>CM069138.1:13086579-13379478 GCA_035221665.1 Okamejei kenojei
CATCTTCGCTGGAATGTTAAAGATGAAGGAATGTTGACATTGCAACTCCCAAGTGACAGCTTGGCGGTTTCCGCCAGTTTCTGTGCAAGGACCGTGGGACAATCGCATCTAGTAACACGGCTGCGGGGATCTGAGAACCCAGGGGGTGGGGGGTGGGGGGGGGGGGGGGGGGGGGGGGGGGGGGGGGGGGGGGGGGGGATGGGGATAAAAGTAGATCTGGAAAATATACAGCTCCACCATCTCCGGCGTGTTGGCCACCTGGATCGGCGGACTGGTTTGCGCTTGAGAATATGTCACTCTAAACAAGCCGAACGGCCACCCACTCGCTTTCTCCAGAGATGCTGCCTGTCCCGCAGAGCTAGTCCAGCTTGTTGTGTCTATCTTCGGTTTGAACCAGCATCATCTGTCTGCAGGTCCTCTTTACACAAGATGCTGCTGCTGCTGTTGCTGATGCTTGGCTCGCTGTCCGCCGCGGCTGGGAACCTTCCCCTGCCCTCTCGCACGCTGTGCGCGGCCGATGCGTGCTACACGGCGTACCTGCACAGGACGACCTTCCACCCGGCCTCGGAGAGTTGCAAATACAACGGAGGCCATCTGGCCACGGTCAGGGACGCCGGCGAAGACGCGCTGGTCCGCCGACTCCTGTCGGGGTTCCCCGGCGGCCGGCGGGCGAAGGGCCGGTTCTGGCTGGGGCTCCACCTGCCCCCGAGGCACTGCTACCAGCACCACCGGCCGCTCAGGGGCTTCCAGTGGACGGCCGGGGGAGGGGAGACGGCTTATTCCAACTGGGCGAGGGAGCCTTTGAGCACTTGCACGGCGCACAGGTGCGTCCACCTTCTCGTGTCCCACCTTGGGAACAGTTCCAGCCCCGGCGGCGGCGGCGGCGGCGGCAACTACAAGTGGATGGACGGGTCGTGCAGCCACGCTATGGACGGTTACCTGTGCAGGTTCAGCTTCAGGGGTATGTGCCCGCGGGTGGAGCTGGGCGGCCCGGGCTCGGTCGCCTACACCCCGCCGTTCAGGGCCGAGATCCTCTCCTCGCCTCTCATCCCCTTCGGTTCGCTGGCGGTCGTGTCGTGCGCCGTGGGCTCGCCGGCCCAGGTCTACATGCTGTGCGTGGAGCTGGAGCCGCAGGGTTACGGCTGGTCGAAGAACGGGTCCCTCTGCCTCCCCCCTTCGGGCTGCGAGCTGGACAACGGCGGGTGCGCCCAGACCTGCGTGAGCGAGGCGGGGAGAGGAGAAGGGGGAGGCGGTGGGGCAGGAGGAAGCCACCGGTGCCAGTGCAAGGCTGGGTACCAGCTGGAAGCCGACCAGCGCTCCTGCGAGCCGCGGGACCCGTGCAAGGGCCACCCGTGCCAGCACAAGTGCAGGGGCCACCTGTCGGAGTACCAGTGCGTGTGCCCGCCGGGCTACCGGCTGGCGGGGGACGGGCGCAACTGCGAGGACACGGACGAGTGCCTGCGCCGACCTTGCGCCCAGGGCCAGCTCTGCCTCGACACCCCCGGGGGCTTTCGCTGCGACTGCGCCCGGGGCTACGCGCTGGTGGGCGGCCGCTGCTCGGACCTGGACGAGTGCGCCGGCCGCCCCTGCGCCCACACCTGCCGCAACACCGACGGCTCCTACCGGTGCCAGTGCAGGGCCGGCTACCGGCTCCAGGCGGGCGCTCACTCCTGCGCCGACCTGGACGAGTGCGAGTCCAGCCCCTGCCAGGGGACCTGCTCCAACACGGAGGGCAGCTTCGAGTGCTCCTGCAGCCGAGGGAGCAAGCTGGGGCCGGACGGGGTGAGCTGCCTCCCGGCGGACCGGGACGCCACCGCGTCCCACACCACGGACACCACGGTGGGGGGTCGGAGTCCCACACCCGCAACACTCGCTCCTCTGGTGCTCCACGCCGCCACCGCTCGCCCTGGGACCTCCTCCGCCCAGCCAGAAGAAACCGGGGCTTGGCGTCTCAGGCTCAGCAGTTTGGCGGCGGAGACCCGTGCCCCGGTCTTGTCCCCCGTTACTTCTCCCAGCTGGGACCGGGACCGGGTCCAGGACCGCTCCCCCGGCCTGTCGTGGTTCCTGAGGGGCGCGCTGGTCTCGGTCGCCGTCCTCCTGCTCGTCGTGTGCGCGGTGGGTCTCACCCTGTGTCTTCGCTACCGGCTGCCCAGGAAGGAGGAGGGCAACGCCGGGGACTACTACAGCTGGGTGCAAGCGGCGGGACAGCCCAAATTCAGGGCTCCGTATGTCAAGCGCAGCCGCTCAAGGGACAACTACATCGAAATTGAAGCCAGCCAAACCGAAGTGTAGACCAGGGACCTATTCAATGAACCAGAGACGCGCATATGTGTTCACCTCGTATCTTCCACACCCGTCTGCGCCTTCAGAAAGAAAGATAGGCAGGTCTATCCCAGGCCCGGCGAATTAACTGTCTCTCTCTCCACAGATGCTGCCCGGCCTGCAGAATATCTATCACACTTCCATGCCACCATACGATGCCGCCACGCAGGTACAGGCCGTTTGGCCCATCGAGGCTACAGTGGCATCTCACAACGCACCATCTCACTGTACCCGACTGCATCTCACATGCTTATCGACTTCCCCTTCACCAATCACCCACCGCAACAGGGCAAATTGCAGTAACGAGTCATACAAAGTGAAAACAGGCCCTTCGGCCCAACTTGCCCTACGCCGGCCAACTTGCCCCATCTACACTAGTCCCACCTGCCATGTAGCTGTCTAAATGTTTCTTAAACGTATGACAGTACCTGCCTCAACTACCTCCTCTGGCTGTTCGTTCCATATACCTACCACCCTCTAAGTGCTTATGCGCAGTGATACCTACTGAACTGTATACATAAATTCATTTCATTGCACCTTGGTACATGTGAGAAGTTAAGTAACCATACCATACTCTTTATGTAAAGGAGTTGCCACAAAGGTCCCTGTTTAATCATTCCCCCCACAGCTTATATCCTCTGGTTCTTGGTTCTCAGGCTCTGTTTGAGAGACTGCATTTTCCCGATCTATTACTCTTATTATTTTGTACACCTCTATAAAATCACCCCTCATCCTTCTATGTTCCAAGGAATAAAGTTGTAGCCTGCTCAACTTCTCCCTATAGCTCAGGCCTTCGAGTCCAGGCAACATCCTCATAAATCTGTTCAGCACCCTCTCCAGCTCAATGTGGCCTTAACTCTAAACTAATCAAAATGTGGCCTTGACATTGTCTTGTGCAACTGTAACATGACCTCCCAACTTCAATACTCAATAGAACCAAAGTCTAACTCAGCGGGTCAGGCAGCATCTCTGGCAGACTGAAAGAAGGGGGGTGGGGGGGAGGGGGGGGGGTGGGGACTGGAGGAAGGAAAAGGTCAGAACAAAGCAAGGCTGGCAACAAATCGCTTTTTCTTAGAGTGAGTCAGAGTGATGCAGTGTGGAAACAAGCCCTTCGGCCCAACTTGCTCACACTGCCCAACGTGTCCCAGCTACACTAGTCCCATCTGCCAGCATTTGGTCCATATCCCTCCAAACCTATCCTAGTCATGTACCTGTCTAACTGCTTCTTAAATGTTGGGCTAGTGCCTTCCTCAACTACCTCCTCCGATAGCCTGCTCCATACACAACACCCTATGTGTGAAAATACACATTTCTTACCTCCAGTTCCTGATGATCCCAACCTGAAACATCACCCACACTTTTTCTCCAGAGATGCTACATGATCCACTGAGTTGCTCCATCACTTTGTGTCTATCTTTGATATATACTAGCATCTGCAGTTCCTTTCTACACATTCTACACTCAATACACTGGATGAAAATCAATGTGCCAAAAGCCTTCTTGATCATCCTATCTACTTGTGACGCCATTTTCAAGGCAGTAGTTGATTAACTACATTTATGTGTTTTGGGGTGTGAGGGACGTTCCCCCGCGGTCACAGGGAGAACGTGCAAACTCCACAGAGACAGCACATTTCTAGAAACATGCAACTTGCATTTGCAAATGAACCCCAAATCATTTTAATGGTGCCAACTATGGGAAGAGAGTACTTCTGCTTATTCTGATTTATTTTAGACCAGCAATAATCTATTTTAACTCAGTAGCAAATTGCTGCAAGGGTTCTGGTAGGCCTCAACTCATTATCACCTATCCCATAGCCAACAATGGACCATTGTGGGCTCCACTTTTCTTTGTTTATCATTGCTTTCAGCACATCTTTCATTTATTTGTCCTAAGAAGTGTCTGAAGAAGGGGCTTGACCCGAAACATTGCCTATTACTTTTCTCTTGGGATGCTGCCTGACGCGCTGAGTTGCTCCAGCATTTTTGTCTCTATCTGCAAAGGGCAACATTGGTTTTGTGAAATATTCTTTTGTGGGGCAAATGGCACTGGCTCGAACCCTTGTGCGGAATTCTGATGTTCTTGAGAAACCATACAAAATCTTGATATGTTATAAATCAGAATTGTTGTTTTAGGTAAAAAAAATAAAGGGCCATGATAGGAGTATTAAAATATGGTCATCATCAATGAACAGTGGATTGAAATGTGCTATTGGTTTAATCAATCAAACAGCAAAGATATCACCATCAACTCAAGTAAAATGCTATCAGTCTGCACCTTAATACCATGTAGAAAGGAACTGGTAGTCTGAAGAAGGGATCAACCTGAAACATCTTCAATTTTTTTTCCAGAGATGCTGCCTGACCCGCTGCGTTACTCCAGCACTTTGTATTCATGCAGATTAATACCTGCAGACTAAATGAAAAATGACCTTCCTATTATTGTTCCTTATCGCTTCCTTGGAATGTTGAGCAGAGCGGCTGAGGTCTAAAGAGCCATAGAGCCATAGACTGCAGAAACAGGCCCTTCAGCCCATCAAGTCCATACTAACCCCATACTAATGCCATTTTTCTGCCCGGCCATATTTCTTTGCTGGCTTTCAAATTCAATGTAGTTATGTTTTGGAGAGGAAAATTGGGCCTCGTATTTCCCTCAATAACCACCAAAATGAGGCAGCAAAAATGAGTCCTGGCTTCTTGTAAATATTTTCACCAAGAGCAGAAAGGCAAAGTGTACACATTGCTCTTAATGCGGATCCCTGCTTGATGAGAAATCAACTATCCTTGAAAATGCAATGATAACAATTAGGTAATAATTACAGCTGTCCGCTTTGTACTTTATCATGAGGTTTGCTTCGGCAGGCTGCTGACATAACTCAGGAAAGGAGCCCAAGTCTATTATAATATTCTTTAAATAAATAGATACAAAGTGCTGAAGAATCTCAGCGGGTCAGGCAGCATCTCTGAAGAACATGGACGGGTGACATTTTGGGTCCGGACCCATTTTTCAGACTGAAGTTTTCCTGCTCTCTGGAATGAGAGGGGTGTTCTTTGAAACCCTCGTTCACTGTTCCCCTCCGCCGTTCTCCTGCACTTCAACTGTGCAATCATCTGCCTGTACATTATCCTTTACTTGTGTCAACTGATAACTTGCCAGGCTTTGTCCTGCCCCTCCTCTCTCCCAGCTTTCTTCCTGCCCCTCCCCACTCCTGCAATCAGTCTGAAGAAGGGTCCCAGCCTGAAACGTTACCTGTCCATGGACATAAAATGCTGGAGTAACTCAGCAGGGCAGGCAACACCTCTGGAGAAAAGGAATAGGTGATGTTTTGGGTCGTGACCCTTCTTCAGAGTGGGAGTCAGGGGAGAGGGGAACTAGAGGTATGAAAGGATACAGAACAAATCAGAGCCACCACTGATGACTAAGGAAAGGTGGAGCCCACAATGGTCTATTGTTGGCGATGGAAGAGGACGAATAGGGCAGGGGAGTGATGGAGAGAGAGGGAGTGCAAGGGTTACTTGAAATACCTGTCCATGTTCTCCAGTGATGCTGCCTTGCCTGCCGAGTTACTCCAGCACTTTGTGCCTCTTTTGTAAACCAACTGCAGTTCTCTGTTTCTCTATTATAAAGCTGATGGATTGGATATTTAAAAAATGCAGGAAGAATGTGTTGTTTATTATGAGTGCAGCTTGTGTGCATACTTATGAAAACTTTTAACATGGAAAATGTAAATGTTCTCAACGGGGTTGTTGGTGAAAGAGAAAATAACAAAATGTGTAGGTTTTCTCGGTACATTGCTGTAATTATCTTTTTTAATAAAAGTTTACTTAATCTGCCCTCATCTCATATTCTACTTTGATTTCAGACAAGATATAGAATGAATAAACGCAAAAAGGCTGACATTACAAACACTGTATTCCCACAGAGTGTAGATATCAAGGATTTGCCTGGAAACCTGCAACAGGTTGTATTGTGAAACAGCTTAATGTGAAGTTACAGACCAGACCTGCAGGTTTGATTCCTGGTTTGTGTTGAGATAATTGATTTCAACTGGTGTAGCTGTTACAATAGTTCTCATCAATAGTGAAAAATGGAAGAGGAAGGTGGAGCATGCGCCCACACAGTTTGCTAAGAATTTCATTGTCCCGTCCGGGACATACGACAATAAAACACTCTTGACTGTCGGATCACTATTGAGTAACGTATGATGAAAAGAAAATGTAATTATTCCAACCTAAGGACGAGACTAGATTCATATCAGCAAATCTGCTATTTAAATTTACTCATCAGAAAATATTACGATCTTACAAACCAAGGTGAATAAGGACTTCTCCAATCTTAGGTAACCTCTAACAACCCCCCCGTCCTCTATCTCCCCCACACCTCTATTTCTTCCCTCCCTCTCCCCTGTGCTCCACCGAGACTCACACCAATTTCCACCCCCCCCCCCCCCCACCTACATTCCATCCTCTGGCTTCACAATTCGCAACTCTTTCACCATTTGTCTCGCACTTATCTGTCATCGCTGGCCTTTGCCCAATATCTGCCCAACAAGCCCACCCTCTCACCTGTGTTCACCTATTACATGCCACGCTTTTTCCTACTCCTCCTCTCTACTAACGTTCTCACCCCCCCCCACCCCCCTGCACAATCAGTCTGAAAAAGGGTCCTGACCCAAAACGTCACCTATTCATATTCTCCTGGGTTGCTACCTGACCTGCTGAATTTCTCCTGCGCTTGTGAATTGTTTTGTCAACCAGCATCTGCAGTTCCTTGTGCAGGAAGAAACTGCAGATACTGGTTTACATGGATGGTAGACACAAAATGCTGGAGAAACTCAGCGGGACAGGTAGCATCTCTGGAGAGAAGGAATGGGTGACGATTCGGGTCAAGACCCTTCCAGAACCAGGAGCCACAGTTTAAGAATAAAGAACGGAGACAAGTAATTTAGAACGGAGACAAGGAAACACTTTTTCTCACAGAGAGTGGTGAGGGTGTGGAATTCTGTGCCTCAGAGGGTGGTGGAGGCAGGTTCTCTGGATGCTTTCAAGCGAGAGCTAGATAGGGGTCTTAAAAATAGTGGAGTCGGGGGATATGGGGAGAAGGCAGGAATGGGGTACTGATTGGGGATGATCAGCCATGATCACACTGAATGGCTCGAAGGGCCGAATGGCCTACTCCTGCACCTATTATCTATTGTCTATTGTCTATTTTTCAGTCTGAGACCCGGGTTTGATCCCAATTATGGATACTGTCTGTATGGAGTTTGCACGTTCTCCCCATGACCTCCTGGGTTTTCTCCGAGATCTTCGGTTTCCTCCCACATTCCGAAGATGTATAGGTTTGTAGGTTAATTGTCTTGGTAGAATTGCTCCTAGTGTGTGTCGAGTAGTGTCAATGTGCAGGCAAAGCCGACGGGCCTGCGTCTGCACTCTATCTCTAAAATTAAAACAAAACTAAAAGCTTTTCACTGCACCTCAGTACACGTGACAATAAACTAAAGCTGTGCTGTCTGCAGCCCCGGAAGGAGAAGTGCCCTGGTTCTCCAAAGACAGGACAATTATCCAAAGTCTTTTCATGGACGAGTGACTCCAGTACTTTGTGTCTTTTTTGTTTACTTTAAAATGTGGATATATTTGGAAGACGGTACCTTGTTGAATGGGGACACACAAACAGTGAGGAACCCTTCCTGTGATGCCATGATCCTCGGCGATGAAGAGTTTTAATATTCACTGCGCTAGCGTCCAAGCCCTTCGCTGGCGTGACAGACCGACTAAAGAACATTCTCGGGAGCGAAGGTGAACAGCTGGATGTAGTTGTGAATGAATGATGTTGAGACACAAATGATGTGGGTAAGATGAGGACGAAGGTACAGAGAACTAGGTAGGAGGCTGAAAAGCAGGACCTCTAGGCTTTTATCCCTGGGTTACTTCCAGTACCTTGTGCTAGTGAGGGTAGGAACAGGGAGATAGGGGATCTTAATGTGTGGCTGAGGAGCTGGTGCAGGGGGCAGGGATTTAGTTTCTAGATCACTGGAATCTCTTCTGGGGCAGAGGTGACCTGTACACAAAGGGGCGGGTGCACCTTAATTGGAGTGGGACTGACATTCTGGCACACAGGTGGGTTTAAACTAAATAGTGGGGGGTGGGTGGAGTCAACAACGTCGAAGGGTATATAAGTAAACGGGAAAAAGAGTGTAGGAAAGGACACGCTTAAACTAACAGGGCAGGGTGATGGGACCCAATGCATGGAGACAGAGGGGCATAAAGGGAGGACAGAAGGAAAAGATAGAAGGGAGATAAGAAAAATAAACCTGAAAGCTTTGTGCCTTAATGCGAGGAGCATTGGTAATAAGGTGCATGAATTGACTATGCAGTGAGTAGTTAAGGAATATGATATAGTTGGAATTACGGAGACATGGCTCCAGGGTGACCAGGGCTGCGAGCTAAACATACTGGGATATTCGATATTCAGGAAGGATAGACAGAAAGGAGGAGGAGGTGGGGTAGCATTGCTTGTTAAAGAGGAGATTAATGCAATAGCAAGGAGAGTCATTAGCTTGGATGCTGTAGATTCGGTATGGGTAGAACTGTGCAAAAGCCAAGGGCAGAAAACGCTTGTTGGAGTTGTATACAGACCGCCAAACAGCAGTCGGCAGGTTGGGGACAGCATCAAGCAGGAAATTAGGGATGCGTGTAGCAAAGGTACAGCGGTTATCATGGGTGACTTCACATATAGATTGGGCCAACCAAATTAGTAGCAGCGCTGAGGCGGAGGAATTCCTGGAATGTATATGGAATAGGTTTTTAAAACAATGTGTAGAAGAAGCGACTAGAGGACAGGTTATCCTAGGCTGGGTATTATGTAATGAGGAAGGATTAGTTAGCGATCGTGTTGTGCTAGGCCCCTTGGGCCACAGTGATCATAATACATGGCCGTCTGAAGGGGGGGGGGGGGGGGGGGGGGGGGGGGGGGGGTGAGATGGGTGCGGTCGCACCCCCTGTTTTTCCCCAGAGTAAAAAAATATCCTGAGAAAACAAAGAATTTGGAGCGCAATCAGTGTTTCCACTTTGAAGGAAATTCCGGTTCCGGCCCGCAGGATGATTTGGAAAAGAAAGAGGTGCCGGGCTTGTCCGGGCCCCGGGGCTGGGGTGTCATCCCGCCCGGTCCATCGCCTCCATCCGCGGAGTCAGAGCCTCGCCTGGCGACCAGGGAGCGGGTCTGGGGAGAACCACAGGAGCGGGAACCACTGAATCTGAACCCTGTCCTGGCAGCAGCCGTCACCCCGACACCAAACACCGCTCCAGCCGGGCCCCTCGCCTCGTCTCCCCCAAACGCCCCCACCCCCCCCCCCCAACCCTCGCCTCCCATGCTGCGGGCTCTCCAAAGCTGAGAGAGTGGGTGAAGGGGGGAGAGAGGGGTGGGGAGAGAGGGGGATGGGAGAGACAGTGGGGAGAGAGGGGGGGGAGAGAGAGGGGGATGGGAGAGACAGTGGGGGGGAGACAGGGGGAGAGAGGGGGGGAGAGAGAGGGAGGAGGGAGAGAGAGAGAGGGAGGGGAGCTTGGGATCTCTCGGGTACAGGGCCTGACTTGCTCGTTCTTTCAGCATCTTCTGTTCCCGCGAGCGTGCGTTGACCAAAGCTCTCGAGAATTCGCGGGAGCTCTCGGGTACAGGGCCCGAGCCGAGGCTCGAGCGGGCGAGTGTCGACCAAAGGCCACCGGAGTCTTCAGCTCCGAACAAATAAATACATACACACACATCCACATACAAGATCAGAGTTTTATAGTTATACTAGACCAAGTGGGACCCGTTACTGGGGCGGGGAAGGGGGGGGGGGGGGGGGTGTTGAGGCTGCGGCATCATACACACACACACTACACTAAACCACCCCCCCACACACACTAACCACCCCCCCCACACACACTAACCACCCCCACACACACTAACACACTCACACTAACCACCCCCACACACACACTAACCACCCCACCCACACACACACTAACTGCCCCCCACACACACTAACCACCCCCCTGATATTATATTAATATTATTCATTGTCTCCTTTTACCCCATACCCACCCTATCCACTGACGCATAGCCCCCAACTCACAGGCGCGTCTAGAGAGGGAGTGGGGTAGAGAGTGAGGGCAGAGAGAGAGAGAGGGCACAGAGAGAGAGGGGCAGACAGAAAGAGAGGGGCAGAGACAGAGGGAGAGGGGAAGAGAGAGAGTGGGTTAGAGAGAGCGGCAGGGGGGAGGTGGGGGGGAGAGAAAGATGGAGAGAGGTGGGGGGCAGCGAGAGGGAGAGGTGGGGGGGAAGGGAGAGGGAGAGATGGGGGGAAGGGAAAGGGAGAGGTGGGGGGAAGGGAGGGCTGGTGGGGATGGGAGGGGGAGTGAGGGGGTTAGGGGAGAGAGGGGGAAGAGAGGGGAAGGAGAGAGGAGGGGGGAGCGGGGCGGCATCTCGCGGTGGAGTGGCAGCTCACAGCCCAGGGGGCAGCTTGCAGCGGGGGGGGGGGGGGGGGGCAGCTCGCGGGAGGGACGTCACTCAGAGCACAGACGCAACACACAAAGCCCGCAGCACGCAGAGCCATTGTGACATCATCAGCCAAAGCCACTCGGTTTCTATTTTCAAAGACATTTCAGATTTGTGAACATTTTCATAAATTACTCGAGAAATAAAGCATTAATTTTTCAGATAGGACAATTTTGGACTCCACGGGATAAAACTCTACAGGAATATGTAAAAGATTTCCCGTTCGTGTGTCGTTTTTTTTGAGTAGATGTGATCACACACAAACAAACACACACACACACACACACACACACGCACACACGCACATTCTCGACTCAACCAAAATTATTTCTGAAATATTGGTCATAAATCTGGTGCAAAATCCTCCAAAATAAGGCTCAGAATGCACCAGAGAGCATCTAAAACTCCCGACCCTGGCCGCGAGGTGCTTCGCGCTCGTGATGTGCGCTGCACGCACATTATTTCATGTGAAATTTTTGTAATGCTGTCATGTCACCCCCCCTTTTTGAAAAGCTTCATACGGGCCTGCAATATTCATACCACTGGGCTGTAAGTTGCCCAAGCGAAAATGTATATTGCCCAAGCAAAATATGAGACGCTGCTCCTCCAATTTGCATTTAGCCTCAACGGAGGAGACCTAGGTCAGAAAGGTTTGTGTGGGAATGGGAAGGAGAATTAAACCGGGAGATCAGGTAGGGTTCAGACGGACTGAGCGAAGGTGTTCAGTGAATTGTTCACCCAGTCTAAGTTTGGTCTTGCCGATGTATAAGAGTCCACATCTTGAACATCTCACTGAAGTCTCAGACCTAGTAAACCTCAAGTAGGAAACAAAAGCCAGAAAACACAGTGCATGTGGCATTCTGTCAACCCATCTTAGTGACCTTTCTGTCCTGGGTCTCCTCCATTGTCAGAATGAGGCCCAGCATAAATTGGAGTTACAGCACCTCATATTTCGCTTGGGCAGCTTAAACCCCAGCGCTATGAGTTTTGGTTTCTCTAACTTCAAGTAACTCTTGCTTTCCCTCTCTCTCCTCCCCACCCCCTTATCCCCACCCTCCATCCTCGTTCTCCAACTAGTTCAAGTCCTCCTGATTACATTTTTACTGACTGTGTGCCTCGTTCTCACCTTCCCCTCAGCTAACAATGAACCATTCTACATTTCAAGCTACTTTTTAACCATGGGCATTCTCATGGGCCCCAGCTATGCCTGCCTCTTGGTAGGATACGTTGAACAATCCCTGTTCCAGGCGTACACCGGCCCTATCCCCGAACTCTATCTCCGTTACATTGACATCTGCTTCAGTGCTACTTCCTGCACCCATGCGAGGACTCATTTAACCGCCTCCCACATTTCCTTATTCTCACCTGCGTTGATCTCTCATTTTCACACCTTACACTTCCGTATCTCTAGACTCCCTCCACCCCACCCCCCCCCCCCCCCCCCGCCCTGACTTTAAGTCTGAAGAAGGGTCTCAACCCGAAACGTCACCCATTCCTTCTCTCCAATGATGCTGCCTGCCCTGCTGAGTTACAATAGACAATGGACAATAGGTGCAGGTGTGGGCCATTTGGCCCTTCGAGCCAGCACCGCCATTCTTAAATGACCTCCCCTTTATTCTTAGACTGTGGCCCCTGGTTCTGGACTCACCCAACATTGGGAACAATTTTCCTGCATCTAGCTTGTCCAGTCCTTTTATAATTTTGTATGTTTCTATAAGATCCCCCTCATCCTTCTAAACTCCAGTGAATACAAGCCTAGTCTTTTCAATCTTTCCTCATATGATAGTCCCACCATCCCAGGGATCAATTTAGAACGGAGGACAAGGAAAACACTTTTTCTCACAGAGACTGGTGAGTCTGTGGAATTCTCTGCATTAGAGGGCAGTGGGGCAGGTTCTCTGGATGCTTTCAAGAGAGAGCTAGATAGGGCTCTTAAAAATAGCGGAATCAGGGGATATGGGGAGAAGGCAGGAACGGGATACTGATTGGGGATGATCAGCCATGATCATATTGAATGGCGCTGCAGGCTCGAAGGGCCGAATGGCCTCCTCCTGCACCTATTTTCTATGTTTCTTTGTTTCTATTTAAATGGCTTACTCCTTATTCTTGAACTGTGACCCCTGGTTCTGGTCTCCCCCAACAACGGAAACACGTGTCCTGCCTCTAGTGTGTGCAAGCCCTTAACAATCATCTATGTTTCAATGAGATCCCCTCTCATCCTTCTAAACTCCAGAGTGTACAAGCCCAGTTACTCCAAAGTTACCCCAGCATTTTGTACCTATCACCAGAGCTAAGAGTTAGATAGCGCTCTATGGGCAGGTTCCCTGGATGCTTTCAAGAGAGAGCTAGATAGGGCTCTTAAAAATAGCGGAATCAAGGGATATGGGGAGAAGGCAGGCACGGGTTATTGATAAGGGGCGATCAGCCATGATCACAATGAATGGCGGTGCTGGCTCGAAGGGCCGAATGGCCTCCTCCTGCACCTATTTACTATGTTTCTATGTTCTATGTTTCTAACAGCGCTTGTTCGCGATTACAGCGCTCCCCCTCCCTCCTCCCCGAGCTACGATGTCCCAACTTTTAACCGTGACATTAGTACGTGACCGAGAGTGAGTGGCGTTACCAAGTTAGGAAACACCTCTATAATCTTCCGGCGATGCGCGTCCGCCTTCGCGAAAGGGGGGATTTAAAAGTTAGAGAGGCAGCAACTTCTGGTGTCTCCTTGCACAGTTGCGGGAACCCGCTCCAAAGGGCGTGGGGCATTTGGCAAACCACTCAAATCCCTTGCATCACAGACCCAACCTATCTACGAACTTCCTTCCCAGTGCAGCCGGGAGGCCAAGTGTATTTAAATCTGAGCTCCGGGGAGAAATCGGGAGCAGAGAGGAAAGGGGGGTCTTCGGAGCGGACCAAGCAACAGCGACAGACACAGAGAGAGAGAAGATGATCGTGGCTTGGGTCGCCCTATACGCTTTGGCGTCCACGGCGTTTTCCGAATCGCAGGAGGGTGAAGAGTCGACCCCGGCCGTCTGCCTGGACGGTGTCTGCTACAGTTTGCGGGCGGAGCGCAGGAAGTTTAACATGGCCCGGAGCGCCTGCAAGAAGGACGGGGGGGACGCGGTGACCGTGCGGACCACAGTGGCGGCCGAGGCCGTGTTGGAGCTGCTGCAGGCGGCCGGCGCCCAGCCCAGCTCCCGCTACTGGCTGGGTCTGCAGCTCCACCACAAGACGTGCCCCGACAACGGCAGCCTGCTGCGGGGCTACCGCTGGGTGGACGGCGACAGCGACACGACCCACTACGCCAATTGGGCTCCGGCGCCGAGCTCGTCCTGCGGACCCCGCTGCGTGGTGGTGTCCAGCGACGAGCTGTGGCTGGAGCAGCCGTGCAACGAGAAGGTGGACGGGGTCCTGTGCGAGTACCGCTACAACGGCAGCTGCCCCCGCCTGGCCAACGCCACCGCCACCGCCGCCGTCTACCACCTGCCCTTCGGCCCGCGGGGCTCAGACTTCTCCTCGCTGCCGCCCGGCACCTTGGCCCTGGTCAGCCCGGGCGGGGAGCCGCTGCGATGCGGCGACAGTGGGGGCTGGCTGCCGGTGGGCACGGCTCCATGGGAGTGCCGGGCGGGGAACGGGGGCTGCCAGCAGGATTGCAGCGACGGGCCGCCGCCGGCTTGCAGCTGCCGCCCGGGCTACCGGCTGGACCAGGGCGACAAGCGGAGCTGCGCGGCCGCCACAGACCCGTGCGAGGGGCGGAGGTGCGAGCATCGCTGCGAGGTGCGGGCCGGCTCGCCGCTCTGCGTCTGCGAGGCCGGCTACCGGCTGGACTCCGACCACAAGGGCTGCACGGACGTGGACGAGTGCCTGCTGCTGCAGTCTCCCTGCCACCACCACCAGATCTGCGCAAACACCGAGGGGAGCTACACGTGCAGCTGCCGCAGGGGCTACCAGCTGGCCGGCGACGGCAAATGCGAGGACATCAACGAGTGCGACCAACACGCGTCGTGCGGGCAATGGCCCTGCGGCAACACGCAGGGGAGCTTCACCTGCCCCTGCCCGGCCGGCTTCCAGTCGGATCCCATGGACCGCACCAACTGCGTCTTCTATTGCGACACCGAGCTGTGCAAGGCCCGCTGCTACGGCGCCGAGCTTTGCCACTGCCCGCAAGATTACATCCTCAACGACGACACGCAGATGTGCCACAGCTACAAGGAGAGCGCCACCCCCGCCCCCCGCCCCTGCACCGCCAGCTCCGGCGACGCCCAGTGCCGGTGCGAGGCCGGCTACCAACCGTCCGAAGACGGCACCAAGTGCGAGGTGGAAGAAGGCTCGGGCGCGGCCGGCCCCACCGACGCCGGCGAGGCAGATCGCCCGGCCAGAGCCGGCTTGTCTTTGGGGGTCGTCCTGGGCAGCCTGTTCGCCATCGCCGTGCTGACTCTGGTCTTCGCCGGGGTGGGACATCACCTGCTGAAGAAAAGGGGCAAATGGCAGGCGTCCACCAAGTACAGGGCGGCCAGCCTGGAGCAGGACGTCAATCTCAGCCAGGTCACCGCTGGCGACGACCACAAACTGCGGTACACCAACGATAACTGCAAAGCGGGGACTTGAGCCAGGTGTGGAGACGAGACTGTTCAGAGCAACTCGACAGAACGGGATTCGGGGAGAGGGGGGAGGGATGTGGGGGGGGGGGGATTGGGGGGGGGGGGGGGGGGGGGGGGGGTAAATCCATCAATTGGGGTTGCGACCCCCGCGGCTGGGAGCAGTAATGGTGTGAGCGCGAATCCCATCTCTCAACTCCACTCGGTTCCCATTTCATCCCGGGCCAATCCACAGGTTCCCAACCCACAGGGCGCTATCCTTTTTTTAGCCCGATGCCAAACCTAAAGGTCGTATCCGAGCCTTTGCTGATGCAGTTGGACCAATTGATGGCAAACAGCCCCACAAAGCTGACTGTTAGTGGACATTTCCATTAGAAGAGGGTGCAACCTGCGAGAGACGATTGCGCTCCTCTTGGCTATTCCTTAGACAATTTTGAAATTTTGAAAGTAGGTTGCTCCGTGGATAAATAAATATATATATATATTTCAGCATAAAGTGGGAAAGCGAGATTCCAACGTTCGCGAGGACTACATCTATCGATTGGGTGATGTTTATTTTAAGCAATTGTTCCGTTTTAGTTGTTTTAGTTTGGAGACGCAGCGCGGAAACAGGCCCTTCAGCCCACCGCGCCGACCAGTACACTAGTACTATCCCACTAAGAATAATTGGCAATCTTTACTGAAGCCACTACAAACCCGCACGTTCAACTTGGGAGTGTAGGGGGGCGGGCGGGGCACACGGGGGAAAACCCACACGGTTCACGTGGAGAACGGACAAACTCCGTACAGACAGCATCCGTGGTCAGGATCCAACCCGGGTCTCTGGCGCTGTTCAAGGCGCTGCGCCACAATTGTAAAGGACCCGCGTTTTGTTTTGAGATGTATGTAAATTGTGTTGGGGGGGGGGGGGGGGGGGCACGAATGGGGGAAATCTGGGACAAACTGATCACTGTTTTCTGTGATAACAATGTTATTTGTGGACCTGACGCCTAAACTTTGAACACTATCATTCTTTAAAGGTTGCTAAACACTTTAACTCCCCCTCCCATTCCCACACTTACCTTTCTGTCCTGGGCCTCCTCCACTGTCAGAGTGAGGCCCAGAGCAAATTGGAGGAACAGCACCTCATATTTCGCTTGGGTAGCTTTCAACCCAGCGGTATGAATATTGATTTCTCTAACTTCAAGTAACCTTTGGCTTCCCCCTCCCCCTCTAAACCTCCGTCCTTCCCACTTCTCCGACTAGTCTGACTGTCCTCGTTTACATTTTATCTCTGTTTGCTTTGCTGTTACCTTCTCCCAGCTAAAACATGACCCATTCTACATTTTCCCTTTGTCCCGTTTTCATGCCTTACATTTCCTGATCTCTGTATCTCCCTGAAGAAGGGTCTCGACCCGAAACACAACCATTTCTTCTCCAGTGATACTCCCTATCCTGCTGTGTTACTCCAACATTTTGTGTCTGTCTAATGCTCAAAGGAAATCACGCCGATCACTCCAGTATGAATTGGCAACACATCAATAATTTGTACATCTGGATATTGACCCAGAGGATGCACAATTATTTGGGGCTGTGGGAATCGAGACGGGGATCTTGTTCATTAATATATATTATATATATATTTTGAAATATCTGTATAATCACTTTTTAAACCAGTTTTACATATTTACATGAACTGTAAAAAAAAATTGCATACATTCATTATTGCATACATTTTTTAAATAAACATTTGGAATTATTTCTGTAAAAAATCCTCTTCGTTATTTTTTGTTGCAAAGGCAGAATATTGCGAGTTGGCCAAATATTATTGCTGATCAGCAGATATATGAAAGTTGACATACTTGCCAGCCCACATTGTGTCTGGAATGAATCGGTGTCTGTTTATTTGGCCATACCTGTTAACCCCATGAAGTGTGCAGGAAGGCACTGCAGATGCTGGTTTATATCGAAGGTAGGCACAAACTGCTGGAGTAAAAACTCAGCAGGTTCGGGCACCATCTCTGGAGAAAATTAATAGGCGATGTTTCGGATCGGAAACCTTCTTCATACCGCAAGATAGAGAAGGCCAGAATAAACCAGGGCCGGCAACAGATGACCTCAGGGAGGGCGGAGTCCACAATGGGCCATTGTTGGCTGGGGAAGATGTGGCTGGGATATAAGGATGCGAAAAGTGGAACGTGCTAACGACTGGGATATAAGGATGCGAACAGTGGAACTAGCAGGATGACTAGGGAGGGATAGAGGGGAGGGAGGGAATTGCAAGGGTTACTTGAAGTTAGAGAACCCAACATTCATACCACCGGGTAGACAAAAATGCTGGAGAAACTCAGCGGGTGAGGCAGCATGTATGGAGCGAAGGAAATAGGCAGCGTTTCGGGTCGAAACCCTTGAAGAAGGGTTTCGACCTGAAACGTTGCCAATTTCCTTCGCTCCATCGATGCTGCCTCACCCACTCACCCGCTGAGTTTTGCCAGCATTATTGTCTTCCTTCGATTTTCCAGCATCTGCAGTTCCATCTTAAACACTTCATACCACTGGGTTGTAAAATGCCTGAACAAACAGTGAAGGAAGGAACTGCAGATGCTGGTTTACACCGAAGATAGACGCAAAATGCTGGAGTAACTCAGCGGGACAGCCAGCGTCTCTGGATAGAAGGAATGGAATACGGGTCGAGACCCTTCTTCAGATTTAGCCTTCCTTTACACATTCCTTCTATCCAGCGATGCTGCCTATCCCGCTGTTAGAGTACTTCCGCATTTTGTGTCTAACTTCAACCGATAAGTGAGGTGCTGTGCCCCCAATCTGTGTGCGGCCTCACTCTGACAATGGAGCAGGACAGATAGACACAAAATGCTGGAGTAACTCAGTGGGTTAGGTAGCATCAACGTTTCGGATAGGCACAAAATGCTGGAGAAGCTCAGCTTCAGTAACCACTGGGGTCACACAAAAGTAGCCGATGGAAAACTGGAGGAATTGAAATAAAAGGAAGCCAAACTAAAAACATTTTTTTTTTTAAAAGTGATGTTAAACTGGAATTTTAAATAAAACCCATGGATCATGCAATGATAGAGGCACTAAACATGTTCCCGATGTTGGGGGGAGTCCAGAACCAGGGGCCACAGTTTAAGAATAAAGAGTAAACCATTTAGAACGGAGACGAGAAAACACTTTTTCTCACTGATAGTGGTGAGTCCGTGGAATTCTCTGCCTCAGATGGCGGTGGAGGCAGGTTCTCTGGATGCTTTCAAGAGAGAGTTAGATATGACGCTTAAAGATAGCGGAGTCAGGGGATATAGGGAGAAGGCAGGAATGGGGTACTGATTGGAGATGATCAGCCATGATCACATTGAATGGCGGTGCTGGCTCGAAGGGCCGAATGGCCTACTCCTGCACCTATTGTCTATTGAATGAAGATATTGAACAATTGCTGCATGTAAGGTTAAAATAAGAAACAAAGAACTGCAGATGCTATTTATTACACAAAGCGACACAAAGTGCTGGATTCATCAGCATCTCGGTGGAACGTGGGTGGGTGATGTGTTGGGTCGGGACCCTTCTTCAGACTACTACAATCAGATTGAAGAAGGGTCTCCACCTGAAACATCACATTATCCATGTTCTCCAGAAATGCTGCCTGACCTGCTCAGTTAGTCCAGCACTTTATGTGTCCCGTTGAAGGCTAAAATAAGCATTGGCCTTTGCTTAGCTCCTGGCCTGACATCAAGTGCTTTTGAGCTGATGAAACACATTTGAAATGCTATCGCTGGCCTGGTATAAGTAACACCGTCATCTCTCACAAGGTCATAAGGAATAGGAGTAGAATTTGGCCATTCGGCCCATCAAGACTACTCCGCCATTCAATCATGGCTGAACTATCTCTCCCTCCTAACCCCATTCTCCCCATAACATCTGACACCCGCACTAATCAAGAATCTATCTATCTCTGCCTTAGAAATATCCACTGACTTCGCCTCCACAACTTTCTGTGGCAAAGATTTCCACAGATTCACTATCCTCTGACTAAAGAAGTGTTGGAGTTTCTTAATGGGTCAAGCAGCACCTCTGGAGTACATGGAGAGGTGGCATTTTGGGTCGGGTCCCTCCGACTGATTGGAGTAGAAACATAGAAATATAGAAATTAGGTGCAGGAGGAGGTCATTTGGCCCTTCGAGCCTGCACCGCCATTCAATGTGTCCATGGCTGATCATCCAACTCAGTATCCCGTACCTGCCTTCTCTCCATACCCCCTGATCCCCTTAGCCACAAGGGCCACATCTAACTCCCTCTTAAATATAGTCAATGAACTGGCCTCAACTACCCTCTGTGGCAGAGAGTTCCAGAGACTCACCACTCTCTGTGTGAAAAAAGTATTTCTCATCTCGGTCTTAAAGGATTTCCCCCTTATCCTTAAGCTGTGACCCCTTGTCCTGGACTTCCCCAATATCGAGAACAATCTTCCTGCATCTAGCCTGTCCAACCCCTTAAGAATTTTGTAAGTTAGGGGGTGATAGGGGGAAAAGGGGAAGTACAATGGGATCCGGGGGTCCTTGTACATCAGTCTATGAAAGTAAGCATGCAGGTACAGCAGGCAGTGAAGAAAGCGAATGGCATGTTGGCCTTTATAACAAGAGGAATCGAATATAGGAGCAAAGAGGTCATTCTGTAGTTGTACAGAGCCCTAGTGCGACCACACCTGGAGTATTGTGTGCAGTTTTGGTCCCCTAATTTGAGGAAGGACATTCTTGCTATTGAGGGAGTGCACCGTAGGTTTACAAGGTTAATAAAGGGATGGCGGGTTTGTCATATGTTGCAGCTGGGCTTGTACACTTTGGCGTTTAGAAGGATGAGAGGGAATATCATTGAAACATATAAGATTGTTAAGGGTTTGGACTCGCAGGAGGCAGGAGACATGTTCCCGATGTTGGGGGAGTCCAGAACCAGGGGCCCAAGTTTAAGAATAAGGAGTAAGCCATTTTGAACGGAGACGAGGAAACACTTTTTCTCACAGGGAGTGGTGAGTCTGTGGAATTCTCTGCCTCAGAGGGCGGTGGAGGCAGGTTCTCTGGATGCTTTCAAGAGAGAGCTAGATAGGGCTCTTAAAGATAGCGGAGTCAGGGGATATGGGGAGAAGGCAGGAACGGGGTACTGATTGGGGATGATCAGCCATGACCACATTGAATGGCGGTGCTGGCTCGAAGGGCCGAATGCTTTACTCCTATTGTCTATTGTCTATTGACATTGGAAGTGAAGATTGGACAAAGCTTTTTGTCATTTCATCTCTGGCCTTTGTCCAAGCATCTACCACTCAAACTCCCCTCACCTGTGTCCACTTATCGCTTGCCAGGCTTTGCCCCACCTCCATTTCCCTTCCAGCTACTACAATCAGTCTGAGCCAGGTCCCACTCTGAAACGCCGCCTATCCATGTTCTGCAGGTATGTCGCCTGACCCGTTCAGTTACTCCAATGCTCTGGATCTCATTTGTAAACCACCAGCTGCAGTTCCTTGTGGCTACCCTCATTTCACTGCTGACAACTGGTCATTGTTTATATCAGAGTTAAATAAAGTGAGGTTGAACTTGCGAATCTCAATCTTGGCAGTGTTGTGTTTTTAACTGCAGTTCAATGTGGGACACACGTGACACGAGTCAGAAAATACTTGGGCCAAGAGCTACCCTGGAGGTTTGTGTTCTTATTCGAGCATTGAACAGCATAACATAGGAATAGGCCCTTTGTTGGATATACATATATAGATATATATACATAGTTACATATATGTGTATATACATATATATATTTTACTGTTCAATTATTCTGTGTTTGCACTTCTGGGTGAGATGCTAACTGCATTTTGTTGCCTCTGCAGTTGTAAACTGCACAATGACAATAAAGCTTGAATCTGAATCTGACTCTGAATCTGAATCTTTGGCCTGCAACGAATGATGGCATGATAAACTAATCTTCTCTGCCTGCATGTGAGCCATTCCCCTCCACCGCCTGAATATCCACACGCCAATCTAAAAGCCTCATAAATGCCGCTATCATATCTGCCTCCACCAGCCTCCCTGGCAGCGCATTCCCGGCACCCAACACACTTGGTGTAAAAAAATTGCTCTGCACATCTCATTTCAACTGCTCCCCTCACCTTACAGCAGTGCCCCAGCATATTCTAGGCCATCCCACACACTTTGGAGGAAGTGTCTACATTGCCACAGGCGGCTGTGGAGGCCAAGTCAATGGATATCTGTACGGTGGAGATGAACACATTCTTTATTAGTACGGGTGTCAGGGGTTATGGTTCAAAGGCAGGAGAATGGGGTTAAGAGGGAAAGATAGATCAGCCATGATGGAATGCTGGAGTAGACGTGATGGGCCGAATGGTCTTATTCTCCTCCTGGAACTTATGAACTTATTCTTGGAGGTGCCTTGCTTTAGGCAGGATATTTTAAGCCCTGTCTGAATGAACAATATCCCAGGGAGCAACTTTAACATTCAAAAGAAAACCATGAAAATATAGAAGACAGACATAAAATGCTTGAGTAACTCAGCGGGTCTGGCAGCATCTCTGGAGAAAAGGAATCGGTGACGTTTCGGGTCGAGATTCTTCTTCAGATCTGAACCATCACCTATTCTTTTTTTCCCCAAAGGTGCTGCTTGACCACTGAGTTACACCAGCATTTTGTGTCTATCTTCAGCGTAAACCAGCATCTGCAATCACTTCCTACACTTGAAAAATATGGAGCCTATAAAGAAGGCAGCTTGATCTTACAATTTAACGTTTTCAGTTGTGAGCCTTTGAAAAGAGCCTTTTTTTTCTGATACCTGTCTTCTAAGTCCAGTTTGCTTGTAAATAAAATGCTCATCCTCACCCTCAACAATAAGCATGTCATGGCATAATCATAACAAAATATTTTTATGAAGTTAAATGCTTTAAACAAATCAGTGCTCGTGCATGGGTGGTGTCCACACATAGTGTTGTTACTTGAAAGATGTTGTCAAGTTGGAAACACCGCAGAGAAGATTTACGAGGATGTTGCCAGGATTTGAGGGTCTGAGCTATAGGGAGAGTTGTGCAGGCTGGAGCGCAGGTGGATGAGGGGGTGATCTTATAGAGGTGTATAAAATTATGAGAGGAATAGAACAGGAAGACACTTGTGCAGAGTAGGGGAATCGCGAACCAGAGGGCACAGGTTTAAGGTGAAGGGGGAAAGATTTTTTAGGAATCTGAAGGATAACTTTTTCACACAAAGGGTGGGAGGGTGTATAAAATGAGCTGCCAGAGGAGGTAGTTGAGGCAGGGTCTGTTGCAATGTTTAAGAAGCAATTAGACAGGTACATGGATAGGACACGTTTAGAGGGATATGGGGCAAACGCAGGCAAGTGGGACTAATGTAGATGAGACTTGTTAGCCGGCGTGGGCAAATTGGGCCAAATGGCCTGTTTCCAAGCTGTATGACTATGACTCTATGAGCCTGTGAGAGAACACCGATCTCTGGTCTAGAGTGGAATTCCATCTTCCCTGTCTATCTTATCAGACAACCTTCCTACACAACTCTAACCAAAATCAGTAATATGGCAGTGTTGACTTTAAATACATTCAACATCTGTTCCTCATTATAATGAAAAGAGACTGTGAATTACATTCTTCAGCATTAATGACTTTGGTAATTTCATGGAGAATTACATTAACAGTAAGATTAAATGAGAACTTACCAGTTTGAAGTTTGATCTTTATTTTATGAGGAGTTATGATGAGGGATTACGTGAAGACCCCGCCAGCACGCATGCACGACATTCTTCAAAGCAGTGGTGTGAAATCACAGATACCAAAGTTTAATAACATAGTAAGATAAGAGAGAACTTTATATACCAGTTGACCTTTATAGAGGGTTTGGGAGCGGAGGGCACGTAATCCCTCATCGTAACTCCTCATAAAATAAAGATCAAACTTCAAACTGGTAAGTTCTCATTTAATCTTACTATTTTACTTTGGAGTCACATGAGTGACTACGTGAAGATTTCAAAGCTCTGTGATTTCATGCCCTGGAACGAGTCCATGCTCACACACTGCCATGCTGTGATGTAACGTATTTCAGACATGAAACTGTGCTGAAAAACAAAAAGGTATTTATTTCATACCTAAAATAATAATGCCCCTACATGAAACAGAACTTAAAATGTCTCTGGAGTGGCCACGGGTTTATTATAGAAGCGCTGAAAAGTCCGTTCATTACTCCAACCCGCTGTTGCAAGGATGTGGTCCATTGGAACTTCCATCATCCTTGCTGCCGATGTGGATGCAGCCCTGGTGGAGTGAGATTTGAAAACATTAGTATCCACCCCCGCTGCACCCATTACCACCCTTAACCATCTGGAAATGGTTTGTACTGTGACCTTATGGCGAGGGCGTTTATGGCTAATAAGTAAAGCCTTCTCCGTGCCCCTGAGACTCTTAGTGACATCTATATATCGCAATATATATGTCACGATGCAGAGCCGACAATCTGCAGGATAGGCCAGAAATTCTAATTTTTGGCCAGTGGATCCGGGTCTATCCTGTTTAAGTAACCCCTGTATTAGGAAAGTTATCTTGTCTTTTTTAATGTACATGGCATCCATACTTAATTTATGTAGGGACTGGACCCGTTGTGCTGTTACAAGTGCCATTAACATAACCATTTTATAGGTTAATTTATCCAGTGTGAGTCCCGATATAGGTGTCCATCCTCGAAGCATAGTCAGCACGATGCTTATGTCCCATGTATGGGTGTATCTGGGCCTGGGGGGATTAAAATTAAAAATACCCCTCATCAGTTTAGATACCAGTGGGTGTGATCCCACAGCCAGGTGATCACACCCTCGGCCCAGATAATTGGATAGGTCACTGCGGGCACAATTAATGGCACCGTAGCTCAATCCCTCATCAAAATGAAGGGTAGCCAGGAACTCCAGCACTTCAGTGATGGTGGCTGTGTCGTATGAAGTGTTCGTTCTGGTGCAGAACACTTCCCATTTCTTCACATATGTGAGATATTGTCTTCTGGTGGACTCCCTGCACGACGCTGTGATGACATTTATCGTCCTGTCGGAGAGTCCGTAGTCCAGAAATGGCCTGTTCAGGATCTGAAAACCAACAGGTTAATTCGGTCATGACACGGATGACTTTCCCCTGTCACAGGGTGTACCAAAAGGCTTGGACGTTTATTGAACTGAATGCAGGGTTCTGCAGCCATATTTTGTACTACTGGGAACCATGGTTGGGTAGGCCAGTCGGGAACAACCAGGATACCCGAAGCGGTGTCTTGTTTAATTTTTTGTAAGACCCGACTGATGAGGCAGAAGGGGGGAAAAGAATAGAAAAACAAATCCCCCCAATATAGCGAGAAAACGTCCATCGCTACTGCCCCAGGGTCTGGTTCCCAAGCAACATATGTTGGTAGTTGGTGATTTAATTTGGATGCAAAAAGGTCGATATCTGGTGTCCCATACCGTTCTATAATATCGGCACACACTTTCCGATCCAACATCCATTCGGTGTTGTCGTTGAATTTGCGTGACCTGGTGTCCGCTACTGTATTTAGCTTACCTGGAAGGTAAGTGGCTGAGATCCATATATTCCTTTCCAGACACCTGTGCCAGATATTATTATCCCATGATATCGACTTTATTTCACCCATATGATTAATGTATGCCACCACAATCTGTAATCGTACATGCAAATGGTGCATGTCTGAGCAGTAGGCCCGGAGTCCATGAAATGCTCCCAGCATTTCTAGATAATTAATCCCTAGTGCTCCAAACAGGGTTAATTCTTGGGCACTACATCTGCCACCATAACTAAAGGTGGTATTAGTTGCTCCCCAACCTTTTGCACTGGCATCAGTCTGTAAAGTAACCGTGGGATTCATAATAGTGATGGGGTTAGAACAAAGCTGAATATTGTCTATCCACCAATTTAACTCTAATTTAGCTTCCCCTGATAGTTCCATAGGCCTATCAAAATGGCCTGCATGAGTTTTAAGAGCTAATATTTTTGCTCTTTGTAGATTTTGGTAATGGAGTGGTCCAAATTGTGCTGCTGGAAATGCAGCCACTAGTTTCCCAATCACTCTGGCTACTTGCCGAATGGATGGTTTTCTGATGCTTGTGAGGCGTTTACATGCTTCCGTCAAGTCTGCCACTTTGTTTGGTGGCAAGGTGATAGACATTTGAACAGAATCGATAGTGAACCCCAAATAATCCATGGTAGTGGAGGGTCTCAATTTTGATTTATCTGGATGAAAGATATATCCCAGCTTTTGAAAAAGATGCTTTATGGCTGATACTGCCAATGTAGCCAACTCTAAATTTCCCCCTACAATGAGAATATCATCAAGGTAGGCCATAACAATATGGTTTTGTTTCCTCAAATGTGCCAAAGCTGGTTTTAACAATTTGGTAAACAGCCTGGGTGCCGATGATAACCTGTTGGTTAAGGCCTTATACTGCCAAAGCTGTCCCATCCAGACAAATTTCAGATATTTCCGATGATCCTTGTGTATTGGTACTGAATAGTATGCATCTTTTAGGTCGATGCAAGCCATGTAGTACCTGTTAGAGATTAGCTGTTTGGCTGTGACAAACGTGTCCATTTTGAAATGGGCATACTGAACGGAAGTATTCAGTTCGGTCAAATCTATAATTATGTGGTATCTGCCGTCTTTTTTGTTTTTGGTAAAAATGTTTGATACGAACTCTTGAGATTCTCTGTTTGACTTCTCAATTACCCCTTTTGCGTTTAATCTTAAAAGTTCAGCATGGCCTTCTGTCCTTTCTTTTTGTGAAAGTATAAACTTCCGGCTAGGTGTATGCTGAACTGGGATGGGGAGTTCGTAAACAAATTCAATTTTATATCCCTGAATACTTCCGAGTATGTAAGGATCAGAGGTAAACATGCTCCACACATGACGAAACAAGTGCAACCGTCCCCAACCCGTGATGAGTCTAGACATGCAGTGTTTTCGAGGCAAACAGACCCACCTACCTCCATGGTTACCGGCGGTGCTGTGTTGGTTGTCTGTGTTGCTTCTTGTTCTGTTGTGTTGCTGCGTTGTGGGGTTGGCGCATTTTCCAAGAAGGCCGGGCTGGGCCATGGTCTAAAAAAGACCGTTGTGCAGGTGGGCCGGCCTTCGTGCTTTCACCACCAGATGGTCTCTCGTTGTAGCGGTACTTGGTGGATGTGTAGGGGTGCTGCCGCCGCTAATATGGGGTTTTGGAGGTGTTCGGCACCTTAATCATGCTGATTGCCTTGGCCTCTTCATCCAGGTCTTTAACCTGCTTAAGGAGGTTGTCCCCAAACAGCAATGTTGGCGGCTGTGCACTGCTGGGCTTGCATAATCCGGCAAACTTGGGATTGAGTGCAGGTTTTATGATGCTCTTCCTGTAGCTGTTGATTTCAAACAGCGTATTGCACAGGAGTGCTAGAGCGTCTTGCAGCTCTTCAGGCATCTCAACCCAATCAATATTTCTGGCTACTGCTGTAATCCCAGCAGCCAGCAGCTTGAGGATTCTTTGGAGTTTCACCTCCTGGCTCCTTATGATCGGGCTCCTGTTGCCCCAAATGGGGTTGTTGACAGCAGGGACATTAAGAGAAATACAATTCTCTGGTGCAAGGTATTTTTCTGCCGTGTTGTTAATTGCTTGTTCCTGCAGCTGGTTAGTTGCCATGTAATTAATACTGGCTGCCAGCTTGGGATGCAATGGCAGTCCTTTTTGGGTAGGCATAGCAAATTTGTTGACCATACCCAGTAATTCTTCTTGTGGCACCCCTAACACAGGTGAGTCTTCAGCCATGTCCCCGTCTTCAGGGTCAACCCAGTTCTGACCCCCAATGCTCCCTTGCGAAGAGGGTGAGACATTTGCATAATCCTTGAGAGGAAGCTGCCGTGGGTCTGTGAAGAGACCCACTGTCACTCTGCCCCTGCATAAGCAGGTCACGCTGGAGCAATTGCTCCACCATCCGCTCCATTTGGGAAAGATGCCCGCCGTCGCTATCCGCGAACGTGGTGTCCTCAGGTCCGGGCCCAGCTGAGTCTACGGACCTGTCCGACTTCCGGGTGGTTTTGCCGCCGGACCGCGGCGCACCTGCGGTCTGTTGCGGCGAGAAGTCGGGGGCTGCTGGAAGAATCTGCAGCTCTGGAGATTCGGCATGCTGCTGGCTGGTTTCCACAGCAGCGATTTTTGCCGCTGCTCTCCTCGATTTCCTGGACTCCATGCTGTTCTTCTTGGCTGTGAAAACACACACAGAGTCTTTTCCAGAATGGTAAGTACTTACCTCCGGTTGTCTTTTAAACTTACGCTGGAGGAGCGACGCTTCCTCCCGACTGTCGCTTCCGCAATGCGTTCGACGATATGTCGCGCATACGTGCTGGCGGGGTCTTCACGTAGTCACTCACGTGACTCCGAAGTAAAATTACTCCTGATATTGCTAACTCTTATTGATAAACAATGTTTCTTCCTTTTTGTTTTATCTCATTCTGCAGTTCATTTCTATTACATAAAAATGCCCCAACCCGAAAGGTCTCCTATTTATTTTGTTCCAGAGGTGCTGCCTGACCCATTAAGTCACTCCAGCATTTTGTGTCCATCTTTGGTATAAACCGGCATTTGCAGTTCATTTTTATTACAATATGTTTCATGTATCGTTGATAATTTTATAAGACCTATAAATTTTATTTAAAGGGGTAGCTGAGCTCAGCACCGTAACTCAATAAGTACCCTGGTGTAGGATTAGATGAAAGGATGTATTGGGATCTGTATACACGTCTCAATAGATATTGTTATATGAAACTGTACCATTCAATGTTAAGATGTATTCCTTATTTTAAAAAAAATAAAAATTATGTTTATTTATTAATTTTTTAAAATTATATAATTGTTTTTATTTTTTTATTTTGTTTATCTTTATTTTTTTTTGTTTTTTATTTTTTCTTATATAATCATTAGTATTTAATCACAACGTTTTGATTATTGATTTATACTTTCACTTTTTTTTTCGCTCCCTTACCTTCCCAAAAAAAAATCAAAAACAGTAGCATATATAAATTATCCCGTAACATCTGTACAACGTTTGTGACAAGTCTAATTTGTATTTGAAGTACTGTTGTACCTTAGATAATATGCAATGCTTCTAAAAAAAAATATTAAAAAAAAAAAATAAAATTTAGAATTATGTCTGGGTGGTTGAAAATAGAATAAATGAGCGAAAGACAAAGCATTACTTTATGACACTTTCATTCAAAATAACAGTGCATTACATTACAGCACTACAGTAACTCTCAGATGTAAGTGGCGTTACTGGGAAGAGCACTTCAGAGGACCTTAGCAATTTTGGAAAGAATTACGAGCATTATAAATGTGGCAAACTACATTGTAATTGCTGGGGTACACAGAAAGCTGGAGAAACTTAGCATCTAAGGGCGAAGGAGATAGGCGACGTTTTCGAGACCCTTCTTCACACTGGTCAGTCTGAAGAATGGGTCTCGACCCGAAACGTCGCATTATCTGCTACCCGCGAGTTTCTCCAGCTTTCTGTGTACCCTCGATTCTCCAAACTTTAATACATTGTAATTGCTACTGGGTTGGAATATAATGTTGTTACAAGGATAGGACAGGTTCGGAGGGATATGGACCAAACAGCACAGAGCATCACAAACGCTCAACTACCCTCCCTGGAAAGACATTTACAAGGCCCGATGTTTACGCCGGGCGACAAACATCACACAGGATTCATCCATCCCACCCTGCCAACCACCTTTTCACTCTGCTGCCCTCTGCGAGGCGATACGGGTCTTTGAAGGCCCGCACTTGCAGACTAATTAACAGTTTGTACCCACGTGCCATTAGAGGACTTAACTCAAACAGATAACACTACGGGCAACGCTACACAATTCGGGTGCATTATAAAAATTTGTCTGTTGGAATGTGCAATATAATGTGCATCATTTTTATTATCCATTACTTATTTTATGCTTTGATCTTGCGGTAAATGTAAATGTGACAGTAAATGGTTGTTTGCGTTATTGTGTTTTGTTCTTTTTAATCTTTTTATCCTGTATCTTTTGTTGTTTACATTGAAGGGGATGCGCATGATAAGTTGTTGTACAGTTGCTGTGCAATGACAAATAAAAGTATTTGATTTGATTTGAAACGTGGGCGGGTGGGACTAGTGTAGCTGCGACATGTTGGCCGGCGTGGGCAAATTGGGCCGAAGGGCCTGTTCCCACACTGTATCACTCTATGGTGACTCTGTGACTCTACTCAGCTACGGTTAACAGTTTTCTTAGCGGCTTGCTGAGAACAATATCATTCTGCAAACTAAACATCGGGATAGAGTTGGCTCAATGCCAACAACAAACTATGCTTTTTTTTTTACAAGATAAAGGATTATTGACATTATTGAATAAATCAGTTCCCATGGATATTTCCAAATTCTAATCAAGAGATGTAAAAGTAAAGGAATGTGCAATGACGGAAACAGAGCCAAGATGTCTTTCATGTTTGAAAGTCTCGGACCAGAGGCCCTGGCCTCAGAATAGAAGGACGTATCTTTAGAAGGGAGATGAGGAGGAATTTCTTCAGTCAGTAGGTGGTGAATCTGTGGAATTTATTCGGGGCTGTTTCTGCCTTACTGCGCAAGAAACCCGGGTTCAATCCTGACTACGGGTGCATGTCTGTATGGAATTTGTATTGTCTCCCCCAGATCTGCGTGGGTTTTCTCGAACTTTGGTTTCCTCCCATGGTATAAATGTAAAAATGTCCATAGTGTGTGTGGGGTAGTGTTATTTTGCAGGGATTGCTGGTCGGTGCGGACTCGGTGGGCCGAAGGACCTGTTTCCGCACTGTATCTCTAAACTAAACTAAACTAAACAAAGATGGCTGTGTAGGCCGAGCCAATTGATATTTTTAAGGTGTGGATTGACAGATTATTGATTAGTACAGGTGTCAGGGTTTATGGGGAGAAGGCAGGAGAATGGGGTTGAGAGGGAAAGATAGACCAGCCACGATTGAATGATGGAATAGACTTGATGGGCCGAATGGCCTAATTTTGCACCGAGAACTTACAGATTTATGAACTTATTATGAAGTGAGTTATAGATCAGAAAGTTATAGATGTTATTGAAACCGGTCGATCGATGTTCATTGATGTTAAGTATGGAAAGTCTTCTCAATGTGTACACCAATGGGTAAAGTTCAATCATGGGAAGGCATGTGAGACGAATTAAATAAACCATAATTAGTATGATGATGCAGTCAAGATTAGCTTGGTTATGTTTATTGTCACTTGTACCGAGGCACAGTGAAATGCTTTGTTAAGTGCTAACCAGTCAACAGAAAGACTATCTATCTATCTATCTATCTATCTATCTATCTATCTATCTATCTATCTATCTATCTATCTATCTATCTATCTATCTATCTATCTATCTATCTATCTATCTATCTATCTATCTATCTATCTATCTATCTATCTATCTATCTATCTATCTATCTATCTATCTATCCATCTATCCATCTATCCATCTATCCATCTATCCATCCATCTATCTATCTATCTATCTATCTATCTATCTATAAATAACTAAAACTCTGATCTTGTTATCTTCCGGTTTGGTGGTCTTTCTATTTGCGCAAAAACGGTACACGACTGATCTATCTAGTCTCCTGCCAGCCAGCGTTGAGCAGATTAGTCTCTTCCCCTGTCACTCCCCGGGACGGTCCGCCCCTTCCTGCGCCATCACGTCTTTACTGGAGCTGAGGATGGCCGGCGGAGGTTTACAAACGGACTTTTGGAGGGACCCGAAGCAGCCCAGCCGAGCACCAAGCAGCCCAGACCAGCCCTGTGCCGCCCCGCCCCACCGCAAGCAGCCCAGTGTTGGAGACCCAGCCCAGCCCAGCCCCCAGCCCAGCGCCTGCCCAGTTCCTGCCAATCGGAGACCCCCTCTGGTCCCCTCACTGGCTCCCCATCGCAATGCCACCAATACCCCGTGATGCCCCCCTCTCCCACATGGCTCTTTTCTCCGAACTCACTCCTTCCCAGCCCACACACCCCTCTCCCCGACACAACCCCCCCTGCCCACACACCCCTCTCCCCACAAGCCCCCCTGCCCACACACCCCTCTCCCCACAAGCCCCCCTGCCCACACACCCCCCCACCAACACACAACCCCCCGACACACACACCAACCCCACACCCCCTGCCGCCCACCCCCCCACTCCAACAACTTCACAACCCCCCTGCTGCCCACACCCTCTGCTGTTTACACCCCCCCGCTGCCCACAACCCCGCCCCGTCCCCACAAACACCCTCGGCCCCACAAACTCCCCGAACTTACAACCCCCGAACCCACAACCCCCACAACAATCAACCCCACAAACCCCCCTGTCCCCAAAGCCCCCCTCCCTACTCCACTCCCTCCCACTCGCCACACAAACTCCCCCCCCACACCCCTGCGCCACACAAACACCCTCCCCCCCCCACCCTCACAACCCCCTGGGGGGGGGGGAAGGGAACCCGTCAGCCACGCCTGCACAGTTAGGGGCTATTGGTGAGTGGTGGAATATTCCACCATGTCACGTCCCACTTAGTCTAGTACATGATTACAACCGAGCCATTCACAGTGTACAGATACATGATAAGGGAATAACGTTTAGTGAAAAGTAGAGCCAGTAAAAGTAAAGTCAGATCAGACGAACTGGATCACCGATCGTGAGTTAACACGTGTGTTTACAGTGGTTCGTTTCCCACACATAGTCATAGAGTCATACAGCGTGGAAACAAGCCCTTTGACCTAACTTGCCCACACCAACAAACATGCCCCATCTGCACTAGTCCCACCTGCCTGTGTTTGGCCCACATCCCTCCAAACCTGTACTATCCATGCACCTATCTAACTGTTTCTTAAAGGTTGCAATAGTCCCTGCCTCAACTACCTTCTCTGGCCCCTCATTCCACACGCCCACCACCCTTTGTGTGAAAACGTGACCCCTCAGATCCTTATTAAATCTTTCCCCCTTCACCTGAAACCTATGTAACAGTGAACTGTTGATCTCAGGTGGACAAAAATGCTGGAGAAACTCAGCGGGTGAGGCAGCATCTAAGGAAATAGGCGATGTTTCGGGTCGAGACCCTTCTTCAGAAGAAGGGTTTTCTCCTTCCTGTCTTCCCTGTTTGATTCGTACTACTGCGCAGCCCAAAGCGGACACCCCGGGGTCGATGCGACACTCGCCCACGCTCAATGCCAATTCTACTGGCCTGAAATGGCCAAGTATATCCGGGACCGCGTTTCTGCCTGCTCCACGTGCTACAGTCTTGCACCACACCAGCAGTGACAGCCCCTGCTGCAACAACCTGCTCCGGCCTTGGCCTGGTCCTCGCTGGTTGCCGACATCTTCGAGTGGCGTGGTAACCACTACCTTGTCCTGGTCGACTCGTACTCCAGCTGGTTCGAGGTGGATTTGCTGACATCCCTCACGTCGGAGATGGTGATCCGTAAGCTGCGGAAACACTTCTCCACTTTTGGGTCTCCTGTCCGGTTGCAGACTGACAGTGGAAGGCAGTTTACCAGCCGAGAGTTCAAAAGTTTTGCCGACAAGTGGAATTTTGTGCATCTGACAAGCAGCCCGGAGTACCCACAGAGCAACGGCCTTGCTGAACGGGCCGTCCGCAGCGCCAAGCTTCTGATGGAACAGGCGAGACTGTCTAACTCTGATTTGTATTTGGATCTCCTGAACCTCAGGAACGTTTCCAGGGATCCAGCCATGGGGTCACCTGCTCAGCGTCTGATGTCCAGAACTACCAGACCTACTATCCCGATTGCTCAGCGCCAGCTGCATCCTCGGGTGCTGGAGCCTGCCTCCGTGCAGAGGCGCATTCAAGAGAAACATGACAGCCAGCGACGTTCCCACGATCGGTCGTGCAGGCCACTCGATCCTCTGTTGCCTGGACAGGTTGATCGGCTGCAGACCGCCAGTGGTCACTACCGTCTGGCTACTGTAGTTGGGGTTGCCGATTCACCTCGTTCGTACCTGGTCGACTTTGAGGGAACCATTTACCGGAGAAGCCGTCAACACCTGCTTGCCGTGAATGAGCCGAAGCCGCAGCCTCCGGGTCCCTACGCCCCGCCACTCTCATACCAACAGCCGGCTGCCGTCCCGGTTTGTGTTCCCTTGCATGCCTCGGTCCCCATCGCGCGCGCCCTGTTCCCCTCTGCGTGGGTCACCTGTTGCCGGCCGTGGTTCTGACTCTCCTGCTTCTCCCACCCCACCGCCCTTCTCTGGTACCCCAGCTGTTTTGCGGCCTCCTGTTTCTTCTGAGCTTTCGGGGGAAATGGGGAGACATCCGTATGCGCTCGGGGAGGATTAGTAAGCCACCTGTTCATTATGGCGATTTTGTTTAATTCTGTTATCATGACTTCTAAGCTGTTTTGATTTTCTAAGGGGGAGGATGTAGATGGTTTATGCATGCAACCAATAATATAGCTACCTCAGTACCTATAACCCCGCCTTAGTTAACATCAATCATAACGCTTTCCCCTCCCTGGGTATAGTTCAGTAACAGAATGTAACCAGTGCTTGCTGACGTGTGTTATACCCTGTGCTATCATTAAAGGATGCTATACGCTCTAAGAGTATGTGAATTGCTTATTTACATAAACTAAACAAATAAAATAGTTTACGGTTAAACACAGTGCCAGCTCAATTTGGCGTGAAGAACAGATTTCAGTCATCTAACTCGCAATGCAAAACTTTTGTCTCTTCATCGTCACATTAGAAATGTAAGTGAACAAAACCATGTTTTGTTTATGCTTATCTGATTGCAGTCATGAATTGATCTAGCTGTAATCTAGGCAATTTCATCTTATCGGGAAAGGTTGTATGTGGATGGGTGAAAATGTCATCTTAAAAATGTAGGTATGGTTCATTAAAATAGCCCATTTAATTATAACCAGAGAAGCGAAATTTGAGTACAAGAGCAGGGAGGTTCTACTGCAGTTGTATAGGGTCTTGGTGAGGCCACACCTGGAGTATTGCGTACAGTTTTGGTCTCCTAATCTGAGGAAAGACATTCTTGCCATAGAGGGAGTACAGAGAAGGTTCACCAGACTGATTCCTGGGATGGCACGACTTCCATATGAAGAAAGACTGGATAGACTCGGCTTGTACTCGCTGGAATTTAGAAGATTGAGGGGTGATCTCATAGAGACTTACAAAATTCTTAAGGGGTTGGACAGGCTAGATGCAGGAAGATTGTTCCCAATGTTGGGGAAGTCCAGGACAAGGCGTCACAGTTTAAGGATAAGTGGGAAGCCTTTTAGGACCGAGATGAGAAAATTGTTTTTCACACAGAGAGTGGTGAATCTGTGGAATTCTCTGCCACAGAAGGTAGTTGAGGCCAGTTCGTTGGCCATATTCAAGAGGGAGTTGGATGTGGCCCTTGTGGCTGAAGGGATCAGAGGGTATGGAGAGAAGGCAGGTACAGGATATTGAGTTGGATGATCAGCCATGATCATATTGAATGGCGGTGCAGGCTCGAAGGGCCGAATGGCCTGCTCCTGCACCTAATTTCTATGTTTCTATGTTTCTAAATATAAATGAATTAATTAACAAACCGGTGTTACAACATAATTAATAAATTAGTTATGCAATCAAATGAGCATCGTCTGGAGGTGGATGCATTGAACTATTTTTTCTTGATTGTACATCTGATTTTTAACTCTTCAGTATCAACATACTGATGAGTATTTTTTTTTCTTGCATTGATGAGGGGGGATCTTATAGAGGTATATAAAATAATGAGAGGAATAGTACAGTTAGGTGAACAGTAGAGGACATGGGTTTAAAGTGAAGGGGAAAAGATTTAATAGGAATCTGAGGGGTAACTTTTTCACACAAAGAGTGGTGGGTGTATGGAACGATCCAACATTTAAGAAACAGTTAGACAGGTACATGGATAGGGCAGGTTTGGAGGGATATGGGCCAAACATGGGCAGGTGGGGCTAGTGTAGCTGGGACATGTTGGCAGGTGTGGGCAAGTTTGTTCGTAGGGCCTGTTTCCACGCTGTATGACTCTAATCACTGAAATAAACAGGCTGCAGGCATTTGCAATGGGAATGTAATGATGAGCTATGGACATTTAGACAGATATCTGTGTACTTTGATTAACAATGCACACATTTGAATTATCAACTTTCTGGCCATTGCTGGTAATTTTTTGTTAGTTTTTAGAGATAGAGCGTAGAAACAGACCCATCGGTTCACCAAGTCCGCTCTAACTAATAATCACCTATACACTAGTTCTATCCCACACACTAGGAACAATTTTTCAGAAGCCAATTTACCTGCAAACCTGCACGTCTTTGGAATGTGGGGGAAAACCAGAGGCACCCGGAGAAAACCCATGCGGTCGCAGCGGGAAACTAACAAACACCGGACAGACAGCACACATGGTCAGGATCAAACCCAGTTCTCTGGCGTGGTGAGTGAGGCAGCAACTCTACTGCTGCGCCACTGTGCTGCCCTGTCACCCTGTTAACAGTTTGTGTCAGGTGAATGCTTCTAAAAACATGGGACATCATGGTCATAGAACCATAATTGGGAACTACACTATGGAGATTCAACATTGAAGGCTGCAGTGGCGGATGGAGGATAGAAATGGTGTCGGTGAGTGGGCTGTGGGCTGACTTCCTCCAATGCCCTTGGAGACCAGCTAGGGAAGGCACCTCGGGGCAGGGAGGCCGAGCGGTGGCCATCCGAGGCGAGGGTTGGTGCATTCGCAGGTTGATGGGTTCAGATCAAGGAGATGGTGGAGTGGGCTGCTGGCCTTGCAGCAGCCTGGGGCTCAATTGGATTGGGTGCCGCTCCAAGAGGGCAACGATATGATACGATACGATACAATACGATATAACTTTATTTATCCCAGGAGGGAAATTGATCTGCCAACATTCATAAAACACAAGATACATGAAACATTAAATTAAAATGATGACTGGAAAGGAATGAGGATGTGCAAAGATTGGGGAGGAAGGGGTGGGTGGGGAAGGAGAGTCAGTCCACCCCACGACAGAAAAGGGGGAGGAGTTGTACAGTTTATAGCCACGGGTAAGAAGGATCTCCTGTGGCGCTGTGTGCTGCATCTCGATGGAATCTGTCTGTGCTGAAGGTACTCACTCTTCAGGTTGACCAGTGTGTTATGGAGGGGGTGAGCTGCATTGTCCAGGATGCTCTGCAGTTTGAGGAGCATCCTCCCCTCCAAGACCACCTCCCATAAATCCAATTATGGAATTCCCTGCCACAGAGGGCAGTGGAGGGCACTGGATGAATTTAAGAGAGAGTTGGATAGAGCTCTAGGGGCTAGTGGAGTCAAGGGATATGGGGAGAAGGCAGGCACGGGTTATTGGTAGCGGATGATCAGCCATGATCACAATGAATGGTGGTGCTGGCTCAAAGGGCCGAATGGCCTCCTCCTGCACCTATTTTCTATGTTTCTATGTTTCTAACTCCACCATCAGGACGGAGCCAGCCTTCCTGATGAGTTTGTTGATCCTGTTGCCGTCCGCGGCCTTCGCTACAGACGCACGTGGATCAGTCGCTGCCTGCAGCATCACGGAGCAGTGGAGCAGCAGTGGGGGACATCGACAACAGCTCCTGGCCAGGCCGACCCCCTGTAACCTCGACCCAGTGCCGTCACCAGGACAACGGGCCTTTATGGCCAAGTTAAGTCTCTAACATCGTTAACAACTGTAAACCTGAAGGGTAAAAGATGGCACCAGAAGTGTGGCAACTCTTATGCACTACCCCAGTGTAATTTACTAATCTTACACTTATGCACTTAAGTATGATTGTGTTTATGTATAATAAGATTTTCACTAATTGTGCCCACAATTAAAGAATATTACTGTACCTGTGACACTGTTCGTGTGACAATAAAACATTGAGCCATTGAATTCTGAATGGAGTTTTCATACATATCAAATACTCTTTAGTCTGAATCTGGAACATGTATTCAAAGATGGAAGGCAAATATTATGCAATAAAATGACAATAATAAAATAGTAATTATTGTTTTTTTGAATTTAATTTCTAAATATCAAATAAAAATATATAATATAAAATATATAATATATAAAAATACACAAACAAATCTTCACATTTCATGCCTCGTCTCCTTGGATTACTTTGCTGACTAGAGAGTTCAGCTCAACTGTTATATTTTCCTGGCAATAGTTGACCTTATACAAATTGAAATATTCTCAGATGAACATGTAAGGATGTTGTCATTCTCTAATGAACTCGCAGGAACATAGTCAAGCTTTTCAACCCGTGTGCGGACGTGGCGCCGGCGATCGAGAGGCCGAAGCAAAGAACTCAAAGCCAAAGAACCGAATGGAAACGAGGGCGAAACGCCAATAAACCGAAGGAGTCCGAAGTCGAAACGCCTACTAATGAAAAGGATGGGAGGCCTAAATGCAAAGTAACCGATGTGTCAGAACGCTTATAAATAGTTATCATAGTCACCATTAATGGTGAGGGGGTAAGATTTAATGGGAACCTGAGGGGTAGCTTTTTTACACAAAGGGTGATGGGTATATGGAAGAAGCTGCCAGATGAAGTAGTTGAGGTGGGACTATCGCAACGTTTGAGAAACAATGGGACAGGTGCATGGATAGGGTAGGATTAGAGTGATATGGGATATAGGCAGGCAGGTGGGACTAGTGTAGATAGGGCATGTTGGTTGGCGTGTGTGGGTTGGGTCGAAGGGTCTGTTTCCGCGCTGTATGACTCTATGACTATAATCACAGTGCTATACAGCACATAAAGAGTCCCTTCGGCCCATCTTGACCATGCCGACCAAGTAGGGTTGTCCCATTTGCCTGCATTTGGTCCATAGGCCTTTAAACCTAAGAGATGCAGAAACAAGGAACTGCAGATGCTGGTTTAAGTTTGATGCAGAATCCTGACCCGAAACGTCACTTCTCCACCTTTCCCACGGATGCTGCCTGACACTAGTTACTCTAGCTCTTTGGCCCTTAAACCTTCCCTCGTTGTTAGAATTAGAATTTGAATTAATGTTTAAAATATATCTTCAAAGTTTTTTGAATCATTTTAATGTTCACAGAGATCCATAGAATGGTAGTCTTTGTATTAATATTAAATGTCACTGCTTTTTGAAGGTCAACATGAAATAAATCTGGCTTGCACACATCCTTGCTCTGAGTCCTTTTATTCCCTGCAAGCGATTACCGTCACGGCCAATATTACAATAAAATTCTCAAAACACATTTGATTATCCATGCATAGAAATGGACAAATTTACCACTTGTATAAGTAAGTCCATGTTCAAAACACAAAGTGCTGGAGTAACTCAACGGGTCAGGCAACATTGGTGGAGTGTCTGGATCGGTGATGTTTCAGGTTGGGACCCTTCTTTAGACCCATAACATCACCTATCCATTCCCTCCACAGTTACTCCAGCACTTTGTGTTTTGCTCAAGGTGCCAGCATCTGTAATTCCTTGTATCTCCAATAGATCTATCTGGTGATTTCAAATCATGCTGGTAGAATATATATTAGCTGTTTTATTTCCCAATGATTAACCCATTAGCTGTACATTTCAGCAAACTTGCCCAGAATGTCTCAGAGACCTGAAACGTCACCTATTTTCTCCAGGAATTCTGCCTAACCCGCTGAGTTACTGCGGCATCGTGTGTCTGCCTTTGGTGTAAACCAGCATCTGCAGTTCCAACCTACACATGGAGGTAAGAAAAGGCTAGAACATTGCAGGGCCGGGAACAGATGACCAAGGAATGGTGGAACCCATAATGTACCATTGTGAGCTTGGGAAGAGGAAGGAATACAAGGATGAGAATTGCCTCCATTGCCACAGTGGAGGCCAAGTCAGTGGATATTTTTAAGGCAGAGATGGATAGATTCTTGGTTAGTACAGGTGCCAGAGGTTATGGGCAGAAGGCAGGAGGATGGGGTTAGGAGGGAGAGATAGATCAGCCATGATTGAATGGCGGAATAGACATGATGGGGCAAATGGCCTTGACCACCGGGTGGCGCCAGCAATGGCTGCCTCGCCAACAGTCTGTCTGTTCTTTCCTTAGTTTTAATAGTATGTGTTAAATGTATGTTTTTAGTGTTCTTTAGCTTGTTTTATGTGGCGGGTGGGGGGTCGGGGAAAACTTTTTCCTAATCTCTTACCTTGACGGAGATGCGATTGTTTTCCTTACGGTATCTCCGTCCGCACTGCGGCCTAACATCGAGGAGTTGGTGGCCTTTGCTGGAGACCGATTTTGAGAGCTCAACCACGGGGAGCCAACGGGACTTTAACATCGGGGAGCTCGTGATCCCTTTGCCAGGGATGGACCTCGGTCCTCCAAACGTGGGTGCTTGCGGACTTTAACATCACGGAGCCCGCGGTCTCTGGTCAGAGACTGACTGAAGGAACTCCAAGCTACGTGAGTTTCGACCGCCCAGATGCGGGAGTTTCAGTTGACCCGACGCGGGGGCTTCGACCGCCCCGATGGATTCGCCCCGTTTGACTGCACCGACTGCGGGAGAGTAACGAGGAAGCAGATTGGACTTGTTTGCCTTCCATCACAGTGAGGCCACACCTGGAGTATTGAGGCCACACCTGGAGTATTGAGGCCACACCTGGAGTATTGAGGCCACACCTGGAGTATTGCGTACAGTTTTGGTCTCCTAATCTGAGGAAAGTCATTCTTGCCATAGAGGGAGTACAGAGAAGGTTCACCAGACTGATTCCTGGGATGGCACGACTTCCATATGAAGAAAGACTGGATAGACTCGGCTTGTACTCGCTGGAATTTAGAAGATTGAGGGGTGATCTCATAGAGACTCACAAAATTCTTAAGGGGTTGGACAGGCTAGATGCAGGAAGATTGTTCCCGGTGTTGGGGAAGTCCAGGACAAGGGGTCACAGTTTAAGGATAACGGGGAAGTCTTTTAGGACCGAGATGAGAAAATCGTTTTTCACACAGAGAGTGGTGAATCTGTGGAATTCTATGCCACAGAAGGTAGTTGAGGCCAGTTTGTTGGCCATATTTAAGAGGGAGTTGGATGTGGCCTTGTTGAAGGGAGTTGGATGATCAGCCATGATCATATTGAATGGTGGTGCAGGCTCGAAGGGCCAAATGGCCTACTCCTGCACCTAATTTCTATGTTTCTATGTTTCTATGAATGTGGGGAATCCACTGTGGTGGATGTTTATGAGTTGTGGTCTTGTTGGCTGTACCTTGATGTAAAAGGCCTGCCTTATGTGAGAACCTAGTAAGAATCAAACGGCTTGCAAGTAATGAAATGGAATAGAGTACAAGACCAAACAAGAACAATTTAACACTATCGGCATAGAATTTGACTTCAGTGGGCATGTAAGGCAGGTTTCAGTGTCTGCTGCATTAATATGCAATAGTGCATGATGTTCCTTTTTATTGCAGGAAAATTGCATAAAGCGATTGCATGGTGGATGAATTTGCCTCCCAGCCAAAATCTTTTTCTATCCCCTCTTTGAATTGAGGGAAGTCTACCTTTCTTCATTTGGTTACGAGAGATACAACATGGAAACAGGCTCTTCAGCCCACCAACTCTGTGCTGACCAGCGATCGTCCGTTCACACTAGTTCTATGTTATCTCACCTTCTCATCCACTCTCTACACATGAAGGGACATTTTGGGAGGCCAATTCACCTCCAAGCCTGCATGTCTTTGGAATGTGGGAGGAAATCAGAGCACGTGGAAGAGGCCCGCATGGTCACAGGTAGAACATACAAACTCTGCACAGACAGCACCCGTGTTCAGGATTTAACTCGGTCCTCTGGCACTGTGAGGGAGCGCTCTACCAGCTGCGCCACAGAACTGTTAAACATGAGACCATAAACATCGGAGCATTTGGCCCATCGTCTGCTCCAGTGGTTTGTGGTGGATCTATTGTGGTTGATCTATTTTTTCCTCTCAACGCCATTCTCCTGCCTTCTCCTTGTAACCTTTCACACCCTTACTAAACAAAATTTTAAAGCACTACGCTTTAAAAAAAACCCAATGACTTGGTCTCCACAGCCATCCCTGGCAAGCAATTCCACAGATTCACCATCCTCTGGCGAAAGAAATGTCCCCTTATCTCCATTTTAAAGGTACATCCACTTATTCTGAAGCTTTGCCCTCTGGTCCTAGACTCTCCCACTACTGGAGACATCCACTCCACATCTACTCCATCTCGGCATTTCCTTGTTTGATTGGCTTCAATGGGATCCCATCTCATCCTTCTAAAGTCCAGTGACTGCACATCCTTCCTCAGATATGGGGCCCAAAACCGCTCAATGTATCATTGCTAAACATTATTACTGCACGCAAAATTGATAACCAGGAAAGAAGAGATTACGGACACTGGTTCTGCAGCCATTTTATTATTTATAACGAATGTAAAGCAGAAAGAATAATTTAATGTCTAAACCCGCAGACAACTTTCTTCACAAGATCTTCAATAACTTTGTTCAAAATAAGAAATATTTAAGACTTACTCAAAATGCATGAAATAATGTAACAAAAGCTGGAGCCGTGTAGATAGACTGCATTTATATACTAACTTTTCAAAATTATTCAAGTTTCACCGATATATTGTGAACAACACACACTGCACAAATGCATCATATTTTACAAACACTGAAATTAAAAAGGCAATTATCAAAACATTTAAAAGTTTTTCAATTAATTATGAACCTGTTCCTTCTAACGCAGCAGGAGGATGAACAAAAGTAATTTTGAATGAAAAAATAAACACAATTCAGCTCAAGTGCAAATGTACATTTTTGGCCTGTGCAAATTTGGATTTTAAACTGGTTGATGGTCAAAGAAGATAAGGGGCGACTGAAAGTAGGGTGAAAAATGCATTCGATGCTGGTGGGATGTTTGCTTACATTTCTCAATGTTCCAGTGTGAAAAGTTGGAACTCAAAACTTTGCATCATTGGTTGAATTATTGTGCATATTTATAAATCTCCCACCCTTTGTCGATCTTAAATATGACTTTATTTGTACATCATTGGAAATACAATTATTGATTATAGTTGTTGGTGATATCGGCGACAGTTTCAAAATGATAACAGATGTCCTTTGCTTCATTGGTTGAATTATTGTGCATGTTTATAAATCTCTTGCACACTACGACAATGAAAGGAACTGCAGATGCAAACTTTACCACTCCTCACCCTTCTGTCGTGGGGTAGACTGAGACTGACTACCCCCCCGCCCCCACCGCCCCAATCTGTGCACATCCCCCAAGCCTTTCCACTCGTCACTTTAATTTCATGTTTCATGTATTTTGTGTTTTGTGTATTTTGTGTTTTTATGACCGTTGGCAGATCAATTTCCCTCCTGGGATAAATAAAGTTCAATCGTATCGTATCAAATGGTATAGTGTGCTGGTTTATACCGAAGACACCTGGAATAACTCAGCTGGTCAGGCAGCATCCCTGGAGAAAAGGAAGCGGCGATGATTTGGGTCGAGACCCTTCTTCAGACTCTTTTGATCTTTCATTATTTAACCTGCATATCTCTATTAATTTGATTAATTTGAATGACGGCAAATATTCAGCTTTATGCTCAGTTTACATTGTTCCATTGCTGCCATGGAACTTTTGATACCGAGTATCAATCAGTTTTGCTTTAAAACAAAGTGTTGCTTCATTAGTAACTATCTGCCGGTGGCACACTTACTATTCGAGTTTAGAGTGTGGTTTAAGAAGGAACTGCAGATGCTGGAAAATCGAAGGTGCACAAAGGTGCTGGAGAAACTCAGCGGGGGCAGCAGCATCTATGGAGCGAAGGGAATAGGCAAGGTTTCGGGCCGAACCCGCTGAGTTTCCCCGGCATTTTTGTGGACCTTAGAGTTTGGTTTATTGTCACATGTGCCGAGGTACAGTGAAAAGCTTACAAGGTCAAGGGAGAAGCCCCACTCCGTGGACTTACATGGCCTCACCCGCTGAGTTTCTCCAGCATTCTGTGTCTACCGTGGACTTGCACCAAATCTCCTTTGCGAGGTATACTTCAGACAGAGCTGTGGGGCTGCTGTACTTTGAACTGAGACAGGAAACTGACAGGGCTACTGGCTCACAGCGCCAGAGACCCTGTGGGAACCTATCGATTGTAGACTGTATTCACTTTATTGTCAACTCGACCAGAGCAATGGCAAATTATTTCCCTCTTTCTTTTATTTCTTGTTTACAGGAACAGGTCACTTGACAGCACATCCTTGTGCAACACGGCACGCAGCTAGTAGAGCCGCTGCCGCACTGTGCCAGAGAGCCGAGTTTGATTTCGACCTCAGGAGCTGTCTGTGTGGAGTTTGTATGTTCTCCCTGTAAATGGCGCAGGTTTACTCCGGGTTCCACCCACATTCCAAAGATGTGCAGGTTTGAAGGTTAATTGGCAGCTATACATTGCCCCCAATATATAAGGAGTGGATAAGGATGTGGGGGTAGCATAGAACTTGCATGAACGGGGTGACCAATGGTGGGCATGGACTCGGTGGGCTGAATGGCCTGTTTCCTTGATGCATCTCTAAACTAACACAAAGCTCCCGTAGGCGTATGCAGAAGATACCATGCAGAGTTTGAACGTCACCCATCCCTTCTCTCCAGAAAACGTCACCCATTCCTTCTTTCCAGAGATGCTGCCTGTCCCGCTGAATTACTCCAGCATTTTGTGTCTATCCGGTTCTTTCCTCCACATGCACACTTTGAAGGAGAGTAGGGGGTTTCTCCTGTTAATCTATCAAGCTTAAGACATAATTGATGAGATGGTCATTAATTGAATCATCACTGCACAATTCTGTTGTGCAGAATTTGACTGGTTGAGTTTATTATAACACTGACATTAGTACAAAGCAGTTTATACTTTCATACATCACTCACCTTTGGATTTTACGAGAACACTTTATTCTAAGGTTGGTTGCCATGATTGTCTTTAGGATTAATAATAATTCAAGTGCATAGATTTAGTTGTTTGACAGAAGGGAATTAAATCTGACAGCGTGCTTATCTCTTGATTAAGATAATGTTTCGAGGTGAAAAGACAAAATCATTACCTAATGACAACTAATCTTTTTTCCTCCGCCCTGGCATATTTTGTGCCAAATCAGGTGGTTTAGTTTCAAATTACCTCACTGTGACTGCCTAATAGTGTGTTGTTCTGTAAACTATATGCGCAGACTTCTCCCAAACGCTGACAATGTGCTGACAGCTGACTGTCTCTCTGTCATTCCGTGAAAAAGGTAACCCGTTAACATGATCTCCGTCTGTCAGCCTTCAACATTACCCAGGCACTTCTGCAAATTGAATATCACAAGATTGCTGAAGTATATAGTGTCTATGTAACTGCGTAATTATAATGGCAGATGACAGATGCACTCCATAATGTGAGAGAAAAGGCTGTCCATTATAATCTATCTCCCCACATCATCCTACATTCACGGGATGACTGTAGATCCATTCACGCCCTGGCCTCTGGTCGGGCAAAGGTGGCATTTTCTATGAAGAAAACATCCCACCCTTTGTCGATCTTAAATGTGACTTCATTTGTACATCATTGGAAAGATATTGTTAGGACAAATACAATTCTTGATGATGTTAGTTGGTAATATCGCCGACAGTTTCAAAATTAGAATAGATGTCCTTTTCTCGCTACTTTTCAAGAGAGAGTTAGAGTTAGATTTAGCTCCAAGGGCTAAAGGAATCAAGGGATATGGGGGGGGGGGGGGGGGGGGGGGGGGGGGGGGGGGGGGGGGGGGGGGGGGGGGGGGGGGGGGGAGCAGGAACAAGGTACTGATTTTGAATGATCAGCCATGATCATAATGAATGGCGGTGCTGGCTCGAAGGGCCGAATGTCCTATTCCTGCAGCTATTTTCGATATGTCTATGTCCACTTAGGTTACTGCTATGGCGCGGATAATCCTCAGGGGAGACATGTAGTGATCGAGACTAAACCGCTTGAGCCGTTGTGATTGAACGTTGCAAACACACCTGCACACTACAGAAGTTGCCTTGAACAACATTAATTAGATTTGATCGACGACAAACGCCGGTTTAATTCGTTAATAACACGAGGGCAGTCCGCAGATGGATCTCATGGTGATGGTCAACAGTTGGTGCAGTGATGGGAGAGACTTAGACAGACAGACTTAGACAGACAGAGGAAACTGACAATGTCCATCGAGAAAGCAATGTATAGGCACAAGGTATATATATATATGTATATATTTCCAAGCATATTAAGAATATTATGAATATTATTATTATTATTAATTATTATTAATATTATTTCCCAACCATATATATATCCTCGCCCGACCCAAAACGGTGCAATCCCAGCGCTCACACAACAATGTGAAGATTACGAAGATAACTCACAGATTATTTTAGCAAAATATATTTAACCCGTTTGTTTTAGAGAGAAAAAAGTCACTAAGAGGTAATAAGACAAGACTTCTTTCACTCCATTCAAAGCGTGGTGATTCTGGAGGTGCAAGTCCCATTCCTGCAGACCGGGTCAGAAGCAGGGATACTGGGCTGACATTCTAAGGGATTGCACAGCCTGTTCTTCAGGGCGGTAGCGTAATAGTCCACCGGCTCCTCGGTCCCGTTCTCCAGCCAACGGAAACACAGGATCCTCTGGAATGACCTCCTGAAATTGTCCGAGAGGAACCCGTAGAGGAAAGGGTTGGCGCAGCTGTTGGCGTAGCTGAGGATAAGGCACAGCTGGTTGACCGTGGAGTGGAGGGGCAGGAAGATGTTGGCCAGCTGCACCACGTAGAAGGGCATCCAGCAGATGACAAAGACGGCCACCACCATCAGGACCATGCCGGTCAGCTTCTTCTCCGACCTCCTGCGCTGCTGCCAGCCCGCCTTCAGCGCGACCACCCTCATCTTCACCACGATCAGGACGTAGCACAGGCAGATGGCGAAGACGGGGATGAGGAAGCCCAGCAGGAAGGTGTAGATGACAAACGCCACGGACCAGGAGTGCTGGGGCCAGAGGAAGTTGCACAGGACGCCGCCGTCGCCGCTGGGAGCGGTGCCGGCGAATATGATGATGGGCAAGATGACAAGCAGTGAGAAGAGCCAGACGCAGATGTTGATGGCCTTGGCGACGGTGGGTCTCCTGTACCTCGCCGCCTTGATGGGGTGCACCACCGCCACGTACCTGTCCACGCTCAACACGGTCAGGCAGAAGACGCTGGTGAACTGGTTGATGCCGTCCACACTGAGCACGGTCCGGCACATGAGCGAGCCGAAGGGCCAGCGCTGCAGGGCGGCCGAGGCGGACACGAACGGGACGCTGAGCATGAAGAGCTCGTCGGCGATGGCCAGGTTGAGGATGTAGATGTTGGTGGCCGTCTTCATCTTGGCGTACCTGAGGATGACGAAGATCACCATGGCGTTGCCCACCAGCCCCACCAGGCAGACGACGGCGGAGATGAACTGGATCACCACCGTGCCGGCGTCTCTGCCCTCCTCCTCCTCGTCCTCCTCGCCGAGCGAGTAGTTGAGAGGGAAAGCGGTGACAAAACCCGCCGGCTCGCCGGAGCTGTTCTTCCAAGAGCCCATCTCCGCTGCCGCGTCCCGGTGTGAAGGCAACTGGAAACTACGCGTGTTCATATTCAATCAGCAGCCTCCACCGGTAGCACCTCTCCTCTCCTCTCCTCTCCTCTCCTCCACATCCCCCCCCCCCACCCCCTTCCTCCCTTTGACAAGTCTTCAAAGAGAATTATCTTCTCCCGTCACCTTCTCTGCCTCTTCTTCAGCCTCTGGCTTGGCAAACCATCAGACGGGATCAGAGCGCAAGAATAGCTAGGACTCACGACCGTGTGTGTGTGTGTGTGTGCGTGTGTGCATCTTTTATGCAGTGCGGTTGCTTTCGTTGGTCGCTTCGGCTTGCTCCTTAAATACAAGACCTGATGAATGAGTAACAGTCGGCGACCTACCTACAGTCCTGCGTCATCCACTCAACAGTGTGCTGTCCTGAATCTTTAAAAACTTGAGCTAATCGCACGTCGGATAAATATGCAACGTGCCCCTTTCATTTTGCAAGGGTGTCGGGCGGATCTGCCGATGCAGAAAATAGAAGATGCTTTCATCCGATCGGACGCATGTTAAGGTTGAAAGACAATGTTTTCACAGGGGGGAGTACTGTTGTTGAAAATTGGGCTTTAAAGTGGCAGTGACAGGTACCCCAAGAAGGACAGGCTCTAGATCATAGAACATTACAGCGCAGGAACAGGCCCTTCGGCCCACAATATTTGTGCCGGACATGGCGCCAAGGCAAACTCTTCTGGAGGATTTTATCATGCAGACATTAGCGTGCATTCTGTAAGTCAGACTTTCGAAAGCAATATGTTAGGGGAATGTTGCATATTTATCCGCCCTTGCGATTAGTTCTAAAGAATCAAGGCAGCACGCTGTTGAGTGAATGTGCTGGCTCTGGAGAGGGTCCAGAGGAGGTTTACAAGAATGATCCCAAGAATGAGTACAAGACCAAAGAAGTCTGAAGAAGGGTCTCGACCTGAAACGTCGCTTATTTCCTTCGCTCCATAGATGCTGCCTCACCTGTTGAGTTTCTCCAGCATTTTTGTCTACCAAAAGTGAGTAGGTTAACAGTAAGGGGTCACAGTCTAAGGATAAGGCGGAATTCCTTTAGGACCGAGATGAGGAAACCATTTTTCACACAGAGAGTGGTGAGTCTCTGGAATTCTCTGCCACAGAAGGTAGTTGAGGCCAGTTCATTGGCTATATTTATGAGGGAGTTAGATGTGGCCCTTGTGGCTAAAGGGATCAGGCAGTATGGAGAGAAGGCAGGTACAGGATACTGAGTTGGATGATCAGCCATGATCATATTGAATGGCGGTGCAGGCTCGAAGGGCCGAATGGCCTACTCCTGCACCTATTTTCTATGTTTCTATATGACAAACGTTTGATGGCACTGGGCCTCTCTATATTCGCTGTAGTTTAGAAGAATGAGAGGGGACCTCGTTGAAACATACAGAATAGTGAAAGTGAATAGTGAACCCCAATATCGAATTGATTATCTTTGGATCAATGGAAGAGGGAAGTAAACTAACTATATTCCAAGAAATTTTTCTTAATTATGGTCTAATAACAGCGAAAAAACTTATACTTAAATTTTGGAAAAACGCACCTACGCCAACATTCAAAATGTGGATCTCAAACATGTCTGAAATGCTACATCTTGAAGAAATGAGATTCCTCTTACTAGGCAAAGTAGACCTATTCTTAAAGATTTGGTCTCCGTTTATCAACTTTTTTACAAGCATATGGTGCAACATAACATAACCTTAGAAAATAAATGGTTTAGAACTGGGTGACGGATGGGCAAAAATATGAGATAGGCAGATCTCTCCTAATCTCTCTTTTTTTTACTTTTTCCTTTTCTTTCAATCTTTTAACTTCTCACCTCTGTCTTTTATTTCTTTTGTTTTCTGTTTCTACTCGCTTGTCTATCTATTCCGACACTCTTTATTTATTTTTTCTCTCACTGTTCTTTTATTATTGAACCAAAAGTATGAAGTTGTACAAGAATGAAAATATGTATTTATGTATTAGGTACTTAAGTACCAGACTACTGTACTTACTTCTAACAAAAATAACAAAAAAAACAAAAAAAAAAGAATAGTGAAAGGCTTGGATTGAGTGGATGTGGAGAGGATGTTTCCATTAGTGGAAGAATCTAGAACTAGAGGTCATAACCTCAGAATTAAAGGACGTTCTTTTAGGAAGGAGATGAGGAAAAATGTCTTTAGTCAGAGGGTGGTGAATCTGTGGAATTCTTTGCTGCAGAAGGCTCTAGAGGCCATGTCAATAGATATTTTTAAGGCAGAGATAGATAGATTCTTGATTGGTATTGGCTATGGGAGAAGGCAGGAGAATGAGGTTAGACCGGAGAGATAGATCAGCTGCGATTGAATGGCGGAGCAGACTTGATGGACTGAATGGCCTTATTCTGCTGCTATCACATAGCCTTATGACCTTATGAACAGTACTAGGATTTGTGACATAAATATATCTATATTTTGTTCTATCCCACTTGACCTTTTCTCTCGTGGTAATTGAAGAATTGCCAAGGTTGGGTGTAAAGCAAAGCTGGAGTTTGAATGGTGTTATGAATTTGTTTTTACACAATCTAGTTGGTTTCCAAGCTTCAGATTTGCAGTGCACGGCGTGGCTCTTTGAAGTTGATTGAAGGTCAGCACACAGTAGTTTTAGCAACTTGTAAATAATCTTAAAACCAATTTCTAAAACTTGTCTGAGTTTCATTTGTTGCTGGAGGGAACCTATTCCAACTGGATATGTGCAGTCTAAATCCATAGGTAAGTGTCAACAATGACATTAAATGTGACTGAAAAGGGCTCCAGTCTAAGCAATGAGGCATTAACAACTTAGAGCTGTCTTGTTGCTCCACGATTTTGTATGTTTTCAGAAAATAATTGCCGTATGCAACAATGTTCATTTGTGATGTGGAAGCTGTAGAATATGCGGATACAGCCCTCTGGCGCTACAATTAGAGTCACAGTGTCAGAGAGCAGAGAAACAGGCCATTCTGCCCAACTAGTCCATGCCAACAAAGATGCTCCATCCACCTAAGTCCCATCTGCCCGCGTTTGGCTTATATCCCTCTAAACCTTTCCTCTCCGTGTACCTGTCCAAATGTGTTTTAAATGTTGTTATGGTACTTGCCTCAATCATCCCCTCTGGTAGCTCTTCCCATAAAACCTACCACCATCTGTGTGAAAACGTTGCCTCTCAGATTCCTATTAAATGGTTTCTCTCTCACTTTAAAGCTATGTCCTCTGGTTCTTGATTCCCCTTCTCTGGGTAAAAGACTGTGCATTCGCCCTATCTATTCCCCTCGTGATTTTATACACATCTATAATATTACCCCCTCAGCCTCCTGAATAAATTTTTAGCCTCTCCAACCTCTCCCCGTTACCTCAGGCCGTGGTAACATCCTCGCAAATCTTCTCTGCACTCTGATTGTGTGCCAAAGGACGCATTTATATCATTCCAGAAAAGAAAGTGATGACTGATGATGGATTAAAATTACTGTTGTGACTATTCATAGATGCATAAGTAGATCTTTAGTTAGACATTCCCATATAAACATTTTTAACAGCTGTCAACCCGTTTAATCTGTAAAAACTTTATTGAGCTTATTAAATTATCTCTAACTGTTTCAGAAATTATTTGCTTGAGCTCAGAATTGCAATGGATCCCGACTGCACTGTATGGTTAACAAATATATGCATAAAGCTATATATATCTGAAGAAAACTGCACATGAGTAGAGAAATGTTAGAAATAAACACTTTAAGTGATGGAAACATGGTTTATGCAAATGACATTATAGTACCGTGGTAATAGACAATAGACAATAGACAATAGACAATAGGTGCAGGAGTAGGCCATTTAGCCCTTCGAGCCAGCACCGCCATTCAATGTGATCATGGCTGATCATCCCCAATCAGTACCCCGTTCCTGCCTTCTCCCCATATCCCCTGACTCCGCTATTTTTAAGAGCCCTATTTAGTTCTCTCTTGAAAGCATCCAGAGAACCTGCCTCCACCGCCCTCTGATGCAGAGAATTGAGTACATAGACAAAAATGCCTGAGAAACTCAGCTGGTGAGGCAGCATCTATGGAGCGAAGGAATAATGGCGAGTATCAATTTAAGACATTGCACCCTCGCATGCATTTCCAGATTTCTATCTGCTTCGCATAGCATTCTATTCATTTAAGGCACAAAAAGCTGGAGTAACAGTATTTAATTAGAAATTAATAAGAAGGAACTGCGGGTGCTGGTTTATACCAAAGATAGACACAAAGTTCTGGAGTAACTCAGCAGGTCAGGCAGCATCTCTGGGGAAAATGGATAGGTGACCTGTCTGAAGATAGCTCCTGACCCGAAACGTCACCAATCAATTTTCTCCACAGATGCTGCCGGACCTGCTGAGTTATCTGCCATTTTGTATCTCTCTTTCTTATAAACTAGCATCTGCAGTTCCTTTTATTATTAATTTCTATTCAATTTGAGCAGTTAACAAATTGGACCAGGCAGATTATTTTTGGATATAAGCACGTTTTAAGTAAGAATTAGCTTAGCTTAATGTTTAATGACACATCAGTTTTGTAATTTCTCTAAACTTACATATTGCATTTTAAACCATTTTCTTATGCGTTTTATGAACCAATTAGTATTTCATAGCCTGAGTTATGATCATACGATATTTACACACTCTCAGAGATAGTATAGCAGCCTGCGACATAGACAGCTGCAGGATAGCTGCAAAAACCCTTCCTTTAACCTTTGTCCAACGTAAAACACTCCCACAGGATAAATCTACCACATCATTTGTGAAAGCTATGTTATCCCTTTAAAGAGCGTATCGGTCCTGTGTTATTTGAATGAGTGAAACTCGCTGGAATTTAGAAGATTGAGGGGTGATCTCATAGAGAGTTACAAAATTCTTAAGGGGTTGGACAGGCTAGATGCAGGAAGATTGTTCCCGATGTTGGGGAAGTCCAGGACAAGGGGTCACAGTTTAAGGATAAGGGGGAAGTCTTTTAGGACCGAGATGAGAAAATCGTTTTTCACACAGAGAGTGGTGAATCTGTGGAATTCTCTGCCACAGAAGGTAGTTGAGGCCAGTTCGTTGGCCATATTTAAGAGGGAGTTGGATGTGGCCCTTGTGGCTGAAGGGATCAGGGGGTATGGAGAGAAGGCAGGTACAGGATACTGAGTTGGATGATCAGCCACTATCATATTGAATGGCGGTGCTGGCTCGAAGGGCCGAATGGCCTACTCCTGTACCTAATTTCTATGTTTCTATGTTTCTATGTTTCTTTGAAAGGGAATTTAGAAGTAGATATTTGTCCAAACTTATTCAGGTGTTATGTGATTTTCACCAGTACATGATTATGTGAACTGATTGCAATTTCTTACAGATAGGGAGAGATTTTGTAATGCAATCATTACATTGATATGTGTCGGAAGGAACTGCGGATGCTGGTTTAAACCAAAGATAGACACAAAAAGCTGGAGTAGCTCAGCAGGACAGGCAGCATCTCTGGAGAGAAGGAATGGGTGATGTTTCGGGGCGAGACCCTTCAGACTTCATTGGAAATGAGAGATATAGATGGATATATATATTTTTTTTTCATGTCAACACACAAGGAGCCACAGACACTTAATGGAACAAGAAGGGCTGATATCAATACACCATCAAATGTCTGAAGACTGGACAGGACAGGACTTTACCTTCCACTAAATATCATTCCCTTTATCATGTATCTGTGCACTGTGTATGGCTCAATTGTAATCATGTATTGTTTTTCTGTTGGGCACACAAAAGGCTGGAGAAACTCAGCGGGTGCAGCAGCATCTAAGGAGCGAAGGAGATAGGCGACGTTTCGGGTCGAGACCCTTCTTCTGTTTTTCTGTTGTCTGGTTAGCACATAACAAAAGCTTTTCATTGTACCTTGGTACACATGACAATAAACTAGATTAAAGAAGGGTCTTGGGCCAAAATGCCATTTATCCATGTTCTCGAGGATGCTGCCTGACCCGCTGAGTTTCCCTGGAACTTTGTATGTATCTTTGGTATAAACTAGCATCTGCAGTGGCGTTTAATTACGTTTTGTTTGCAGTTTCTTGTTTCTACAGCATCGAACCATGTTGACGGTGACATAAAGATGGTAGAACAAATACATACAAATACATATGAGCAATAAAGGATGTTTATGGACCTTTGAGGTTGAAGATTGAGAAGAGCTCAGGTGTAGATTATAGGTTTCATATGCTGTATGTTCCCTATAAATTGCTCAAAGAGCTACATCTTCATTGGAATGCTTTGAAACTGAGAACCTCTTAGTTGAGGCAGCACGGTGGTTTAGCGGCAGAGTTGCTGCCTTACATCGCTTACAGCACTGGAGGCTCGGGATCGACCCCGACTATGGATGCTGTCTGTACGGAGTATGCACGTTCTCCCCGTTAGATGCGTGGGTTTTCTCCAAAACCTTTGGTTTCCTCCCACGCTCCAAAGACGTACAGGTTTGTAGGTGAATTGGCTTTGGTGCAAATGTAAATTGTCCTTCCTATGTTAGGATGGTGTTACTGTGCTGGGACTGCTGGTTGGCGTGGACTCAGTGGGCCGAAGGGCCTGTTTCCACACTGTATCTCTAAACTAAGTTAAACTAAATAAACGAATAATATATTGATTGGATTTCTGGGAAATGAAGGTAAGTGAAAGGCTCGTGTATTCTCTGCATTTCCTGTGAGTGCTCAAATAACCAAGACCACCCTCTGGACGAAATGATCAGACGCGACATTGCCCGAAACTGTAAGGGTGTGCGTGGGTTTTGGGGCACAGTGTTACATGGGCAGATTTATGATTAATGAAACCCAAGACATTGTATTTCATTCAATGAGGCTTTGGGGGTCTGCATTCACCTCACTCTGTAGAAGTTCTGTCTTTCGTCCTGCACTTCAGGGTTGACTGAAACATTTGGTTTAGTTTAGAGATACAGCACGGAAACTGGCCCTTTGGTGACCACGATGACCAGCGATCCCCGTACACTAGCACTATCCCACACACTAGGGACAATTTACAATTTTTACCGAAGCTAATTAACCCACAAACCTGCCCGTCTTTGCAGGGTCGGAGGAAACCGGAGCTCCCGGGGAAAACCCACGTGGTCACAGGGAGAACGCACAAACTCTGTACAGACAGCACCCGTGGTCAGGATCCAAACCGAATCTGTGGCGCTGTGGGGCAGCAACTCTACCACTGCACCTTTGTGCCAAATGGCTGGAGGTTTTTTGATCAAGACATCATATAACCACAGCCACAATTGCCACAGCGTAGACACCAATTACGTCAAGCGTAGCTCCACCTTCTCCGTGCATTTTCACCTTGTCATGGTGGAGAAGCTTGTGTGGTCCTGAGATCCTGAGAGCGATGCCGTCTGGAGCCGTTCTCCTGGTAGGGCCACCCATGGTGGTAAGTTCGAGGGGGTGGTCCCTGACCCAGAGCAATCCAACCAAGACCTCAACGGTGGAACAGGCGGAGGACGATGGCTGACCTTAGTGGAGCATCACAATAGACAATAGACAATAGGTGCAGGAGTAGGCCATTCGGCCCTTCGAGCCAGCACCATCATTCAATGTGATCATGGCTAATCATCCACAATCAGTACCCCGTTCCTGCCATCTCCCCATATCCCCTGACTCCACTATTTTTAAGAGCCCTATCTAGCTCTCTCTTGAAAGCATCCAGAGAACCTGCCTCCACTGCCCTCTGTGGCAGAGAATTCCACAGACTCACCACTATCTGTGAGAAAAAGTGTTTCCTCGTCTCCGTTCTAAATGGTTTACTCTTTATTCTTAAACTGTGGCCCCTGATTCTGGACTCCCCCAACATCGGGAACATGTTTCCGGCCTCCAGCGTGTCCAAACCCTTAACAATCTTATATGTTTCAATTAGATCCTTTCTCATCCTTCTAACCACCAGAGTGTACAAGCCCAGCTGCTCCATTCTCTCAGCATATGACAGTCCCGCCATCCCGGGAATTAACCTTGTAAACCTACGCTGCACTCCCTCAATAGCAAGAATGTCCTTCCTCGAATTAGGGGATCAAAACTGCACACAATACTTCAGGTGTGGTCTCACTAGGGCTCTATACAACTGCAGAAGGACCTCTTTGCTCCTATATTCGATTCCTCTTGTTATAAAGGCCAACATGCCATTCGCTTTCTTCACTGCCTGCTGTACCTGCATGCTTATTTTCATAGACAGATGTACAAGGACCCCCAGATCCCGTTGTACTTCCCCTTTTCCCAACTTGACGCCATTTAGATAGTAATCTGCCTTCCTGTTTTTGCTACCAAAGTGGATAACCTCACATTTATCTGCATTAAACTTAATCTGCCATGCGTCTACCCACTCCCCCAACCTGTCCAAGTCACCCTGCATTCTCATAGCATCCTCCTCACAGTTCCCACTGCCACCCAGCTTTGTGTCATCTGAAAATTTGCTAATGTACTTTGAATCCCTTCATCCAAATCATTGATGGATATTGTCAGAAACTGGTGAATTGATCATGGGGAACAAGGACATGGCAGACCAATTGAATAACTACTTTGGTTCTGTCTTCACTAAGGAAGACATAAATAATCTGCCGGAAATAGCAGGGGACCGGGGTCAAATGAAATGGAGGAACTGAGTGAAATCCAGGTTAGCCGGGAAGTGGTGTTAGGTAAATTGAATGGATTAATGGCCGATAAATCCCCAGGGCCAGATAGGCTGCATCCCAGAGTACTTAAGGAAGTAGCTCCAGAAATAGTGGATGCATTAGTGATCATTTTTCAAAACTCTTTAGATTCTGGAGTAGTTCCTGAGGATTGGAGGGTAGCTAATGTAACCCTACTTTTTAAAAAGGGAGGGAGAGAGAAAACGGGGAACTACAGACCAGTTAATCTAACATCAGTAGGGGGGAAATGCTAGAGTCAGTTATTAAAGATGGGATAGCAGCACCTTTTGGAAAGTGGTGAAATCATTGGACAAAGTCAGCATGGATTTATGAAAGGTAAATCATGTCTGACAAATCTTATAGAATTTTTCGAGGATGTAACTTGTAGAGTGGATAAGGGAGAACCTGTGGATGTGTTACATCTGGACTTTCAGAAGGCTTTCGACAAGGTCCCACATAAGAGATTAGCATTCAAACTTAAAGGCAAGGGAAGGCAAGGCAAGGCAAATTTATTTATATAGCACCATTCGTACAAGCAGCAATTCATAGTGCTTTACAAAAGAAACAAAAGAATAACATAGTAAAAAGACAGCAGAACAACCATACAACACAGGACAACAAAATAGCCAATAATCAAAAATTACAAAACAAGCGATAAGACAAATGCACGAATAGTAAAACAAAGTCACTAAAACAATAAAACGATTTTAAAAGCACATAAAAGGGATAAGATTAGAAGGTTAAGATTACCTGCATGTTGGGTTATGGAAAAGCTACAGTAAACAACAGTGTTTTTAGGCCTGATTTAAATGAGCTTACAGTCTGTACACACCTCAGGTGTTCAGGGAGCTTGCTCCACAGGTAAAGCACATGGTATTTGGGGTTCAGTGTTGATGTGGATAGACAGGAAGCAAAGAGTAGGAGTAAACGGGTTATTTTCAGAATGGCAGGCAGTGACTAGTGGGGTACCGCAAGGCTCAGTGCTGGGACCCCAGCTATTTACAATATATATTAATGATCTGGATGAGGGAATTGAATGCAACAGCTCCAAGTTTGCGGATGACACGAAGCTGGGGGGCAGTGTTAGCTGTGAGGAGGATGCTAGGAGGCTGCAAGGTGACTTGGATAGGTTGGGTGAGTGGGCAAATGCATGGCAGATGCAGTATAATGTGGATAAATGTGAGGTTATCCACTTTGGTGGCAAAAACAGGAGGGTAGATTATTATCTGAATGGATTAGGAAAAGGGGAGATGCAACGAGACCTGGGTGTCATGGTACACCAGTCATTGAAAGTAGGCATGCAGGTGTAGCAGGCTGTGAAGAAAGCGAATGGTATGTTGGCATTCATAGCAAAAGGATTTGAGTACAAGAGCAGGGAGGTTCTACTGCAGTTGTACAGGGTCTTGGTGAGGCCACACCTGGAGTATTGCGTGCAGTTTTGGTCTCCTAATCTGAGGAAAGACATTCTTGCCATAGAGGGGTACAGAGAAGGTTCACCAGACTGATTCCTGGGATGGCAGGACTTCCATATGAAGAAAGACTGGATAGACTCGGCTTGTACTCGCTGGAATTTAGGAGATTGAGGTGGGATCTTATAGAGACTTACAAAATTCTTAAGGGGTTGGACAGGCTCGATGCAGGAAGATTGTTTGTGATGTTGGTGAACTCCAGAACAAAGGGTCACAGTTTAAGGATAAGGGGGAAGTCTTTTTGGACCGAGATGCGAAAATCATTTTTCACACAGTGGTGAATCTGTGGAATTCTCTGCCACAGAAAGTAGTTGAGGCCAGTCATTGGCTATATTTAAGAGGAAGTTAGATGTGGCCCTTGTGGCTAAAGGGATCAGGGGGTATGGAGAGAAGGCAGGTACAGGATACTGAGTTAGATGATCAGCCATGATCATATTGAATGGCAGTGCAGGCTCGAAGGGCCGAATGGCCTACTCCTGCACCTATTTTCTATGATTCTATGATTGTAAATAGCGTGCGGTACCCCACTAGTCATTACCTGCCGTTCTGAAAGGGACCTGTTAATCCCTACACTTTGTTTCCTGTCTGCCAACCACTTCTCTGTCCATGTCAGCACTCTACCCCCAATACCATGTGCCCGAAATTTGCCCACTAATCCCCTATGTGGGACCTTATCAAATGCTTTCTGAAAGTCCAGGTACTCTACATCCACTGGCTCTCCCTTGTCCATTTTCCTAGTTACATCTTCAAAAAATTCCAGAAGATTAGTCAAGCATGATTTCCACTTCATAAACACATGCTGACTCGGACCGATCCTGATACTCCTATCCAAATGTGTGGCTATTTCATGTTTTATAATTGACTCCAGCATCTTCCCCACCACTGATGTCAGGCTAACTGGTCTATAATTCCCTGTTTTCTCTCTCCCGCCTTTCTTAAAAAGTGGGATAACATTTGCTGGGAAGGCGGATGAAGGCTGCGGCAGAAAAGGGTTCCCTGTCGTCATGGACTCCATGCCACTGGATCCCGACCCAGATCTGTCAAGGACCGTGTGGTGGCTGTCCATGCACCAGTCTCCCCACGTTAAACAGTCACGCACAGGCGTCCTTCCAAAAGAGGACAGTCATACCCGTTTCGAGTGACCGCCGATGATGATGAGCTCCACCTGAGTCACGCAAGCTAATGGTAAAGTAGCATCATCGCTCATCAATGTCCTCATTGATGCCTCGCTGCACCAGAGACCCGGGTTTGATCCTGGCCTTGGGTGCTGTCTGTGTGGAGTTTGCACGTTCTCGCGTGGGCTTCCTCTGGAGGCTCCAGTTTCGTCCCACATCCCAAAGACATGCGGGTTTGTAGGCTAGTTGCCTCTGTAAATTGCCCCTAGTGTGCAGGCACTGGGCGGTTGATCGAGGGTCGGTGTGGACTCGGTGGGCCAAAGGGCCTGTTTCCATGCTGCATCTCCAAACTAAAGTCTCAACCTTGGACGATATGTGTTTGACAGCCCTTTAGGCGAAATACAAAGGTACTCCTTACTTCCAAGCTGCAAACATATTTGACATTCGCCACAGACATATTAGGACACACTGTAGATAAATGACCTGTTGATTCGTCACTTGAGTTATTTTTGTATCATTGCCAGGTGTTGAAGAATTACTGCCTCTGGGGACACTGACCTCACAGCCTATGAAACGAAGATTGGAAATCACACCAGAGTCCACCAGAGTGCCGTAACTCTGTCGCTAGTAATTTGGCAGCTGCTCAAACATGCACACTACCACAGCTGTCTCCACATCTGGAGGAATACTGGACCGCTGAGCTCCGTCGGAAGCACGGCAAACTCTGCCTGAAACAGTTCACCTTCCCAAAAAACTACCTAGTCTACCTAATTCAGTTCAGTTTAGTTTATTGTCACGTGTACCGAGGTACAGTGAAAAGCTTTTGTTGCGTGCTAAACCGGTAGCAGAACGACAATAGATGATTACAATCGAGCCATTTACAGTGTATAGACGCATGACAAGGGAATAACGTTTAATGCAAGGTAAATCCAGCAAATTCCGACAAAGGATAGCTCACCAAAGAGGTAGATAGTAGTTTGGCCCTGATTTCTGGTTGAGGTAGAATGATTTGGTCACCAGATAACAGCTGGGAAGAAACTGTCCCTGAATCTGGAGTTGTGCGTTTTCACACCAGAGAGGAATATGAGAGGAATAGATCGGGTAGATGCACAGAGTCTCTTGCCCAGAGTAGGGGAAGCGAGAATCAGAGGGCAGAGGTTTAAGGTGAGGAGGGAAATATTTAATAAGAATCTTATTTAATGAGGCAACCTTTCCACTCAAACGGTGGTAGGTGTATGGAACGAGCTGCCCGAGGAGGTAGTTGAGGCAGGTACTATCGCAACGTTTAAGAAACATTTGGACAGGTACATGTATAAGGCAGGTTTAGAGGGTTAGGGGCCAAACGCAACTCGTGTAGGAGGGACATGTTGGTTGGTGTGGGCAAGTTGGGCCGAAGGGCCTGTTTCCATGCTGTAAGACTCTATGACTCTATAACTACTGAATCTTACATAGAAACATAGAAACATAGGAAATAGGTGCAGGAGTAGGCCATTCAGGCCCTTCGAGCCTGCACCGACATTCAATATGATCATGGCTGATCATCCAACTCAGTATCCTGTACCTGCCTTCTCTCCATACCCCCTGATCCCTTTAGCCACAAGGGCCACATCTAACTCCCTCTTAAATATAGCTAATGAACTGGCCTCAACTACCTTTTGTGGCAGATAATTCCAGAGACTCACCACTCTCTGTGTGAAAAATGTTTTCCTCATCTCGGTCCTAAAGGAATTCCCCCTTATCCTTAGACTGTGACCCCTTGTTCTGGACCTCCCCAACATCGGGAACAATCTTCCTGCATCTAGCCTATACAACCCCTTAAGAATTTTTGTACATTTCTATAAGATCCCCCCTCAGTCTTCTAAATTCTACACAAAATCTTCTGCAAAGCATGAATGGAAACAAGTCAAGTCATTCACTTGCTCTGTTTTTGCATGCACCACACTGCTGTGGCACTTTAAAGGGATGTACCAAAGGCGCGAGCAATAATGTTACAGTAGGCAGGAAGTCTGCTGCAGGAAAAGCCGAAAACAAACGGAAATTCAGTGATTACATTATGTGCACTAGCATGTCTTGTGCAGCAGCACTCATTATATGTTCGTTATCTATCATGGTTATGTAAGATGTTGTACACAAAATGATGACCATGTTTACCACACTGTAATAGTAACTCTACATTGATAGTGGGGTGAATTTGTGGAATGGTTTAGAACAGGAGATAAAACTTAGCACAAACATAATTCAGTTTAAAAAGATGTAGAAAGACACTTTTTTAGAAGGACATTGGGATGAGGATAGGTGATTGTGAGTGGGATATTTAATATACTGATTGTATTGGGAAAGGGTAATTATAGGGTGATGGGTTGTATATATGACTAAGAGATACTGTATAGTATATGAGGGTTTTTTAATTTTCTTTTTTTCTTTTTTTCTCTCTTTTTTTGTATGGCTTTGTAAATATTTGATTAGTGTATAAATGCAAATAATTTGGTGTACATATAGCTGCTGGTGTACATATGGTGTACATATAGCTGCTAAATTTGTATAAGATAATTATAAGCAGTTGAATAAGGGGTGGGAATTAATAAGCTTTGGCTTCTTCCTGCTCCTTTTCAGACACATACGATTTCATTTATTTATAGATATTGTTTGTGACACTTTATAAATATTCTTGTTTTGTTTTTTGTATGGTGTTTCACACTTGCTTTTTATTCTTTTATCCTGTTCGAAATAAAGAATAAAATTAAATTAAAAAATAAATTAAAAAATAGTATAACCTTTTGAGATATTTTAATGTCTTTCTTTTTTAATCAGGTCAAGAATCTGGGTGTCACCCTTGATAGCACCCTTTCTTTTGAAAAACACATCAATAATCTCACTCGGTCTGCTCACTTCCACATACGCACTATCCACCGTCTTTGTCCATCACTCACGCCTAACAGTACTGCTACTCTCATCCACGCCCTCCTCACCTCCCGTATTGATTATTGTTACTCTCTCTTTAGATTCTCCTCCTCACTTTCAAAGCCCTCCACAGTCTCGCATCTCCATACCTCTCTGAACTCCTCCAGCCTTACATTCCATCCCGAACTCTCTGATCCTCTTCTGCCTCCCTGCCCGCCACTCCATCCCGAACTCTCCGATCCTCTTCTTCCTCCCTGCTCTCCACTCCATCTGCCTGCCTGTCCACGATGGGGTTCAGAGCCTTCAGCCGTTCTGCCCCTCGCCTCGCCTCTCTCCCACTATCCATCCGTACCATAGAGTGCTTCTCCCCACCTTTAAAACCTCCCTCAAAACTCACCTATTCAGTTAGGGGGTGGCACAGCGAGTACAGCTGGTATAGGTGCTGCCTCACCGCGCCAGGGACCCGGGTTCGATCCTGACTTCAGGTGCAATGTGTGCGGAGTTTGACATTATCCTGGGACTGTGTGCCTATCCCACATAACTCCACTTTCTAGCAAATTAATGGATATGTTGTTTTTGTTTCATTTTATTTATATATTTGTAATTTGCCTGTTTTAACTGTAAGGTGTCCTTGAGTGTTCTGAAAGGCGCCCATAAATAAAATGCATTATTATTATTATTAGTAATATTATTATTAACCTGTGGAGATACCATTTTGGACGCAATGGTAGAGTTGCTGCCTTACAGCGCCAGAGACCTAGGTTCGATCCTGACTATGGGTGCTGTCTGTACGGAGTTTGTATGTTCTCTCTGTGACCTCATGTGTTTTCCCTGAGATCTCCGGTTTCCTCCCACACTCCAAAGACATACAGGTTTGTAGGTTAATTCGGCTTGGTATGAATGTAAAATTGTCCCTCGAGTGTGTAGGATAGTGTTAATGTGCGGGGATCGCTGGTTGGTGTGGACTCGGTTGGCTGAAGGGTCTGTTTTCACGCAGTGTCTCTAAACTAAACTAAATTAAACTAAACTAAACTAAATTAAACTAAGCCGGCAAGCCATCTGTGGAGAGAGCAAGTGTTAACAGTTCATCTCAATGACCCTGCAGAATATTCTGATCTGATTATCACACAGAACTAAGCCAGTCATCCACTAGGGTTTAAAGCTGGCTCCTGGAAAACTATCCCATTTATCCTACACCCACACTCCTTATTCCACTGTATATTCTCACCACACATCCCTTATTGATTAATTTTGCCACATCTTGGGGGGGGGGGGGTGAAGAACAATGGAGGACCTGGTATGGGGGGACTGCCGGGGGGGGGAAGACCAAAGGAGGAACCGGCACGGGGTACTTTGTAACTTTGTCAGCGCCCTTTAGGTGCCGATTATTTGCATACCTTGGGTGTGCGAGCAAAGACTTTCACTGTGATGTCACATGTGACATTAAAATATTCCATGGCATACAAAGCTGAGAAATATTCTGCACTCTGTGTCTTCCCCATTGCTCCATCTATTGTACTTGAGTTGACATGTTTGTGTCTATGTGCATGGTACATCTGATCTATGGTACATCTGATCTGTGGTACATCTGATCTGCATGCAAAAACAAAGCTTTTCTCTGTACCTTGGTAAAACCTAATAAACCTAAACCAAAAACTAAACCAACAGTTTATTTGCAAAACGAAGATAGAGACAAGAAGCTGGAGTAACTCAGGCAGCATCTCTGGAGAGAAGGAATGGGTGACGTTTCAGGTCGAGACACGTCTTCAGACTGGTTGATTTGCAACAGCCAGTTAACTTGCCACACATGTTTATGATCTGGGAGGAAAATGGAGCACTCTGTGGAAGCTCACACCGTCACCATCCAAACTCCACATAGACAGTAAAGGTACCTCAGTGTCGAGCTGTTGGAGATGAGAGCTAACTGCTGCGCTTCCATTGTTCACTGTTTATTCCATTTGCTAGTCTTTGAGGAAAAAAACATTAGAATTCAAGGATATTGTTATTCACCTATTATTTTTAATAAGGTTGCACATCAGTATGGACATGCCTGTTCATAGATAGGGTTGTCTGTGGTCATTCAGATGACTGTTTTTATATAGACAAAAAAAGCCTTGGCAGATTGAGAAACAAATAAACCTTTAATACTCCTGCAGTTGGTCACACTGACTGAATGAAGATACAGTAGGTATAGACTATCCATGGGCAACAAATACAAACACACACACACACACACACACTCGCACATACTCGCACATACTCACATATACTCACACATACTCACACATGATTCCACACACACACCCCCACACATGTGCTCGAATGCACACATACACACAAACACACACACATACATGCACACATACTCACACAAATGTGCTCACACACACACACACTTACAGATAGTTTTGGGTCCTGACCTGAAACATCATCTATTCATGTTCTCCAGAGATGCTGCCTGGCCCGCTGAGTTACTTCAGCACATTGTGTCCTTTAACAGATGTCCATTATTTCATTTCGCCCTTCAGTTGGAAAATACACAAAAAAAAATCACCCGAGATGTAATAGATTTCAAGGTATGAAATTAATGGTATGAAAAGCACAAAAGACTGATGAGAAATGCCAATGACTAAAAGTGGAGAGAGAGAGAGAGAGAGAGAGAGAGAGAGAGAGAGAGAGAGAGAGAGAGAGAGAGAGAGAGAGAGAGAGAGAGAGAGAGAGAACATTATTTATGCCTTTTGTGAGTACAAACATATACATGTAATGAGATTTCTGAATTTAATAATGTGATGGGAGTTCCATAAGTCAGACCACTGTCTTACAGATTCAAGCTGTAAATAATAAAAGAAGCCTCACTAATTTGCTTAATGGAATTGACGGCATTACTTGTAATATAATTAAGGTAACTGCTTCAAAAGCATCATCCATTCTCAAAGTTCCTGCTCCCAGTCAAATGAAGAGTGCGGATCCTTCCAATACATTTCTGCATGTCTGAAGTAGCCGATAAAGCCACAGTTGGACTTGCACATTCTGTCATAAAGGCTTGATGTCAGAAAAGATTCATAAAGGTAGTTGAGGCAGATGCTATGGCGATGGTTAAGAAATATTTAGTCAAGTCAAGTCAAGTCACTTTTATTTCTATAGCACATTTAAAAAACATCTCTCGTTGACCAAAGTGCTTTACATTGGTGGACGTACTAACTTTATACAACAGTGGTTCATAGATTAAGTACATACATAAATAGATACATATAGCCCTCCCTCAGAGGACATCACGAAAGGCTTGAGAGTAAAGATTAGTTTTAAGTCTCGACTTATAAGAGTCGATGGAGGGAGCAGTTCTGATGGGAAGAGGGATGCTGTTCCACAGTCTAGGAGCTGCAACCGCAAAGGCGCGGTCGCCCCTGAGCTTATGCCTGGACCGCGGGATGGTCAGTAACCCCAAGTCGGCTGATCTGAGGGACCTGGAGGTGGTGTGGTGGGTAAGCAGACTTTTGATGTAGCTGGGGGCATAAAGAAGGATCTTGAAATTTATTCAGGTACATTTTAGTCTAGCTTGGTTTAATTTAGAGATACATTGTAGAAACAGGCCCTTCGGCCCACCGAGTCCGCGCCGACCAGCGATCCCCGCACATTAACGCTATCTTACCTACACACACTGGGGAAAAATTACACTTATACCAAGCCGATGAACCTACAATAGACACAAAATACTGAAGTAACTCTGCGGGACTGGCAGAAGACTGACTTCAGACTCCAGTCTGAAGAAGGGTCTCGACCCGAAATGTCACCCATTCCTTATTTCCAGAGATGCTGCCTGTCCTGCTGAGTTACTCCAGCATTTTGTGTCTATCTTTGGTTTAAACCAGTATCTGCAGTTCCTTCCTACACAATTAACCTACATACCTGTACGTCTTTGGAATGTGGGAGGAAACCGAAGATCTCGAAGAAAACCCACACGGTCACGGGGAGAACGTACAAACTGCGTACGGACAGCACTCATCGTCAGGATCGTACTCGGGTCTCTGACGCTGCAAGCGCTGTAAGGCAGCAACTCTACCGTTGCACCACCAGGTACGTGGCTAGGTAAACAGTTTGTGAGATGGTACACCCCTTCTACCATTTAAACTGGGCTTAAGTGTGTTTCTATTGAATGGAGTCAAGGTTCTCAATAACATCCCAAATGCTCCTCCTTAATTTCTCGGGATATGGGGTCAGGGAAATCCAGCAATCAGTTAGATGTTACATTTTTTCAAAGAGCCTTTCAGATCGTACTATAACTTTTTCCACTGCATATGTGGTTACCTCTTGATGTGACAGGTACATGGATTAAAAAGGTTGAGAGGGATATCGGCCAAGTGCAGGCAACTTGGACTAGCATTGATGGGGCATCTTAGTAGGCACTTATGAGTTGGGTTGTAGGGTCTGTTTCTGCACTGTATGACTCTTAGGACAGAATTCAAGGTAGAACAGCATCTCATATTTTGCTTGTGTAGCTTACAACCCAGGGGTATGACTATTGATTTCTCTAACTTCAAGTAATCCCCCTGCATTCCCTCTCTCTCCGTCCCTCTTCCACCCTTCTTTAGACTGGTGTCAGGGGAGTGGGCGGTGCATAGATAAGGAATCTGGGTGGTAAATAGATCAGGTCTGAAGATGGGACTCGACCTGAAACACCACCTATTCCTTTTCTCCCGAGATGCTGTCTGACCTTCTGAGTTACTCCAGCTTTTTGCGTCCATCTCGTGTCTATCTTTGGTTTAAACCAGCATCTGCAGTTCCTTCCTACACATCTCGACTGCTTCCTTCAGTCTCTTCCCAATCCTTCCCGTGGTCCCCTCCTTCAGCTCCCACTCATTTCTTTACTTTGCACTTCAGACTTTAGGAACACGGTGTGCAAATAGGCCCTTCGGCCCACCGAGTCCACACCAAAAAATGATCGGCCCTACACGAGTCTAATCCTATACACTGGGAACAATTTGCAGAAGCCAGACAACCTGCAAAACTGCACGTCTTGGGAGTGTGGGAGGAAACCGGAGCTCCCAGGAGAACATATGGACAGCACCCGCAGTCAGGATTGAACCTGGGTCTCTGGCGCTGTAAGGCAGTAACTCTACCGCTGCGCCACTGTGCCGCCCTCTTTTATTCACCTCCTTCTTTCTTACTCCCTTTCCTCTCCCTTTTCTGAAGGCTGAAGCAGCGTTCAGTTTTTATGCGCCATACCTGTGGAACAAGCTCCCTGAACACCTGAGGTGTGTACAGACTGTAAGCTCATTTAAATCAGGCCCCAAAACACTGTTGTTTACTGTAGCTTTTCCATAACCCAACATGCAGGTAATCTTAACCTTCTAATCTTATCCCTTTTATGTGCTTTTAAAATCGTTTTATTGTTTTAGTGACTGTTTTACTATTCATGCATTTGTCTTATTGCTTGTTTTGTAATCTTTGATTATTGGCTATTTTGTTGTCCTGTGTAGTATGGTTGTTCTGCTGTCTTTTTACTATGTTATTCTTTTGTTTCTTTTGTAAAGCACTATGAATTGCTGCTTGTACGAATGGTGCTATATAAATAAATTTGCCTTGCCTTGCCTTTTCCCTTTTATTTTTTCCCGATCTCTGACACATACTCCCACCTCGATGTCTCCTCATATTCCAGCTACAGTTTACTTGCTCTGGCCCTGAGAGTATTGTTACTCTCAATTGCTGTCACTCACCATTATCAATGATGCCTTCCCTCCTAGTCATGCCACCCAGTCCTGTAAGCTATGGCTGCCCAAAGTCTAGGCCACAGTCCAAATCCTCAACCCCGAACCTCGCCTTAACAAGTCACCTTGAGGGAGAGTCTAGGACGAGAGGTCATAGCCTCAGAATTACAGGATGTTCTTTTAGGAGGTGAGGACAATAGGCAATAGACAATAGACAATATACAATAGACAATAGGTGCAGGAGTAGGCCATTCGGCCCTTCGAACCAGCACCGCCATTCAATGTGATCATGGCTGATCATCCCCAATCAGTACCCCGTTCCTGCCTTCTCCCCATATCTCCTGACTCCGCTATTTTTAAGAGCCCTATCTAGTTCTCTCTTGAAAGCATCCAGAGAACCTGCCTCGAATGCCCTCTGAGGCAGAGAATTCCACAGAGGAGAAATTTATTTCATCAGAGTGTGGTTAATCTGTGAAATTCTTTGCCACAAAAGGCTGTGGAGGCCAAGTCAGTGGATGTTTTTAAGGCAGAGATAGATAGATTCTCGATCAGTACAGGTGTCAGAGGTTAAGGGGAGTAGGCAGAAGAATGGGGTTAGGAGGGAGAGATTGATCAGCCGTGATTGAATGGCAGAGTAGACTTGATGGGCCAAATGGCCTAATTTTACTCCTATCACTTATGAACATGACCTTCCCTGTATTGCAAAGGAAATTTGTATTTCCAGAAACAGGCCTTTGAGAGTCTGAAGACAGACACAAAATGCTGGAGTAGCTCAGCGGGACAGGCAGCGTCTCTGGAGAGAAGGAATGGGTGACGTTTCGGGTCAAGACCCTTCTTCAGACTGCGTGTCAGAGGAGACAGAGGCATAGAGATATGGAAGGCAAAGTTGTGAAAATTACAGATCAAAGGGGAGGATGATCAAGAAAGTGTTCAATGCTTCATTGTTAGCTCAGGAGTAGATGACAGCGAGGCATACAATCAGTAAAATGCAATCATGAGGACAGTGAAACTAGTCGGAGAACTAGGGTGGGGGATGGACGGAGAGAGAGGGAAAGCAAGCATTTCTTGAAGTTAGAGAAATCATGAGTTCTACCGCTGGGTTGTAAGCTGCCCAAGCGAAATATGAGGTGCTGTTCCTCCAAATGGCATTGGAGGAACAACACCTCATATGGAGGTGGAGGAGGCCCAGTCCCAAAGTCTGAATTCCTTTGGTTTTGTAGAGTTCAGTACATTTAAAAAATCACCCAGCAACATAGAACAGGAAGGGACAGGCCCTTCAGCCCACAATGTCTGTGCCAAACATGATTGCCGAACAAGTTCAACAGATTTCCTCCTCTTGCAATTGGTCCATATCCCTCCATTCAGTGAGTGGGCAGATGCGTGGCAGATGCAGTATCTATATTACTAAAAGTCTGATCTTGATCGGTTTTGGCTCGCTGTGCTGTGATTTCCGAGAGAACGCCGCCTCCCACGGCTGTCATTTTTGGCCAGCTCGCACAGAGCCCCCCTCCGCCTTCCGGGACCAGAGGATTTTTCCCATCGATGAAAAATCAGAGAGATACTAATGTTTTTAACAAATTCCCCATTCTCTCTGCTGCCCCTGGAGGGAGGGAGGGGGAGGGACTATAAAACCAGGAAGTGGTGTGCCTCACTTAATTTCTGCAAGATGGAGGAACAAGAGGGTCACGTCTCTCTGAGCTCTGAATAGCACTGGACACATGTCTACTCAACTGTGAGTGCCCTTAATGTGGTTTGAAAATGAAAATATGGTTGGTTTGAAGTAAAAAGGCACTGCCTGCAAATGTTTGTTTGGGGGCTTTGGTTTGAAGTGAAAAGGCACGTCTGCAAATGGTGGCTTGGGGGCTTGGGCTTGAAATGAAAAAGCATGACTGCAAATGGTGGCTTGTGTGCTTTGGCCTGAAGTGAAAAGGCACTGCTTTGGCTTGAAGTGAAAAGGCACTACTGCAAATGGTGGCTTGGGGGCTTTGGCTTGGAGTAAAAAGGAGCTACTGCAAATGGTGACTTGGGGGCTTGGGGGCTTTGGCTTGAAGTGAAAAGGCACGACTGCAAATGGTGGCTTGGGGGCTTTGGCTTGAAGTGAAAAGGCACGACTGCAAATGGTGGCCTGGGGGCTTTGGCTAACTTTCTGTTTGCACTGTATATTGATTTTAGATAAAACGCTACCACTTACGGCTTTTTTTTGCGATCTTACTCAGTCCCCCTCCGCCCAGCAGGTGCAGAGGATTCTTCCCATCAATTAAAAATAAAAGTGTTATTAGTGTTTTAAAAAATGTTGAGAATGACTTCCGGTGGCGCCATGTTATCTTAACGGACGCTGCACATAGCTCCACTCCCTAAAATTCGCGATTTTTAGTGTTAAAATCAGATCCACAGGTCGGGACCAATTTAAAAAGCTTATCGGAGTCTCTGTTCGACTTGCTGATAACATCATCAGTAACAGCTGTGAATTTAACAGAGGCTTAAAGCACGTTAAATGAAAAATTCTTCCATGGGGAAGAGCACTCAGAGGACAGTTACAAAACTCTCCTGGGGAAGCCAGACAAAGCCTGCAGAATTATTTTTGAAGTGGCTTCTGACGAAAAGGTGCTTTTCGATATGGCTACAAGATTCAAAGCAGACTTGGCCAAGGACAAAGAATTTGAAGAATTAAAGCTTTCGGTAAGTGAACTGAAAGATGTAAAGGTGGATGGAAAAAAGATGGAACACATGTTGGGAGTGATGATGGATATGATAGAAAAGCTGACGCTAAATATGACTTCTTGTAATCAGAATGTTATTGAGTCTGTGAAGGATTTGATTGGCACTATTAATAAACGAATTGACGATGTGAGAGATGAACTATCGGAGAGAATTGATAAGGGTGAAGAAGACACCACGGAGAAGTTCGCCGCTGTGCTGGACACTGTATCAACCTGTATGTTAACGATGCACGAGATGGAGGATGAGATGGCAAGAATGGTGGAGGAGATGAAGAAGGTGAGGTCAGAACAGGACCTTGCTACACGACGGATGGCGACTCAGCTGGCTAAAGTTTCAGACAAATGTCTGGACCTCGAGGCTCGTTCGAGACGTCATAACCTAAGATTAGTTGGTGTACCAGAGGGAGCCGAGAGAGATAACACTTGCGAGTTCGCTGCGGGATTAATTAAAGAGGCTCTTAAGCTCCCTAACCTACCAAAAATTGAAGCAGCACACCGGGTTCCTAGATTCAAACACAAATCTCAGGATGGCTCAGAACGTACACGACAGATTATTGTGAAATTCCGGGACATTGCTGACGTGGAAGAGGTTATGAGGAAGATCAAATATGGCGTGCCTCTGATGTATGGTGTAACTACTTTTAAAATCTTCAGAGACTATCCTTATGAAATCATGCAAAACCAAAATCAATTCTCTAAGGCAAAGCAGGCTCTCCAAGGATATAAGGAGGTCAGATATGGTGTTTACTACCCAGCTAGAATGCGTATTTCCTACAAAGAACAGCAAAAATCGTTCACAAATCCCGAGGCGGCGTACAAATATGCTCTAACCATCGTGGAACAGAAGGACTAGCTGGAAAGGTTGGACATTTTGGACACTCTCTCTCTTTACTATTGCACCCAGAATGGTGGCACACTGCCCAAAGAAGGAACTTTGTTTAGATGTCTTATCGGTGGAATGCTAACTCAAGGACACACTCCGTTCCAAGAGAAGCTGGAAAAAGATAATTACCAAAAGCAAAGCTCATCAACAGACTGGGTTTAGCTATTACTGTTATATGAGATTGAATGAATAACCTAAATGATATAGCATTAACTTCCTTATCAATATTAACATGGAATATTAACATAGAAACAGTAATGAATGCTAATCAGAAATGCAGAAATGGGGATTTTCAAATTAACACTTTAATTTAACCTAATAATTCTTAAGTAGATTTATAACCGGGGCATGAGGGGAAGAGGCGAGCTACTGGCTTAGTTCCAGGAACCAGAAATAGGTTGACCCCTTCAACTAATAGTCGATGATCTTTGAGGTTAAAATATACGCTTAACACTCAGTAGACAAAAATTATAGTTATATCCGGAAATACCTAGGAAATGGACATATATTCTGTAAATGGGTACTATACGTTTGATTTTTTTAAACTGGTCCCGTTCCAATATGTTATGATTAATTGAGGGAGGGAAGCTATTTGTTTGTTTTATATCAACACGGAAGTCAATAAAATGTTTTTTCCCACCTACAGGTGGGTCACTTGTAACAGTGCCGACAAGCTCGGACACTGTATTTTCACTTGTATTAGTTTCTTTTTAATTATTTTCACATTTAATCACATGTGTGTTTTTTTATTCAAGGACTATCGCAAAGGGAATCTACTAACTGAACACTGTAGGGTAAATGATCCCCCTATATCCAAAGACCTGAGGTACAAATGCACCGCAAGACACATAGGTATTAAATATATTCAAAATGCAAGATGATACCCAAAATAAACTGGGAGGAATCTCATTTTGCAGTTTGAACGTTAGGGGTGTTAATGAACGCATTAAAAGGGGTAAGATTCTAGCTCAGCTGAAAGCATACAACACAGATATTGCCTTTTTACAAGAGATGCATCTTAAACTTCAAGACCAAGCTAGATTGAGGGCGAACTGGATAGGACAAACTTTTCACTCGTCATATACGTCGAAATCTAGAGGAACATCTATTATTATTCGCAAAGGCATTCCATTTAAACCCAAAAATACCTTAACAGATAAGGACGAGAGATATTTGATAGTTACCGGGGAGATCCATGCTGCCCCAATTACCTTGGTAAATATATATGCGCCCAACTTTGACAACCCGCACTTTTTCAATAAAATCTTGAATACAATTGCAGAATATAACTACCAAAATGTCATAATCGGCGGAAACTTTAACTGTGTCTTAGACACTTACTTAGATAAATCCAATCAAAAACAAAGAGGCATTACGAAATCCAAAACTAGCGAACTTCTAAACACATACATAAAAAACACAAACATAACAGATGACTGGAGGATTGCAAATCCGACCGACAGGGATTACTCGTTCTATTCTATGGTACACAAGACATATTCACGAATAGATTATTTTTTGGTGGATCCCACACTTCTAAACCAAAATACCACACAAACACGATCTCAGATCACTCCCCAATAACTTTTTCTAAAAATGGAAGGAATGACTAAGAACAAACCGTTTTGGAGGTACAATCCACAAATTTTAAAAGACCCGCAAGGGTGTACATATTTAAAAGAGCAAATGGACCTTTTCTTCAAAATAAACGACACGACAGACATATCACCTACATTATTATGGGAATCTTTTAAAGCATTTATTCGAGGCGTGATAATTGCATATCAAGCTTTTAAAAATAAGAAAAATAACAACGAACAAAGACAACTTGAAGAACAAATTAGACAACTGGACATAGAAAACGCTAAAGACCCCACTACGGATAAACATAATAGAATAATAATACTGAAATTCAAATTAAATAAATTATTATCAGAGAAAATCATAAGATTATTACAAATTACAAGACAGGAACACTTTGAATTTGGTGATAAGCCCTATAAACTTCTGGCACGTCAGTTAGAAAAACGAGAAATGGATCACACAATTTTAAAGATTAAATCAGACAAAGGGGAAATATTGACCTTGCCGAGTGATATTAATAAAAGATTTGCACAATTTTACGAGAATCTTTATACATCAAAAACGATAATGGACACCAACAAAGTTACAGAGTTTTTGGATAATTGTAACCTTCCTAAATTAGAGTTGCAGGAACAAGAGGAATTGGGAGCACAAATCTCAAATAAGGAAATAGAAGAAACAATAATCTCATTAAAAAATGGAAAAACACCAGGTCCCGACGGATTTAGTAACGAATTCTATAAAATTCTTTTTATGACATATTTACCCCTCGCCTACAGAAAATTTATACTTATGCCTTCAAAGCACAAATACTACCTGAAACACTAGCAGAATCCACGATCACACTAATACCTAAGAAAGATAAAGATGTGGAAGAACCTGGATCATACAGAGCTATTGTGTTGTTAAATACAGATCAAAAAATATTAGCGAAAATACTAGCTAGAAGACTAAGTAAATATGCTAGTAAATTAATACATCGAGATCAAACAGGGTTTATGCCTAAGAGACAATCATTTAATAGTTTGAGACGTATGTTCAATATAATGCATTCACACCAAACTGAAGATCAAAAACTATCAATCATATCGTTAGATGCAGAGAAAGCATTCGATCAGGTCGAATGGGATTATATGCTCAGGGTATTGCAAGAATTTCAACTGGGAGAGAATTTTATTCTATGGATTAAATTACTATATAATAAGCCAACGGGCAGAATATTAACGAACAATAATTTATCTACAAAATTTCATTTGTCAAGGGGAAACAGCAAGGATGTTCATTATCATCGTTGTTATTTGCCCTCATAATTGAACCTCTAGCGGAAAGAATCAGAACTCATCTGAATATCCATGGATATAATACAAAATATTCCAATAATAAAATATCACTATACGCTGACGATGTACTATTGTACATCATAAAACCTCATATTACTATACCAAATATTTTAAAATTAATAGAGGACTTCGGATCATTCTCAGGATATAGAATAAATTGGAATAAAAGTGAAATCATGTCAATAAAACCGAAAGACTCTACGCATATTTTACAGTTTCCTTTCATAATAGCTACGGAAAAGTTTAAATACTTGGGCAGCGAAATTACTAGAAGATATCAAGATATGTTTGATGAAAATTATAACCCTCTACGTAAGAAATGATGTAACTTGATTAAATTTTGGAAAACGCTTCCGATGTCCTTAATAGGCCAAATAAATGCCATAAAAATGATTTTTTTACCACAAATTTTATACCTGTTCCAATCTATCCCAATATATTTATCCAAAAAGTTTTAAAAAAAAACTGGACTCAGATATCACAAATTTTATTTGGGATTATAAATCCCACAGAATACAAAGAGCTCATCTGAATAAAAAAGTAGTAGGGGGATTAGCACTCCCCAACTTTATGTATTACGACTGGTCTGTAAATATCAGAAACATGATCCAACTGCTGGATAACTCTCCCCAACAACTGGATTGGACGATTATGGAGAGAGAGGATTGCTCTCCTTATAATATTGGAGCAATCCTTCTATCTCCAATATCGATGAATAATAAAAATTACAACAATAATCCAATTATATACAGTACAATCAGAATTTGGAAACAAATAAAACACAATCTAAAATTAAGAAATTTATCTCTCTTATCTCCTATTGGTAAAAACCCCTCATTTAAATCTTCAACTATAGATAAAGCATTTATACAATGGGAAAGAGCTGGAATTAAAATCCTCGGAGATGTGTATGAATCAGGAAAACTATTATCATTTAAACAAATACAACTAAAATACAATTTGGGAAACAATCAGTATTTTAAATATTTCCAAATTTGTGACTATCTGAAAAAATACGCACAAGATTATCACAATATGCCTCCAGACTTACTGGAAGAAGTAATGAATACAAAGGCAGAATCAGCAAACCTAATATCATATATATATAATATTATTCTAAATGCAGAAATACCAACAACAGATGGTATCAGGAGAGACTGGGAAAAATAATTAAGTATAAAAATTCCCAAAGAAAGGTGGGAAGAATATTTATTAAACGTGCATAAATGTTCAATTAATTTGACACACCTTAATACAATTTAAAATCTTACACAGATTATACTATTCAAAAACTAAAATAAGTAAACTTTTTCCCAACGTCTCACCTATATGTGATAAATGTCAATGTCAAGAAGCTAATATAGCACGCTCATCTGTACAAAAATTCAAACATTTTGGACTGAAATTTTTGAAATTTTCACAAAAATATTTAAAATAAAACTGACCCCGGAAGCAGACTGGATAATATTCGGGATATCGGAAGATTGCCCTGAATTAAATGTGTTTCAAAAGACTCTATTTGAATATGGATTAATAACTGGAAAAAAGCTAATCTTAAAATTCTGGAAAAATTCTCCGGTACCAACAGTCAATATGTGGATTTCAACTATGTTCGAAACACTACACTTGGAAGATATGAGACTCCGACTAGCAGGAAAATCAGACTGTTTCTATAAGACGTGGTCTGCATTTATAAATCTATTACAAGGATAAGGTGCAAGAATACTTCAAAAAAGTACCGGTGTCGGGTCTTGGTAAAGGGGGAAGGAAAACTGTCGAGTTGGTAGATTCCATTTGCGAGATGTGTATAATAAAGTAACTGGCTTTTCTTTTTTCTTTCTCTATTTTTCCCTTTTTCTTTCTTTTCCTCTCCAGGGTCTATCTCTTAATTCCCGTTTCTAACTCTTCAAGGGTTTCCTTTCCCTCTGTCATGCTTTTGCACATTCACATCTCTTTTTCACTTTTCTACTTTCTATGCTGCTATTTTTCTCTCTATTCTCTCTTTTCTAAAGCCTTAAAATAAAAAAAATGGGTACAATGACTGTAATGCAATACAAGGGGTGTACACTGATGTAACTTACAGTACCGCTAATAAATAAAAAAAATATACAAACAAAGAAATGTTGAGAATCTCTCTCCTGTCATGAATGCCACACCTTTTCCGGTGGGGGGGGGGTGTGGTTATAAAACCCGGAAGTGTGGGTGTGGCTCAGTCTCTGCATGATGGGGGAGGGAGAGGTCACGACTGTCTGAGCTGTGAATAAACTGAACACACCGAATGTCTACTGAACTGTGTGTTTGGTGTTTTGTGTGGTATTTTACTTCGGAGTCACGTGAGTGACTACGTGAATAGAAGCCCGTACAGCCGTTGGTGCGTCAGGACGTCAGACGCTGGTGCAGTCGGGCGGTTGGAGCAGCAGCGCTCCTCCGAGCGGTAAGTGTAAACCGCGGGTTTTTCGAAGAGCTGGAGAATTCGGCGGGTGCAGCAGCATCTAAGGAGCGAAGGAGATGGGCGACGTTGCGGGTCGAGACCCTTCTTCATACCTCACCCTCGATTCTCCAGCATTTGCAGTTCTTCGTTAAGTTTAAGAGGTAAGGTTTTTAAAAAAAAATTTTACCGCATGTTTAATTTCTGCGACGGTTTGGGTAGAGAATGTTGCAGAAAGGGAAGAAGGTGTCGGCGAGGCGCTCCGGGGGTAGAAAGGAAAAGTGGCAGGAGAGTGTTGAGGATGGAGGCCCGTCTGGTACACCTGGTCCGGTGCTGGCTACACAGCCAGTGGTTGCGGACCCACTGCCGGGGGGCAGTGGAGGCTTGTCAGTAGGGTGGAAGGCCACTGGCAAGTCTCTGTGGCCCGTAAATGAGTCGGGCCTGGAGGTTATACCCTCCATAGGAGAGTCCATTTGCTCACGGCTCTCCCACGTCGAGATTCTATTTCAAAAGAATGCTCGACAGGGACCAGCTCCGTGGGGAGGAGTGGTGCCCAAGCCAGGCTGATGGAGAGCTTGTGCTAGCAGCACCTGTTTCAGGGCTGCAGAACTATCCTGCCTGTGAGGAGGATGTTCTATCAGGGCAGTTTGCTGACACTGTTTCTATGCTGGGGGAGAGCAGTAAAGGTGTTCGGTTGGAGGTAATTCCGAACATTGCTGGGAAGTTTGCTGAGTGTAGAGGCAGGAAAGGCGATTGATGTAGAATTGGCCGAAGCCATTCAGTATATGCTCTCCCATCAGTTACAGGAGCTAGCTATGGAGGAGGTAGCAAAGAACTATAAAGCTCCTGTTAATTGTGATCTCCTGAAGGTACCGGTGGTTAATCACCAAATTTGCATAGATGGGTTTGCCTGCTAGGGCCCAGGAGATGAAGTTTTAAAAAAGTGCTTAAACTGTTGTCAGCAGGTATTACAGCTGTGGTGTAAGTTATTGATACAAATGATATGGTTGAAGCACACCAGGATGAACTGGCATTCCTTTGTAATGCATTTTGAAATTAATAATATCGGGAGGGCCGCTATTAGGCCAGTGCTAACCCGAATTTGGCGAGTTGAGCCAACCGACCAGTGCACCACCACGAAATCTGTTGTTTGGTGGTAACCTTGCAAAAAGGGTCAAAGACTGTTATGAGGTTGTTATAACCATGGCCCTCATTAAGCCAGCTGGAAGCAAGGCAAAAAAGGTTCGCTACAATTAGTCGAGGACAACAAGGCTGCAAGGAAAGATGCTGGTAAGGAATATAACATTGACAGACGATGAATTAACTGATGTTCCTGTTCAAATTGGGGAAGGTTAAAATTGTTTCTCAAACAATGGCAGCAGTTGAAATCAGATTTGTTCATACTTAGTGTATTGAAGGGGTGAAAAATTGGATTTTACTATAAGGACAGTCTACCTAGTCAACATTTTCCTAGTCGTAAACTTATTTTCAGATGAGGAAAATGTGCTTATTCAAGCAGATTCAGTTGTTACATAAGAAGGGGTAATTGAGCCTTCTGTATATCAAAGTCAACAATTTCTGTCAAGTATATTTCCCAGATCTAAAAAGACTGGGGGATGTAGAATTATTCTGGATTTATCCAATTTGAACAAATTTGTTTGTTATAGGCATTTCAAAATGGAGACCTTTACCACGGGCAAACATCTAGTGTCCAAAGGGTATTATATGGCAACCATTGATTCAAGAATGCGTATTACGCAGTGTCTATTCATGGTGATGATAGAAGATATTTGAAATTTATTTGGATGACTGAGCTGTGGCAATTCAGGACATTGCCGAATGGATTTAACTTCAGCTCTTAGATTATTTACTAAATTGGTAAAACCTGTGTTAGCTTTACTTAGAGCTCAGGGGCATGTGGTAATGGCCTATTTAGATGATATTCTGATTGTTGGAAAGACTCATGCTGAAACTCAATCATCAGTTTCAGTTGTTAAAATCACTTTTGAACAAATGGGATTTGTTATTCACCCAGATAAATCTAAATTATCACCAGTCCAAATTATTGATATCTGGGATTTACCATTAATTCCAATCACATGTTGGTAACTTTGCCCAGGGATAAATTGAATCAGTTAATTGAGGACTGTGTTAATCTCGTTGGAGAATATCGGCCTTCGATTAGACAAGTAGCCAGCTTTATTGGGAAGTTGTTGCAGCCTTTCCAGCTGTGCAGTATGGTCCTCTGCATTATCAACAATTACAACTATCAAAGGAACAGGCACTGAGAATACAAAGGGGCCATTTTTGATAGGCCTATGCCGTTGTCAGCTGGGGCGATTGCTGACATACAATGGTGGATAGTACATGTTTCAAAAAATTTAAGGAAGGTTTTGGTGGAATCACCGTCACTGATATTACAGACTGATGTAAGTTGCACTGGGTTGGGGTGCAAACAGATATGTCTTCTAGTTGTGGAGGCAGATGGAATGTGGATGAGACATCGCTTCCTCAATTAAGAGGGATTAATTATTTAGAGTTGTTGGGCACCTGGTATGGGCTCAAAGCTTATTGTTTCTACAAGGAGGGATCTGCATGTGCAGGTCAGATTGACAACACCACAGCAGTGGCATATGTAAACCACATGGTGGAGTTAAGTCACAGTCTTGTGATAGACTGGCTAACCAGATTTGGAGCTGGTGTATTGACCAAAATATCTGGCTTTCAGCACTTTATTTGCCAGGGAGAGGTCACGTCAGGTTAATGACAACATTGAATGGATGTTAAATCAGGATGTATTTAACCAAATGATTGATCAATATGCATTGCCAGATATTGACTTGTTTGCATCTCGATTAAATCATCAGTTACCTAGATATGTTTCATGGTAACCAGATCCTGGGGCAGTAGCAGTGGATGCATTTTCGCTGCATTGGGGGAGGAATGTTTGTGTATGTATTTCCTCCATTCTGTCCCATCAGCAGATGTTTGCAAAAGATCAAGGAGGACTCCGCTTCAGGGGTATTGGTAGTGTCAGGTTGGCCTACACGGGCATGGTTTCCCGTTGTATTACAAATGGCTAGGGAGCCTTACATGCTTATGCCCAAGAATAAAAATCTACTGGTAAATCCAGTCACTGGGGATCAACATCCTTTATAGGATCGTATTGATCTGTTAATTTGCAGATTTTAAGGAGGCCATACCTGGGGAGAGGACTGTCTCATCGAAGTGTGGATGTTCTCACGTCGGCCTGCAGGGATAGTACACAGCAGCAATATATCACCTATATAAGGAAGTGGGAGCAATTCTGCCTACAGCAGGATATTGTATATCACACTGCAGGGTTCACGGATGTATTGGAGTTGTCAACTCTTTATTTGACCAAAAAATTAAGTTACAGTGCGATTAATTCAGCCAGAAGTGCTCTGTCTTATTTATCTATGAATGCAGAATTGCATACAGTAGGGACACATCCGTTAGTTTCACAATTCATGAAGGGAGCTTTTTCAATTTTAATCCTCCTAAACCCAGGTATGCCGGTATTTGGAATTTGAGTGAGGTTTTTATGGCTCGTCGCCAGTGGGCTCCTGTTACAAGCCTATCAGTAGCCAAATTATCTATGAAGGTGGTCATGCTTCTGGTGTTGGTTTCAGCCCAACGTGTACAAACATTGCAAAAGCTACGGCTAGATAGAATGCATGTGTCGGCTGATGCCATTATATTTTATGTCTATGATTCTCTTAAACATAATAAAAGAGGCATGACAGGATGTAAGATTGTGTTTTTTCAGCATACCCCGCAGATGATCGCTTCTGTATAGTCTCACATTTATCTCGTTACATTGAGATTACTAAACCTCTGAGAGGAACAGAGTTGGCTTTGTTTATTAGTCACAAAAAACCACACAGTAAGGTGTCGGTGCAAACGATTTCAAGGTCCTCGCGGCCGCAGGATGGTCCAGTGAGCTAAATTTTCAGAGGTTTTATCACAAGCCGATTTCAAGGCTCGGGGTGTTTGCTGATTCTGGTGTCAGTACTGTTATATTTTTCCCCTGAGTTAGAGGGGTTTGTTATGATATGTTTGTAAACAAACTGTTATTTCATTTAACAAATGTATTACTGATGCATGATTGATTGTTAACGACTTTTGAGTCAATCCAGGCAGTGTGAACGTCGGATATGAGTCTGCGGCGTGAATTCACAGTGCTTTGAAGTCTTCACGTAGTCACTCACGTGACTCCGAAGTAAAATAGTAAGATTAAACGAGAACTTACCAGTTTGAAGTTTGATCTTTATTTTATGAGGAGTCGAGTTGAGGGACTACGTGCCCTCCGCTCCCACCCTCATAGATCTCATCTGGTAGTTCTAGTTTTATCATCTTACCGTTATACTTCGGTCATTGTTAGCTGTGAATTCATTCCGCTGCTTTGAAGATTGACGCACCAACGGCTGTACGGGCTTCTATTCACGTAGTCCCTCAACTCGACTCCTCATAAAATAAAGATCAAACTTCAAACTGGTAAGTTCTCGTTTAATCTTACTATTATGGTGGTTTCACCTTGCTTGAAACGGTATGAAACTGCATTTGATTGTGGTGGCCTTGCACTCCGCTTGAAGTGGTATGAAACTGCACTTGAATTTGGTGGCCTTGGATCCAGCTTGAAGTGGTATGAAACTGCACTTGAATTCGGTGGCCTTGCACCCTGCTTGAAGTGGTAGGAAACTGCACTTGAATTTGGTGGCCTTGCACCCTGTTCGCAGTGGTAAGAAACTGCACTTGAATTTGGTGGCCTTGCACCCTGCTTGAAATGGAATTTCAAGGAATAGCCATGAGTCAACTGCCAGCCCACTAGTCGTGAGTGAGCTGCCAGCACATCAGGCTTGAGGGACTGAGCTGCCACCCCAAGAACCCATACCAGTGCTCCAGAAAGCCCCCCCACAGGCCACCAATATTGGAATTGGTGGAGAGGTGGAATATTGCGTTGGGGGACCAGCCCTCCCGTGTGAACATGGGACCCAACGGGTCCCACTTAGTCTAATAATATAGATAAATGTGAGGTTATCCACTTTGGCGGTAAAAACAAGGGGGCAGATTATTATTTCAATGGGGTTAGGTTAGGTAAGGGGGAGGTACAGCGCGACCTCGGTGTCCTTGTACACCGGTCACTGATAGTTGGCGCGCAGGTACAGCAGGCAGTGAAGAAAGCTAATGGAATGTTGGCCTTCATAACAAGAAGATTTCAGTAAAGGAGTAAAGAGGTTCTTCTGCAGTTGTATAGGGCTCTGGTGAGACCACATCTGGAATATTGTGTACAGTTTTGGTCTCCTAATTTGAGGAAGGACATCCTTGTGATTGAGGCAGTACAGCGTAGGTTCACAAGATTGATCCCTGGGATGGCAGGACTGTCATATGAGGAAAGATTGAAAAAACTAGGCTTGTATTCACTGGAGTTTAGAAGGATGAGGGGCAATCTTATAGAAACATATAAAATTATAAAAGGACTGGACAAGCTAGATGCAGGAAAAATGTTCCTAATGTTGGGTGAGTCCAAAACCAGGGACCACAGTCTTAGAATAAAGGGGAGGTCATTTAAGACTGAGGTGAGAAAAAACTTTTTTACCCAGAGAGTTGTGAATTTATGGAATTACCTGCCACAGAGGGCAGTGGAGGTCAAATCACTGGATGGATTTAAGAGGGAGTTGGATAGAGCTCTGGGGGCTAGTGGAGTCAAGGGATACGGGGAGAAGGCAGGCACGGGTTATTGATATCGGACGATCAGCCATGATAACAATGAATGGCGGTGCTGGCTCGGGCTGAATGGCCTCCTCCTGCACCTATTTTCTATGTTTCTATATTTCTATGTTTCATTCCCGTCATATCCATTGCCAATCTAACGCCTCTTAAATGCCACGATTGTATCTATCTCTACCACCACCCCTGGCAGCACAATCCAGGCATCCCCCACCTGACGCAGGTAACAAACCTGCCCCACACATCTCCTTTAAACCTTGTCCCTTTCACCTTAAACCATCTTGTCTAGTCTTTAACATTGTCACCCTGGGAAAAAAGGTTCTGACTCTATCCCCAATCTATACCTCACATAGTTTTGCATGCTATCATCAGGTATTGAATAGGGTGTTAGATTTTATATTTAATAATAATAATAATAATAATAATAATAAAACATCATGCATAATGATCAGTATTAAAGGACACATTAGTCCAATTGCCAGAAATAGCAGCCTTATTAATTCTCCTCACTGCCTGTAATTGAAGCATTCATCAATTATTATCTTGTTCCCTTCCGTGTACAGTCCATCACTGCAGATAATGACAATTACTCTATTTCTGAACTTACCATTTCTGAATTACACAGTAGTTATGGTGCTGATTATTGCAACATAATATTTGTGATGCAATTGGAGACTTGGATGATCTAATTGAAAAATGAATATAGAAACATAGAAACATAGAAATTAGGTGCAGGAGCAGGCCATTCGGCCCTTCGAGCCTGCACCGCCATTCAATATGATCATGGCTGATCATCCAACTCAATATCCTGTACCTGCCTTCTCTCCATACCCCCTGATCCCCTCAGCCACAAGGACCACATCCAACTCCCTCTTAAATATGGCCAACGAACTGGCCTCAACTACCTTCTGTGGCAGAGAATTCCACAGATTCACCACTCTCTGTGTGAAAAACGATTTTCTCATCTCGGTCCTAAAAGACTTCCCCCTTATCCTTAAACTGTGACCCCTTGTCCTGGACTTCCCCAACATCGGGAACAATCTTCCTGCATCCAGCCTGTCCAACCCCTTAAGAATTTTGTAAGTCTCTATGAGATCACCCCTCAATCTTCTAAATTCCAGCGAGTACAAGCCGAGTCAATCCAGTCTTTCTTCAATTTACCCAACACCACTTTCCGGCTAACCTGGATTTCACTCATTTCCTCCATCTCATTTGATCCGCGATCCCCTGCTATTTCCGGCAAATTATTTATGTCTTCCTTAGTGAAGACAGAACCAAAGTAGTTATTCAATTGGTCTGCCATGTCCTTGTTCCCCATGATCAATTCACCCGTTTCTGACTGCAAGGAACCTACATTTGTTTTAACTAATCTTTTGTGCTTCACATATCGATAAAAACTTTTGCAGTCAGTTTTTATGTTTCCTGCCAGTTTTCTTTCATACTCCATTTTCCCTTTCCTAATTAAGTCCTTTGTCCTCATCTGCTGGTCTCTGAATTTCTCCCAGTCCTCTGGTAGGCTGCTTTTTCTGGCTAATTTGTACGCTTCATCTTTTTCTTTGATACTATCCTTGATTTCCCTCGTTATCCATGGATGCGCCACCTTCCCTGATTTATTCTTTTGCCATACTGGGATGAACAATTGTTGTAGTTCATCCATGCAGTTTTTAAATGCCTTCCATTGCATATCCACCGTCAACCCTTCAAGAATCAATTGCCAGTCGATCTTGGCCAATTCACGTCTCATACCCTCAAAGTTACCTTTCTTTAAGTTCAGGTCCCGGGTTTCTGAATTAACAATGTCACTCTCCATCCTAATGAAGAACTCAACCATATTATGGTCACTCTTTCCCAAGGGGCCACGTACAACAAGGCTGCTAACTAACCCTTCCTCGTTATTCAATATCCAGTCTAGAATAGCCTGCTCTCTCGTTGGTTCCTCCACATGTTGTTTTAGAAAACTATCCCGCATACATTCCAAGAAATCCTCTTCCTCAGCACCCCTGCCAATTTGATTCACCCAATCTATATGTAGATTGAAGTCACCCATTATAACGGGTTTACCTTCGTTGCACGCATTTCTAATTTCCTGTTTGATATCATCCCCAACTCCACTACTACAAACCCACTAGCGTTTTCTGCCCCTTAGTGTTTTGCAGCTCCACCCATATCGATTCCACATCCTCCAAGCTAATGTAATTCCTTTCTATTGCGTTAATCTCCGCTCTAACCAGCAATGCTACCCCACCTCCTTTTCCTCTCTGTCTATCCCTCTTGAATATTGAATATCCCTAGATGTTCAGCTCCCAGCCTTGGTCACCCTGGAGCCATGTCTCCGTGATCCCAACTATATCATAATTATTAATAGCTATCTGCACATTCAACTCATCCACCTTATTACAAATGCTCCTCGCATTGAGACACAAAGCCTTCAGGCTTGTTTTTACAACATTCTTGGCCCTTTTACAATTATGTTGAAAAGTGGCCCTTTTAGATTTTTGCCCTGGATTTGTTTTCCTGCCACTTTTCACCTTGCTACCTATTGCTCCTATCCTCATTTTACACCCCTCTGTCCCTCTGCTCACACATTTAAGAAACCCTCCACTTCTTATTCTCCGTTTGTTATTTTTTTCTTCTTTCCTCCCTACGTGTTGCGTCTGATTGCTTCTCTTCTCTGCCTCCTGCCTCACAAATGGACTACTTGCCTTCTCTATTTGAGTCCCTCCCCCCAACCGATCTAGTTTAAAGTCTCCCCAGTAGCCTTTGCAAATCTCCCCGCCAGGATATTGGTTCCCCTCGGGTTCAAGTGCAACCCGTCCTTTTTGTACAGGTCACACCTTCCCCAAAAGAGGTCCCAATGATCCAGAAACTTGAATCTCTGCGCTTTGCACCAGTCCTTTAGCCACGCATTTATCCTCCACCTTGCTCCATTCCTACTCTCACTGTCGCGTGGTACAGGCAGTAATCCTGAGATTGTTACCTTTGCGGTCCTTCTCCTTAACACTCTTCCTAACTCCCTAAATTCTCCTTTCAGGACCTCCTCACTTTTTCTACCTATGTCATTGGTACCTATATGTACCACGACCTCTGGCTCCTCTCCCTCCCATTTCAAGATATCTTGGTCACGTTCAGTCACATCCCGGACCCTGGCACCAGGGAGGCAAACTACCATCCGGGTCTCCTGACCGCGTCCACAGAATCGCCTATCTAACCCCCAAACTATAGAGTCCCCTATTACTGCTGCCCTCCTCTTCTTTTCCTTACCCTTCTGAGCAACAGGGCCGGTCTTTGTACCGGAGGCCCGGTCGCTGTTGCTACCCCCAGGTAGGCTGTGCCCCCCAACAGTACTCAAACAGGAGTACTTATTGCCAAGGTGTACAGCCACCGGGGTACTCTCTAGTCCCTGCCTCTGCCCCTTGCCTCTCCTAACCGTGACCCACTTTTCTGCCTCCTGTGGTTTTGGAGTGACCACCTGTTGTAGCTCCTCTCTATGGCTTCCTCACTCTCCCTGACCAGACGGAGGTCATCGAGCTGCTGCTCCAGGTACCGAATACGGTCCATTTGGAGCGCCATCTTGACGCACCTGGCGCAGATGTGGACGTCTGGAGAGCTATCTGACTGCATGACCTCCCACATCTGACATCCAGAGCAGTAAACTGCCCTGGCACTCATCCTCCCCCTTACCCTGGATACAATACAGTACAAAGCAAGGATTTTAGCTGAAAGAAATCAGCAGGGATCTGACTGCCAATCAGCTGCTCCCTCGAGTCGTCTTCCACCAATCAGCGGCTTCCTCAAGCCCACTTGTTGCGAGCTGTGAATGGAACGTTACGGATTTGTGCTCCTCCCGCTGCAACCACTCCCGGCCCTCTGTGGAAACAAGCCCCGCGATAGAGTTTTTAAACTTACAGCTCGGAAGTCGCTCTGAATATGTACGGTTTGCAAAATTACAACATAATTTTGCACAGTGGCACAGCTGGTAGAGCTGCTGTCTCACAGCGCCAGAGACCCGGGTTCAATCCTGACCTTGGGCGCAGTCTGTGTGGAGTTTGCACGTTCTCCCTGTGACCGCATTGGTTTCCTCCAGGTGCTCCACGTCCCCAAAGACAAGGTGGGTTGTAGGTTAATTGGCCTTTTTGTAAATTGCCCCTGGTGTGTAGGGAGTGGATGTAAAAGTAGGATAACATAGAACTAGTGTGATCGGGTGACCGATGGTTGGCAGGGGCTCGGTGGGCCGAAGGGCCTGTTTCCACACTGTATTTCTAAACTAAACTAAAATAAACTCAACTAAATAAGTAAATCAAGCTGGTGTCCTGCTTCTAATTCAATTTGAAGTTTTAATCTGCAATTTGAGCGGGAGAAGGTTAAATCAGAAGTGTCAGTGTTGCAGTTGAACAAAGGGGACTATGAAGGCATGAGAGAGGAGCTGGATAAGGCCGACTGGAAAAGGATCCTAACAGGAATAATGGTGGAACAGCAATGGCAGGAATTGCTGGGCATAATCGAGAAAATGCAGGATCATTTCATTCCAAAGAGGAAGAAAGATTCAAAGGGGAGTAAGAGGCAACCGTGGCTGACAAGGGAAGTCAGGGATGGAATAAAACTTATTATGGGGAAAGTTGCTTTAGGCGAGAAATAGAATTGGGTAGACTGATGGGACTGAAGGCTGATATATCCCCAGGGCCTGGTGGTCTATATCCCAGGGTACTTAAGGTGGTGGCTAAAGAAGTCATGGACGCATTGGTGATCATTTTCACAATGTTCTATAGATTCAGGATCAGTTACTGTGGTTTGGAGGGTAGCTAATGTTATCCCCCTTTTCATGAAAGGAGCGAGAGAGAAAACGGGAAATTATAGACCTGTCAGCCTGATATCGGTGGCGGGGAAGATGCTGGAGTCAATTATTAAAGAAGTAATAACGACGCATTTGGATAGCAGTAAAAGGATTGGTCCAAGTCAGCATGGATTTATGAAGGGGAAATCCTGCTTGACTAATCTTCTGGAATTTTTTGATGATGTAACAAATAAAATGGATGTAGGAGAGCCGGTCGATGTAGTGCATCTGGACTTCCAGAAAGCCTTGATAAGGTCCCACACAGGAGATTAGCGGGTAAAATTAGAGCACATGGTATTGGGGGTTGGGTATTGGTTGGCAGACAGGAAACAAAGAGTGGGAATAAACAGGTATCTGTCGGAATGGCAGGCAGTGGCGAGTGGAGTGCCGCAAGGCTCGGTGCTGGGGCCATAACTATTTACAATATATATTAATGATTTAGATGATGGGATTAAAAGTAAGACTTGCAAATGACAAAAGGCTGGGTGGCAGTGTGAACTGCGAAGAGGATGCTAGGAGGTTGCAGGATGTCTTGGACAGGTTGAGTGAGTGGGCAGATGCATGGCAGATGCAGTCTAATGTAGATAAATGTGAGGTTATCCACTTTGGCAGCAAGAACAAGGAGGCAGATTATCTCAATGTTGTCTAGTTGGGAAAAGGGGAAGTACAACGGGATCTGGGGGTCCTTGTACACCAGTCACTGATAGTAAACATGCAGGTACAGCAGGCAGTGAAGAAAGCTAATGGCATGTTCACCTTCATAACAAGAGGATTTGAGTACATGAGTAAAGAGGTCCTTCTGCAGTTATACAGGGCCCTTGTGATACCACATGTAGAGTATTGTGTGCAGTTTTGATCTCCTAATTTGAGCACTGCCTCAATAGCAACAGTTAATCCCTGGGATGGCAGGATTGTCATATGAGGAAAGATTGGAAAGACTGGGCTTGTATTCACTGGAATTTAGAAGGATGAGAGGGGATCTTATAGAAACATATAAAATAATAAAAGGACTGGACAAGCTAGATGCAAGAAAAATGTTTGCAATGTTTGGGGGGGGGGGGGGGGGGCACAGTCTCAGAATAAAGGGGAGGCCATTTAAAACTGAGAAAAAACGTTTTCACCCAGAGAGTCGTGAATTTGTGGAATTCCGTGCCACAGAAGGCAGTAGAGGCCAATTCACTGGATGAATTGAAAAGAGAGTTAGACAGAGCTCTAGGAGCTAAAGGAATCAAGGATTATGCGGAGAAGGCAGGCACAGGTTACTGATTGTGGATGATCAACCATGATCACAGTGAATGGTGGTGCTGGCTCGAAGGGCCAAATAAACTACTCCTGCACCTATTTTCTGTTTCTCTATTTCTGTTTCTATGAAACAAATTTAAGCATCAATACTTTGCGTAGCGGTATGCAGGAAAGGGTACATGAAGATTGATGCTAAATTTCTGATGCAATTAAAAGTCCATTTAACAGTTCAAGGAAATGTTGTGTAGCAATACATTTGCAGCCGTGTTTAGTTTAGAGACACAGCGCGGTAACAGGCCCTTCAGCACGCCGAGCAGGACCAACCAGCAATCCCTGCACATTAAAACTATCCTACACACACCAGGGACATGTTTTGCATTTACAAAGCCAATGAACCTCCACACCTTGGAGTGTGGGAGAAAGCTGAAGATCTCGGAGAAAACCCACGCTGGTCATGGAAGAGCGTACAAACTCCGTACAGACAGCACCCGTAGTCGGGATCGAACCTGGGTCTCCGGTGCTGCACTAATCAAGAGTCAAGTTCAAGTTCAAGTGAGTTTATTGTCGTGTGTCCCTGATAGGACAATGGAATTCTTGCTTTGCTTCAGCACACAGAACATAGTAGGCATTTACTACAGAACAGATCAGTGTGTCCATATAACCATAATATAAATATATGCACACATGAATAAATAAACTGATAAAGTGCAAATGACAGATAATGCGTTATTAATAATCAGAGTTTTGTCCGAGCCAGGTTTAATAGCCTGATGACTGTGGGGAAGTAGCTATTCCTGAACCTGGTCGTTGCAGTCTTCAGGCTCCTGTACCTTCTACCTGAAGGTAGCAGGGAGATGAGTGTGTGGCCAGGATGGTGTGGGTCTGATGATGCTGCCAGCCTTTTTGAGGCAGCGACTGCGATAAATCCCCTCGATGGAAGGAAGGTCAGAGCCGATGATGGACTGGGCAGTGTTTACTACTTTTTGTAGTCTTTTCCTCTCCAGGGCGCTCAAGTTGCCGAACCAAGCCACGATGCAACCGGTCAGCAAGCTCTCTACTGTGCACCTGTAGAAGTTAGAGAGAGTCCTCCTTGACAAACCGACTCTCCCGAATCTTCTCAGGAAGTAGAGGCGCTGATGTGCTTTCTTGATGATTGCATCAGTGTTCTCGGACCAGGAAAGATCTTCAGAGATATATCAAGATATATCTGACTTGGCCTAATAGTAAACCTAAACCTTAACTTCAGCCATTTTCGCACCCTCTCCAACGCCTCCACATCCTTCCTGTAATTAGTTTAGTTTAGTTCAGAGATGCAGCGCAGAAGCAGGCCATTCGGCCCACCGAGTCCGCACCGACCCGCAATCCCCGCACACTAACACAATCCTACACACACTAGGGACAATTTACACTTACACCAAGCCAATTAACCTACAAACCTGTACGTCTCTGGAGTGTGGGAGGGAAACCGAAGATCTCGGAGAAAACCCGCACTGATCAAAGGGCGAACTCCGTACCGACAGCACCCATAGGCAGGATCGGACCCGGGTCTCTGGCGCTGTAAGGCAGTAGCTCTACCGCTGCGCCACCGTGCTGCCCAGAATTACTTGGTCCCATTAGCACAATGCTGGCAGATTGTGTGGTTTAAAGGGATCGTATCTGACATGCCTGTTACAGTACAGGTCATGTCCCAATAGGGTGGTAAGTGTTGGTGTAGCAGTTCTGTAGCTCGCTGCAGCATAGCTATGTTTAGTTTAGAGATACAGTGTGGAAACAGGCCCTTCGGCCCGTCGAGTCCCTGCCAACCATCGATTGCCCGTACACTAGTTCTATGTTATCTCACTTCCGCATCCTACTCACCAAGGGCAATTTACTGGGGCCAATTAACTTGCAAACCCGCACGTCTTTGGAGTGTGGGAGGAACCCGGAGCACCAGGAGAAAACCCGCGCGGTCATGGGTAGAACGTACAAACTCTGCACAGACAGCACCCGGGTCTCTGGCGCTGTGAGGCAGCAACTCTACCGCTGCGCCACAGCGATGTTAGAATGAAGCGCTCGCAAAGAACCGAAACTCCTGCCCACAGTCTCGAAGTAATTCAACTGGCTAGAGGAGAGATACGCCTGCTTAAAATCTGAAGTGCAAGTCATTCTTCATGTAGAAAGGGTTCCAGCTTAACCCAGACATAATAAATGAGGTACTGTCTGGCTGAAAGCAATACTGCAGCACAGCCACAGAACAGTGGAAATATTACCGTACACCTTATGCCAAAGTGGCATCAACTCCTCAAAGATTTCACTGCTGTTTTGAAAGGAAAAAGACATTCAAAAGAAATTGTATTTAGCATATTTTTTTTGGTCTTGTGTAATTTAGGTAGCATAGCAACAGAGTGTAAGCGGAGGAAGATAATGCTCCCAGACCTAACAAGAATGTACTTAGTGCTTGCCTAGGCCACAGAAATAACAAGAGGTTGTGCCTGTGTATAGACACGTTGGCATGGAAATTCTCAGAAGCCAAGAGCTTGTATAAGACATGGAAAAACTTTTATTTTTCGTGTTGGCATAATGGAAGTGCCATTCTAAAGACCAACGAGATTATGTTTCCATCTGGTAATTTAAATAGAATTATTTCTATTCGATCCGCGTCAGACAGCACAGTGGTGCAGCGGTGGAGTTGCCGCCTCACAGCAGCAGGGACACGGGTTCGATCCTGACTCTGCACAGAGTTTGTACATTCTCCCTGTGACTGCATGGGAGCTCCGATTTTCCTCCCACACTCCAAGGCCGTACAGGTTTGCAGGTTAATTGACTCCGGTAAAGATTGTAAATCGTCCCCAGTGCGGGGGATAGTGCTGGAGTATGGAGATCGCTGGCTGGCACGGACGGACTCGATGGGCTGTTTCTGTGCTGTATCTCTAAACTAAGACTAAACTAAAGAAAGAAAAATGGGCAGGAGCAAGCAAAAGCGCTCAAAATGAGTCGTGCACGTTTTAAGTATTGTCGGTTTAACAAAATAATTGACAATGATTGTTGTTGGTATTTGGTGGTGCAGTGTGACGGCTGGTAGAGCTGCTGCCTCAGTTGTGCAAAGACCAGGATTCAATCCTTGCCTGTGTGCAGATTGCATATTCTCCTTGGGACTGAGTGGGTTTTCTCCCGGTGCTCTGGTTTTCTCCCACGTCCCAAAGACGTGTGAGTTTGTAAATTACTTGTCCTCTGTATATTGGCCCCATTTTTTTTTTAACCAAAAGTAAATTTAATCAATTATTGGTAAGAATAATATATACAATACAAAACAATACCAAACAAACCCAGCACCATAATCAATGTCACCCAATTATCTAAACAAATATTCTTAAATGTCAAATACACTCGTACACAACAACATCAACGTCCTTATTAAGGATGCGTTCACCCCCCCCCCGCGGCTCCCGCGGTCCGGAAATCCCCCAGGGTGCCCATGGACAGCGTGTAGTTCCTCTCTAAAACCACCTGGGCACAGACGTAACCCCGGAAAAGAACCCTAGTGTGTATAGGTGGACAAAAATGCTGGAGAAACTCAGCGGGTGCAGCAGCATCTATGGAGCGAACGTTTCAGGCCGAAACCCTTCTTCAGACTGATGTAGGGTGGGATGGAGAGGGGGGGGGGGGGGGGAGGGAGCAGGGAGAAGAAAGGAGGAAGGAAGAGGAGGAGCCCGAGGGCTGTGGGAGAGCTGAGAAGGGGAGGAGGCAGCAAGGTCTACCGGAAATTGGAGAATTCAATGTTTATGCCGCTAGGGTGCAGACTGCCCAAGCGGAATACGAGGCGCTGCTCCTCCAATTTCCGGTGGTACTCACTCTGGCCATGGAGGAGGCCCAAGACAGAAAGGTCGGATTCGGAATGGGAGGGGGAGTTGAAGTGCTGAGCCACTGGGAGATCAGGTTGGTTCGGAATGGGAGTGTGAGTTGAAGTGCTGAGCCACATTTCGGAATGGGAGGGGGAGTTGAAGTGTTGTTCGGAATGGGAGGGGGAGTTGAAGTGCTGTCGGAATGGGAGGGGGAGTTGAAGTCTCAGAATGGGAAAGGGAGTTGAAGTGTTGGAATGGGAGGGGGAGTTTTGCCTATCTTCGATTTTCCAGCATCTGCAGTTCCTTTTTAAAACCTAGTGTGTATAGAGTGGATTGGAAAGTGAGATAGCATTGAACTAATGTAAAGGGACAATCAGTGGTTGGCATAGACTTGGTGGGCCGAAGGGACTGTTTCCACACTGTATCCGTCAAATATTCAATGATTACGGCGAGTGGAGTGTTCGAAATCTTTTAATGAACTGCCAAAGTTGTAATCTAAGAAAATTATATTGCAAATTTGTAACACATTGTAATTTAAAATCTGAACATAATTTTAATTACTGTAGAAGCGAGGAACTACAGATGCTGGTTAATACACAAAGGGACTCAAAGTGCTGGAGTAACTCAGGCAGCATTGTATAATTACAGTGTTGTAATTATATATCAAGTCATCTACATCTATTAATCAATTTAAATTTAATGTTATACACCAACAGGATATGGTATCCATGATCACAGGAAAATAATTTCACGTCTAAATCTTATTACACACACAAACCAGATGCAGGTAGGTGATAGTGTTGTAATGATAAAGTTATCTCTCAATTTATGGTTGGTGTAAAACAGATGTTAGCATACATCAATATAAATGTTGATGCTCGACTTAGAACCATGTCCAATCAACTAATTAAGAGGCTCCATGGAGTATTTGTTCATTTATTCATTCATGAGATGTAGATAGGAGTTGTTGGCCCGATCAGCACTTATTGCCCCTTTAGTTTAGTTGAAACACAACGCGAAAACAGGCCCTTCGGCCTACCGCGTCCTCACCGACCAGCGATCCCCGCACAATTGCACTATTCGACATATGCTAGAGGCAATTTACAATAATGCCAAGCCAATTGACCTACAGACCTGCACGTCTTTGCAGTGCGAGAGGAAGCCGGAGATCCCGGAGAAAACCCATGCAGCTCACGGGAAGAGCGTAAAAACTATGTACAGGCAGCACCCATGGTCAAGATCCCGCACCAGGTTCTGCCTGGATCCAGATAAGATCCCTGGTGCCTTAGGCCAAGCTGAGCCCTGGCTCCTGAGACAGGGTCCGGTGACACAGAGGGAACCTCCCAGCAATTCTTTGGAACAGACACTAAAAAATGTATCACTTTCTATAACTCTCTGAAACTATATTAAGGTGGTAATCAAGATTGTCTTAACACCAGCAAAATGGAAGAGATTCACCTCTGGCCTATGCAAACGCCACTGAGGCCTGAATGGGCTCCAGCTTTTGACGAAGCAAACTAGACTTGACATGAAGACACAAGAGACTATAGATGCTAATTTTGCTTGGTTAGCCTATTTTGAATATACATAGAACATTTAATTCATCCAATGTAAAGTAATAACCTCATACGTGGATAGTCTGATTAAAGATAGTGCGAAGATCTCCAATGAGGTAGATGGGAGGCCCGGACAGCACTCTAACTGGTGAGAGGATGGTTCAGTTGCCTGATAACAGCTGGGAACAAACTATCCTTGAATCTGTGAGTATGCGTTTTCACACTTTGTGTACCTTTTGCATGATGGGAGAGGCGAGAATGGGGAGTGTCCAGGGCCATGTTGCTGGCCTTGCCGATGCAACATGAAGAGTAGATAGAGTCAATGGAAGGGAGGTTGGTTTGTGTGATGGTCTGGGCTGCGTTCACAATTTTCTGCAATTTCTTGCAGTCTTGGGTGGAGCCGTTCTCAAACCAAGTTGTGATGCATCCTGATAAAATGCTTTCTATGGCATTCCTAGCCTCTGTAGAAATTGGTGAGAGTAGTTAGGAACATGCCAAACTTCCTAAACCTTCCAAGGAAGTAGAGATGTTTAAGGCAAAGGTAGATAAACGCCCTGCAATTTTCTTGCGGTTTTGGATGGAGTTGTTCCCAAACCGTGCTCCCAAGCCAATAGAAGGGGAGAAATTAGGGCGGCACAGTGGTGCAGCGGTAGAGTTGTTGCCTCACGGCGCTTGCAGTGCTGGAGACCTGGGTTCGATCCCAACTACGGGTGCTGTCTGTATGGAGTTTGTACGTTCTCCCCATGACCGCGTGGGTTTTCTCTGAGATCTTCTGTTTCCTCCCACACTCCTAAGATGTACAGGGTTTGTAGGTTATTTGGCTTGGAATAAGTTTAAATTGTCCCTAGTGTGTGTAGGATAGTGTTAAAGTTCGGGGATCGCTGGTCGATGTGGACTCGGTGGGCCTAAGGGCCTGTTTCCGCACTGTATCTCTAAACATTCCTAGCAAAACAGTCAAATGGAAGAACATTATATACACAGAGATTATTGTTCTGTCCCTTGGGAAAAGAAGAAGGAATATGTATTTTGTATCACATTTCACACAGTACAAATATGGCTTCAGCAGCAGTACTGAAATAAAAAACGATCATAAGATGCCTACATGTAAGCTACATGAAAAGAGTCCGTGTAAAGGGTAAATGGAGTATTATTAAGGTGTAATGATAGTTAGATGCCTTGAAGAAAGCCCCTAAAAATAAAACAAGGTTGAACATAATCAAGAAAAACTAGTATTTGAGAAATCCAAGAGATTAATTGAATGGAAGACATCAATGAGCAGAGAATACGTCATCTGGTGGCACCGAAATGGCATTTCGCATTTTTTGTTATTTTTAGTGTGTCCAAATGCATGTTTTAATGTTTCTTGGTATGTTTATATGTGGGGGGTGAGGGGGGGGGGGAATAGGGAGAAACCGTTTTCAGTCACTTGCCTCGACAGAGATGCCATCCATCCGGACAAGAGGGCTTTAACATCAGGCCGTCGGCAGAGGGAGCGCTGAGGGTTCAAGGCCCCGACCCCGACCGCCATGGGTGAACAAAGGAGGAGGATGACTGAACTTTATTGGCTTCCATCACAGTGAGGAATGTTGGTTCCACTGTGGTGGATGTTTATGTTAAATGTATTGTGTATTTTGTTATTTTTTACTTGTATGGCTGTATGGTAACTCAAATATCACTGTACCTTAAGACCCTGTCCCACTTACGTGTCCTTGGTATGCAAATTACGCAACCTCGTCGTCACGTTGAGGCGTACGGGCATCGTGTGGCCGCGCGGGGCCGGTTCCACTGAGAAGCGCGGAGGGGTATGGAGTTGTGCGTGGTATCGCGCGGCGCTCCGGAATTTTTTAGCGAACAAAATCTTTGCGCACAACCGGCCTATCGCGTAACTGATGGCCAAAGTGGGACAGGCCCAAGACCCTGGCGCGACGCAACGTCTTACCTCCAACAGTGGCAGAATCAGGCAAACGATCACCGAACTCGGCCTGGGGCTCACGGCCGTTGCGGTCCGGATCCGCCCCCACCTATACTCCCAGAGCGGGGCCAAGAAAATTGAAGATAGACACAAAATGCTGGAGTAACTCAGCGGGACCGACAACATCTCTGGAGAGAAGCAATGGGTGACGTTTCGGGTCAAGACCCTTCTTTCAGACTGAAGAAGTGACTCCACCCGTGACACCACCCATTGCTTCTCTCCAGAGATGCTGCCAATCCCGCTCAGTTACTCCTGCATTTTGTGTCCATCTTCAAATGACGTCACGCGCTCCAGACAGCTGTGTGGACGCATGAAGTCACGCGCGACCTTCGCGGGACCGTCACGCCTCAACGCGACCACGAGGTCGCATAATTAGCATGCGAAGGACACGTAAGTGGGACAGGGGCTTTAATTGGTGCATGTGACAATAAATGTGAACTTGAACTTGAATAAAGTTACGGAACTGGACGGTAAATGTAGAGCTCAAAATACTGCTGGAGGATCAACTGTTAGAAATGATTCAGCAGCAACAGACATGGTGTTTAAATTAGATAAGGAGAACTGAGGTAATAGTACACTGCATGGAACAGAGATAGTGGGGATTATTGAGATACAGTTGTATAAAAATAAGGACTGGGTATCAAACACTGCGGGATATACATGTTCAGAAATAATCGAGAAGGAGATAGGGAATTAGAGTGGTTGAGATAACATGCATAAAATAGGTGTCGGTAACAAGAAACAGAAAGCTTGTTCACAGAGATTAAACATAATAGAGTCAAGCACATTAAGTGTGGTCCACAGACAATGGGAGGAAAAAATGAGCAAACAAATTAGGGAGATGAGTGAAAAACAGAGTAGCAATTAAGCATGATTTAATTTAGTTCAGTATAGAGATACAGCGTGGAAACAGGCCATTTGGCCCACCAGGTCCGTGCCGACCAGCGATTCCTGCACATTAACACTATCCGACACAAATTAGACACCATTTCTTTACATTTACCAAACCAATTAACCTACAAACCTGTGCGTCTTTGGAGTGTGGGAGGAAACCAAAGATCTTGGCGAAAACCCACGCAGGTCATGGGGAGAACGTACACACTTAGTACAGACAGCGCCCGTTGTCGGGATTGAACCGTGATCTCTGGCACTGCTTTCGCTGTAAGGCAGCGACTCTACCGCTGTGCCACCGTGGCGCCCAAACTACCTAGAGGATAAATGGCCAGAAAATGGGCAAAGGGATGTCAAGAAATTGAGTTCCTAAAATGGAAATTATTATTATGATGATAATAATATGAGGAATTAGGAAGAAATTCTGATAATAATTATGATAATAGACAATAGACAATAGACAATAGGTGCAGGAGTAGGCCATCCGGCCCTTCGAGCCAGCACCGCCATTCAATGTGATCATGGCTGATCATCCCCAATCAGTGCCCAGTTCCTGCCTTCTCCCCATATCCCCTGATTCCACTATCTTTAAGAGCCCTATCTAGCTCTCTCTTGAAAGCATCCAGAGAACCGGCCTCCACCGCCCTCTGAGGCAGAGAATTCCAGAGACTCACCACTCTCTGTGAGAAAAAGTGTTTCCTCGTCTCCATTCAAAATGGCTTACTCCTTATTCTTAAACTGTGGCCCTGATTCTGGACTCCCCAACATCGGGGACATGTTTCCTGCCTCCAGCGTGTCAAGCCTTAACAATCTTATATGTTTCAATGAGAAACCTCTCATCCTTCTAAAACTCCCAGAGTGTACAAGCCCAGCTGACTCCATTTCTCTCAGTATATGACAGCCCCGCCATCCCAAGGGAATTAACCTTGTAAAACCTACGCTGCACTCCCTCAATAGCAAGAATGTCCTTCCTCAATTTAGGGGGACTAAAACTGCAAAACATTACTTCCAGGGTGTGGTCTCACTAGGGCTCTGTACAACTGCAGAAGGACCTCTTGGCTCCTATATTCGATTCCCTCATGTGTTTTAAAGGCCAACATGCCATTCGCTTCCTTCACTGCCTGCTGTACCTGCATGCTTACTTTCATAGACTGATGTACAAGGACCCCAGATCCCGTTGTACTTCCCCTTTTCCCAACTTGACACCATTTAGATAGCAATCTGCCTTCCTGTTTTGCTACCCAAAGTGGATAACCTCACAATTTATCCGCATTAACTTCATCTGCCATGCATCTGCCCACTCCCCCAACCTGTCCAAGTCACCCTGCATTCTCATAGCAATCGTCCTTACAGTTCACACTGCCACCCAGCTTTGTGTCATCCGCAAATTTGCTAATGTTACATTGAATCCCTTCATCCAAATCATTGATGTATATTGTAAATAGCTGTGGTCCCAGCACCGAGCCTTGCGGTACCCCACTAGTCACTGCCTGCCATTCTGAAAGGGACACGTTAATCCCTACTCTTTGTTTCCTGTCAGCCAACCACTTCTTTATCCATGTCAGCACTCTACCCCCAATACCGTGTGCCCTAATTTTGCCCATTAAACTCCTATGTGGGACCTTATCAAATGCTTTTTGGGTCTCCTATGTGGGACCTTATCAAAAGGATAATAATCATGAGTGTGAAGAGAAACAAGGTATTATTGGAACAGAGACATTAAGGGGGTTATGATACAATCTGTGATGATCGGACAGTTATGTGGAAACAAGCAATGCAAGCATTTTATAAAGTATGTTAGATACAATGTATTCTGTTAAAAAGTGAAAACGAGCAAAACACTAATGGGACCTCACAGATCAGTAAAATTAATTGAAGGTAAAGATTAATGCACACCAGGGAAGAGATAGGCATAGGAGGCTTCAAAAAAGGTCAAGACAGAAGTCTTTAAAGAAATTAAGGGCCTGTCCTACCAGCATCCGACTCCATGCGGTGAGCGCGATCAGACCGGCAGCGGGCCGCGCGGAGGTCGGTGATCCCTGTACAGGCCGTTCCCAACAGCATGCTGCGCCTGAGCGTGCGAAGAGCGCGACCAAACCGGCAACGGGGCCGCACAGAGGTGGGGTGAGTGGCGCAACCGCGCGAAGTGAGGCGAACTTGGAGCGAAGTCTTAAAGGTAAGTTCGCCAGGACAGAGAGGGACGCACAGAGAGGGCACAGAGGCACACACACAGAGGGGGTCACGGAGGCACACACAGAGAGGGTCACGGAGGCACGAAGTCGAGGCGGTGTGTAATGTGTCGAGGCGACTGCGGGGCCGACAAGCCGTTGCAGCGCGGAATTTTTGAACATGGTCAGTTTTTCGGAGCCCCGTGCAATGTCGGGACGAACTCCGCACAATTCCGCACGGCTCCGGCGATCGAAGTGGGACCGGCCCCGCGACGCCGGACGGCTCAAGCGACCACGTTAGGTCACGCTCATCGCTTGGAGTTGCATGCTGCTGGGACAGGCCCTTTAGGAAGACAAAGATGCAGCATAAATTATTGGGTGGCAGGGTGACGTAGCAGTAGAGACCCGAGTCCCAGATTCATCCTGACCTCGGGTGCTGTCTGTACGGAGTTTGTACGTTCTCCCCGTGACCTGCGTGGGTTTTCTCCGAGATTGGTTTCCTCCCGCACTACAAAGACGTACAGGTTTGTAGGTTTATTGGCATTGTTTAACGGTAAATTGGCTCTAATGTGTGTAGGATAGTGTTAATGTGCGGGGATCGCTGGTCAGTGCGATGAAGAGCCTATATCCGCGCTGTATCTCGAAACTAATCTATACTATTAACAAATAATTTACAAAAATCCAACAGGCAAATAATTTCAAGAATAAAAAGCAACAGAATAGGACATCTGTTGAAGGGAACCATAAAATCAAAGATAGTGGAACATTAAATCAGCACTCGGTTTCAAACTATGCCAAAGAGGCATTAGTAGGAGGATACAAGAATTTTATCTCTTTATTTTTTAATACTGACCTTGCTCCTAGATTCTTCCACAAGAGAATCCACTTCACATTCCAATGTATCAAGAATTTATGGGGTATTACACTGTATACTGCAAAAATTCCACCTTAAACTCTAGCAGAGAAAGTTATGATTGCTGTAGGAAGGAACTGCAGATGCTGGTTTACACCGAAGTTAGACAAAAAATGCTTGGAGTAAACTCAGCGGTCAGGCAGCATCTCTGGAGAAAAGGAAATAGGTGATGTTTCAGGTTGTTTCAAACTTCTATTGCTTCACGCCAGAACGATCCTGACCCAAAAGATCTTCTGTCCATTTCCTCCACAGCATCTTACGATACGATACTCTGCGGCACATGAGGGGGGGTAAAAAGAGGGGAAGGGCAATAGTAATAGGGGATTCAATTGTCAGGGGAATAGATAGGCGTTTCTGCGGCCGCAAACGAGACTCAGGATGGTATGTTGCCTCCCTGGTGCAAGGGTCAGGGATGTCACTGAACGGCTGCAGAACATTCTGGAGGGGGGGAGGGTGAACAGCCAGTTGTCGTGGTGCATATTGGCACCAACGATATAGGTAAAAAAAGGGATGAGGTCCTACAAGGTGAATTTAGGGAGCTAGGAGATAAACTTAAAAGTAGGACCTCAAAGGTAATAATCTCTGGATTACTACCAGTACCACGGGCCAGTCAGAGTAGAAATAGGAGGATATTGCAGATGAATACGTGGCTTGAAAAATGGTGCAAGGGGGAGGGATTCTAATTTTTAGGGCACTGGGACCAGTTCTGGGGAGGTGGGACCAGTACGAACAGGACGGTCTGCACCTGGGCTGGAATGGAACCAATGTCCTTGGGGGAGTGTTTGCTAGTGCTGTCGGGGAGGATTTAAACTAATGTGGCAGGGGGATGGGTACAATAGCAGAGAGACAGGTGTGGTGTAAATGAGGGTAGAAGCAATAGGTAGCAAGGTGAAAAGTGGCAGGCAGACAAAACCAGGGCAAAAATCAAAAAGGCCACTTTTCAACATAATTTGTATAACCATATAACCATATAACAATTACAGCACGGAAACTGGCCCTCTCGGCCCTTCCAGTCCTGTGCCGACCATTTGTTTTCTCCCCCTAGTCCCCATCTACCTGCACTCAGACCATACCCCTCCATTCCCTTCACGTCCATATACCTATCCACTTTACTCTTAAATGTTAAAATCGATCCTGCCTCCACCACTTCTGCTGGAAGCTGATTCCACACAGCCCACCACCCTCTGAGTAAAGAAGTTCCCCTCACGTTACAACCCCAAAACCTCTGTCCCTTAATTCTCATGTCATGCCCCTTGTTTGAATCTTCCCTACCCTCAAATGGGAAAAACGTATCCACGTCAACTCTGTCCATCCCTTTCAAATCATTTTTAAATACCTCAATCAAGTCACCCCTTAAACCTTCTGCGCTGCAAAGAATAAAGACCTAACTTGTTCAACCTTTCTCTGTAACATAGTTGCTGGAAACCCTGGCAACATTCTAGTAAGTCTCCTCTATACTCTCTCTATTTTGTTGACATCCTTCCAATAACTAGGGCGATCCAAAATTGTACACCATACTCCAGAATTGGTCTTAACCAATGCCTTGTACAATTTTTAACATTACTTCCCTACTCCTATATTCAATGCTCTGATTTATAAAGGCCAGCACACCAAAGGCTTTCTTTCCCACCCTATCTACATGCGATTTCCACCTTCAGGGAACTATGCACAGTTATTCCTAGATCCCTCTGTTCCACAGCATTCCTCAATTCCCTACCATTTACCATGTACGTCCTATTTTGATTTGTCCTGCCAAGATGTACACTTCACATCAGCATTAAAACTCCATCTGCCCATCTTTCAGCCCACTTTTCCAAATGGCCCAAATCTCTCTGTAGACTTTGAAAATCTACTTCAATATCCACAAACACCACCTATCTTAGTATCATCTGAATACTTACTTATCCAATTTTCCACCCCATCATCCAGATTATTGATGTACATGACAAACAACAGTGGACCCAACACAGATCCCTGAGGTACCCCACTGGTCACCGGCTTCCAACCTGACAAACAGCCATCCACCATTACTCTCTGACATCTCCCATTCAGCCACTGTTGAATCCATCTTGCTACTCTGCCATTAACGAAAACCCAAAGATTGAACCTTCTTAACCAACCTTCCATGGGGAACCTTGTCAAAGGCCTTACTGAAATCCATATAGACAACATCCACTGCTTTACCCTCATCAATTTCCCTAGTTTACCGCTTCAAAAATATTCAAGAAGGTTTGTCAAACATGACCTTCCAGGCACAAATCCATGTTGACTGTTCCTGATCAGACCCTGTTTATCCAGATGCTTATATAATATTATCTCTAAGTATCCTTTCCAATAATTTGCCCACCACTGACATCAAACTAATAGGTCTATAATTGCTAGGTTTATTCTTTGAACCCTTTTTAAACAATGGAACAACATGCGCAGTACGCCAATCCTCCGGCACTATACCCGTTTCTAATGACATTTGAAATATTTCTGTCATAGCTCCTGCTATTTCTACACTAACTTCCCTCAATGTCCTAGGGAATATCCTGTCAGGACCTGGAGACTTATCCACTTTTATATTTTTCAAAAGTGTCAGTACTTCCTCCTCTTTGAATCTCATAGTTTCCATAGCTACTCTACTCTTTCCCCTTAACTCACCGAGTTCAATATCCTTCTCCTTGGTGAATACCGAAGAAAAGAAATTGTTCAATATCTCCCCCATCTCTGTTGGCTCTGCAGATATAGCTGTCCATTCTGGTTCTCTAATGGTCCAATTTTATCCCTCGTTATCCTTTTGCTATTAATATAGCTGTAGAAACCCTTTGGGTTTACTTTCACCTTTCTTGCCAAAGCAACCTCATATCTTCTTTTAGCCTTCCTAATTTCTTTCTTAAGATTATTTTTACATTCTTTATACTCCTCTAGCATCTCATTTACTCCATGCCTCCTATAATTATTGTAGATATCTCTCTTTTGCGAAACAAGTGTCCAATTTCCCTTGAAAACCATGGCACTTTCCAATTTTTTACTATTTCCTTTCAACCTAACAGGGACATAAAGATTCTGTACTCTTACAATTTCCCCTTTAAAAGTCCTCCATTTCTCTTCTACATCCTTCCCATGAAACAAAGTGTCCTAATTCACTCCTTTAAAATCCTTACGCATTCCCTCAAAGTTAGCCTTTCTCCAATCAAAAATCTCTACCCTAGGTCCAGTTCTGACTCTCTCCATAATTATATAAGTATAATTAAGGGGTAAGAGCGTTGTAAAGACAAGCCTGAAGGCTTTGTGTCTCAATGCAAGGAGTATTCGTAATAAGGTGGACGAGTTGATAGCTATTAATGAATATGATATAGTTGGGATCACGGAGACATGGCTCCAGGGTGATGTAGGCTGGGAGCTGAACATCCAGGGATATTCAATATTCAGGAGGGATAGAGAGAAAGGAAAATGAGGTGGGGTCGCGTTGCAGGTTAGAGAGGAGATTAACGCAATGGAAAGGAAGGACATTAGCTTGGAGGATGTGGAATCAGTATGGGTAGAGCTGCAAAACACTAAGGGGCAGAAAACGCTGGTGGGTGTAGTGTACAGGCCACCTAACAGTAGCAGTTAATTGGGGATGGTATCAAACAGGAAATTAGAAATGCATGCGACAAAGCAAAACAGTTTAAAATGGGTGACTTCAATCTACATATAGATTGGGTGAATCAAATTGGCAGGGGTGCTTGAGGAAGAGGATTTTTTGAATGTATGCGGGATAGTTATCTAAATCAACATGTAGAGGAACCAACGAGAGAGCAGGCTATTTTAGTCTGGGTTTTGAGTAATGAGGAAGGGGTAGTTAACCGTCTTGTTGTACGTGCCCCCTTGGGCAAGAGTGACCATAATATGGTTGAGTTCTTCATTAGGATGGAGAGTGACATTGTTAATTCAGAAACAATGGTTCTGAACTTGAAGAAGGGTAACTTTGAGGGTAAGAGACATGAATTGGCCAAGATTGACTGGCAATTAATTCTAAAATGGTTGATGGTGGATATACAATGGAAGACATTTAAAGACTGCATGGATGAACTACAAACATTGTTCATCCCAGTTTGGCAAAAGAACAAATCGGGGAAGGTAGTGCATTCCGTGGATAAACAAGGGAAATCAGGGGATAGTATCAAAGCAAAGGATGATGCGTACAAAGTAGCCAGAAAAAGCAGCATACCAGAGGACTGGGAGAAATTCAGAGACCAGCAGAGGAGGACAAAGGGCTTAATTAGGAAAGGAAAAATAGATTATGAAAGAAAACTGGCAGGGAACATAAAAACTGACTGCAAATGTTTTTATAGATATGTGAAGAGAAAGAGATTAGTTAAAACAAATGTAGGTCCCTTGCAGTCAGAAACAGGTGAGTTGATCATGGGGAACAAGGATATGGCAGACCAATTGAATAACTACTTTGGTTCTGTCTCCACTAAGGAAGACATTAATAATTTTCTGGAAATAGCAGGGGACCGCGGGACAAAGGAGGAATTGGGTGAAATCCAGGTTAGTCGGGAAGTGGTGTTGGGTAAATTGAATAGTTTAAAGGCCGATAAATCCCCAGGGCCAGATAGGCTGCATCCCAGAGTACTTAAGGAAGTAGCTCAGGAAATAGTGGATGCATTAGTGATAATCTTTCAAAACTCTTTAGATTCTGGAGTAATTCCTGAGGATTGGCAGGCAGCAAACGTAACCCCACTTTTTAAGAAGGGAGGGAGAGAGATAACGGGAAATTACAGACCAGTTAATCTAACATCGGTAGTGGGGAAACTGCTAGAGTCAGTTATTAAAGATGATAGCAGCACATTTGGAAGGTGGTGAAATCATTGGACAAAGTCAGCATGGATTTACGAAAGGTAAATCATGTCTGACGAATCTTGTGGAATTTTTCGAGAATGTAACTAGTAGCGTGGATAAGGGAGAACCAGTGGATGTGGTATATCTGGACTTCCAAAAGGCTTTCGACAAGGTCCCACATAAGAGATTAGTATACAAACTTAAAGCATACGGCATTAGGGGTTCAGTATTGATGTGGATAGAGAACTGGCTGCAAACAGGAAGCAAAGAGCAGGAGTAAACGGTCCTTTTCACAATGGCAGGCAGTGACTAGTGGGGTAGCGCAGGGCTCAGTGCTGGGACCCCGGCTATTTACAATATAATATTAATGATCTAGGATGAGGGAATTGAAGGCAATATCTCCAAGTTTGCGGATGACACTAAGCTGGGGGGCAGTATTAGCTGTGAGGAGGGATGCTAGGAGACTGCAAGGTGACTTGGATAGGCTGGGTGAGTGGGCCAAATGTTTGGCAGATGCAGTATAATGTGGATAAATGTGAGGTTATCCACTTTTGGTGGCAAAAACAGGAAAACAGACTATTATCTAAATGGTGCCGATAGGAAAAGGGTAGATGCAGCGAGACCTGGGTGTCATGGTACACCAGTCATTGAAAGTAGGCATGCAGGTTGCAGCAGCATGAAAAAAGCGAATGGTATGTTAGCGTTCATAGCAAAAGGGATTTGAGTATAGGAGCAGGAGGTTCTACTTCAGTTGTACAAGGTCTTGGTGAGACCACACCTGAGTATTGCGTACAATTTTGGTCTCCAAATCTGAGGAAGGACATTATTGCCATAGAGGGAGTACAGAGAAGGTTCACCAGACTGATTCCTGGGATGTCAGGACTGTCCCTTATGAAGAAAGACTGGATAGACTTGGTTTATATACTCTCTAGAATTTTGGAGATTGAGAGGGGATCTTATAGAAACTTACAAAATTCTTAAGGGGTTGGACAGGCTAGATGCAGGAAGATTGTTCCGATGTTGGGGAAGTCCAGGACAAGGGTTCAACAACTTAAGGATAAGGGGAAATCCCTTTAAGACCGAGATGAGGAAGACTTTTTTCACACAGAGAGTGGTGAGTCTCTGGAACTCTCTGCCACAGAGGGTAGTTGAGGCCAGTTCATTGGCTATATTTAAGAGGGAGTTAGATGTGGCCCTTGTGGTTAAGGGGATCAGAGGGTATGGAGAGAAGGCAGGTACGGGATACTGAGTTGGATGATCAGCCATGATCATATTGAATGGCGGTGCAGGCTCAAAGGGCCGAATGGCCTACTCCTGCACCTAATTTCTATGTTTCTATGTTTCTATGATACGATAGAACTTTATTTATCCCAGGAGGAAAATTGATCTGCCAACAGTTATAAAAACACAAAATACATGAAACATGAAATTAAATGACAAGTGGAAAGGCTTGTGGGATGTGCAAAAGTTGAGGAGGTGAGGTTGATGGGGAGTCAGTATCAGTCTACCCCACGACAAAAGAGGGAGGAGTTGTAAAGTTTGATAGCCGGGGAGAGGAGCTGTAAAGTTTGATGTAAAGTTTGATATACAAACTGAGATCGAAATGTCCCTCATTTTCATTTTATCCTCCCTCTTTCCCGTTCCCCCCCCCCTTTCCTCTTCCCCTTCCACCTATAACGCTTCATTGGCTTTAGATTTCACTCCTCCACTTCCCTCCTTAACCAATACACTTTTGTTCGCAAGTTATAGGAGTAGAATCAGGCCATTCGGCCCATTGAGTCCACTCCGCCATTCAATCTTGGCTGATCTCTGCCTCCTAATCCCACTTTTCCTGCCTTCTAACCCTTAACACTTGTTCTAATCAAGAACTTGCCTTAAAAATATCCACTGACTTGGCCTCCACAGCCCTCTGTGGCAATGATTTCCCCCCCACAGATTATCTACCCTCTGACTAAAGAAGTTCCTCCACACCTCCTTTCTAAAAGAGCGCCCTTTAATTCTGAGGCTGTGACCTCTGGTCCTACACTCTCCCACCTGTGGAAACATCCTTTCCACATCCACTCAAACTATGCCTTTCATTATTCTGTAAGTTTCAATGAGGTCCTCCTCAACCTTCTAAACTCCAGCGAGTAGAGGCCCTTTGTTGTTGCATGCACATCATATGCTAGCCCACTCATTCCTGGGATCATTCTTTGTCTCCATTTCACCTCCAACCTTTCTCTCCTACTCTACCCATCTGTCAATGACCCCCCCCCCTCCCCCCATATCTGTATCATCTTTCAATTGACAGACTTTATCCTGGCCCCTCTTCTCCTTTTCAGAATTTCACCCCTCCCCGACTCAATCAGTCTGAAGAAGGGTCCTAACCTAAACATCTTCATCTACTTCCACCACAGATGCTACATTGACTTGCTGAGTTCCTCCAGCTTTTGCTCGTGATTCCCAGTTCCAGGAGAAATTGTGTTCGGTAAAGACACAGAACGTCCATAGACAATAAATTTCTTCTGTCTGAATTCAGAAAGAGTTCCGAATATTTTTCACGAAATGTCTCTAAAACATCGCACTGCAATTAACTTGGATCGGAGCGATTTGGAGGGATATGGGCCAAATGCGGGCGAATGGGACCAGCTTAGTTGGGTCATTTGGCAGCATGGGCATGGTGGGCCGAAGGGCACCTCTCCATATAATTATGATACTAATGAGTCCAACCGTTCCAACTTGAAATGAGACGAAAATGTCTTCACGCAGAGAGTATTGAGTTATCTGAGGCGTGTGCCGGAAAAGAGCTTTGGAGTTCAGCAGCTGAGAACATTCTGATATTGATAGAATCTTTAGATATTAAAAGAAATGACATGAAATGGGGAGATTGCAGGAGGTTGGCGCTGATCCTGTTGAATTGGGAGTAAGTACAAAAGGATCCAAATGTGCTCTGTGTCTGATGTTCTCATACAGATGAAAGGATTTACAGCTAAACATAAGCTTTTTTTCCCCCCCACTTTTTCACAATAACCAATGTGGTTTTTCGCTGGGCTGGAATCAGAACAGATGGATGAAAGCATGACTGTCTCCTGGGTCCCACCAGAGCTAGTTTGGGTTTCAGAGATGCAGCGCAGAAACAGGCTCATCGGCCCACCGAGTCCGCACCAACCAGCGTCCCGCACATAACACTATCCTACACACACTAGAGAAAATTTACATTTAACCAAACCAAATAACCTACAAACCATGTACATCTTGAAGTGTGGGAGGAAACCGAGTACCCGGAGAAAACCACGCAGTCACAGGGCGAAAAGATACAAACACTATACAGACAGCACCCATGGTCAGGATCGAACCGGGGCCTCTTGCGTTCTAAGGCAGCAACTCTACCACTGACTCCACTGTGCTGCTTTAGGACAACTGACTTTAATCATCAGATCCAACATGTCAGGTTGCCCTGACTTGGACATTTTCCACAACCTGGCTTGGTTATTCTACAGACTTGTCTCGGCCATTTCAGATGAACTTGGAATTGCTGGTACAATTTCACAGCGTTGTAACCCGTCTTTTGAAAGACGGCTCAGGGAACCATACGACTTCTGCTAGGTGCAAAACTGGTGCTGGGAGACTGCCAACAAGAAGTGGAAGAAAAGACCTTGATAAATCTGGAAGAGCTGCTCCACGCACACAGACAGGCTGGACGGAAATGCCGGTACTCAGAAGAGCTGTGTGATAGGCGACGTTTTGACTGCTCCACTGCAAAATCTCCTCAAGGTATGCCTTCTTTGAAGAATTTTTCTCTTCCCTCTGACGAGAGTTCAGTGAGACCCTCTCTCATTTTTCACCCCTCAGTCATTCCTGCTGCTCTCTACTCCACTCCATGACCATCTTTAGTTTAGCTTAGTTTAAAGATACAGCGCGCAAACAGACCCTTCGGCCCACGGAGTCCGTGCCGACCAGCGATCCCCGCACATTAACACCATCCTACTTACACACACTAGGGCAATTTACAATGATACCGATCCAATTAACCTACAAACCTGCGCGTCTTCGTAGTGTGGGAGGAAACAGAAGATACTCGGAGACAACCCAGGTAGGTCACGGGAGAACGTGCAAACTCCATACCGACAGCACCCGTAGTCGGGATCGAACCCAGGACTCTGGATCTGTAAGCACTGAAAGCCAGTAACTTTACCCCTGCTCCACCATGCTGCCATTTGACCAGAGATTCAGAGTTCACAAATGCACATTTTGCAAGAAAAATTATTGAAAGGGTTTATTCACAAGGGACACAGATTTCCGAGAAAAGCAGCGACAGAAAAAAATGTAGCCGCAAGTGCTGGAGTAACTCAGCGGGTCAGGCAGCATCATCCAGAGGACATGGATGGGGCATTTTCAGGTCGGGACCGTTCTTTCTGACTGAACTGATGTAGAAGCAATGGATTGAGTGCAGGTTCCTGAAACTAAATACGTCTGGGAAAGAACTGCAGATGCTGGTTTAAATCACCAGGTAGACACAAAATGCTGGAGTAACTCTGAAAGAAGAAGGGTCTTGACCCGAAACGTCACCCATTCCTTCTCTCTTGAGAGGGCCTCACCTCACTGATCCACTGTCAGAGAGAAGAGAAAAAATTCTTCAAAGAAAGCATACCTTGAGGAGATTTTGCAGTGGAACAGTCAAAACACAGCTCTTCTGAGTACTGGCATTTCCGTCCAGCCTGTCTGTGTGCGTGGAACATCTCTTTCAGATTTATCAAGGTCTTTTCTTCCACTTCTTGTTGGCAGTCTCCCAGCACCAGTTTTGCACCTAGCAGATGTCATATGGTTCCCTGAGCCGACTTTCAAAAGACGAGTTACAACGCTGTGAAATTGTACCAGCTATACCAGTTCATCTGAAATGGCCCGAGCCAGGGCAGTCTGACATGTTTGGATCTGGTGATACTCAAAGTCAATTCTCCTAAAGCGGCACTGTGGAGCAGCGGTAGAGTTGCTGCCTCACAGCGCCAAAAAACCCGGGTTCAATCCTGACTACGGGTGCTGTCTGTACGAGTTTGTACGTTCTCTCCCTGTGACCTGCGTGGGTTTTCTCGCCGAGATCTTCTGTTTCCTCCCACATTCCAAAGACGTACAGGTTTATGTAGGTTAATAGGCTTGGTATATGCGTAAATTGTCCCTAATATGTGTAGGATAGTGTTAACGTGCGGGGATTCGCTGGTCGGCGCGGACCTCGGAGGGCCGAAGGCCTGTTTCCGTGCTGTATCTGAAGTTAGAGAAGTCAATGTTTCATACCTGCTGGGGTGTAATCTGAAGTTAAGAAGTCATGCACCCCAGCGGTATGAACTTTGACTTCTCGAACCGGATAGCCCCTTGCTTTCTCTCTCCTTCCCGTCACCCTTCCCAGTTCTCCTACTAGTCCAACTGTCTCCGCCTACTTCTATCTTCTCCCACCCCCCCTCACCCCCCGACATCATCTGAAGAAGGGTCTCGACCCAAAACGCCACCCATTCATTCTCTCCGCAGTTACTCCAGCATTTTTGTGTCTACGACCTTGGATTTTTATCCAGCATCTGCAGTTCTTTCTTAAACAAAAATGGTGGGTTTGTGGGTGAGGGTTGGGGTACAGGAGATTGGGGAATAGATTAGTTTACTGAAACTTTGCGGTTTAAATTCCATCCTTCTGATTAGGTCAGCCTGGCTCTAAATGAGCAACAAATGGAACGCATAGTTTTAGTCGCAGTGCCATAGTGCTCTGTTGCTTGGCAACCTTCGGAGCACTAATTTAAAGTGACACTTTGCCCTTAGAAGAAGCATTCATCATCTGCTACAAGGACTTTGATAACTGTGCTTTACCATGTAAACAGAAGATGAGACTTTGCATTTTCAAAAAATGTCATTTAAAAAGCATCTCCTTGGTTTCAATAATCCCAAAGTCAGTCTGAAGAATTCGAGATGAAAGGCCAATTACCAAACGTACATTGCAGTCCCCTGCTCGATTTTGTGCTGTGTGCCACCAGCGCTGGTAATAGAATTGAAGATGTTCATGAGTTCTTAAGTTCACACAGCTCTTCTGAAATAAGTTATGACAGCAGAATTAGGCCCCCCGTTCGGCCCCATTCCTTCTCTCCAGAGATGCTGCTTGTCCCCGCTGAGTTAACTCCAGCTTTTGTGTCTATCTTCAACCATGGCTGATCTATTTTTCCTCACTATCTACCCCCATTGTCTTGCTTCTTCCCATAACCTTTGAATCCCTTACTAATCAAGAATCCATCCAGAAACTCTCAGTCTCCATTTCAAAAAATACCTAACATCTTGGCCTCCACTGCCATCTGTAAGCACAGATTCCACCAACCTCTGGCTGAACATTCTAATTCCTCATCATCTCCATTCTAAAGTACAATCTTTTATCCTGAGAGGCTGTGTCCTCTGGTCTTAGACTCTACCATGACTTGAAACATCCTTTTCCACGTCCACTCTGTCTAGGCCTTTCCTTATCCAAGGATTCAAAGGATTCTAAGAACTTTTATTGTCACATGTACCAATTAAGGCACAGTAGTAAAAATAATAATAATAATAATCACATTTTATTTATAGGGCGTCCTTTCAAGACTCTCAAGAACACTTGACAATTAACACAAGCATGAAACAAAAAACACATATGCAGCAACAATACACGATTCGGAGAGAGAGCAGCGCAACCAATTGCGCCAGCGTGCACTCTCGCCCCCAGAGCCATCTGCAGCACACTGATAAAGATAAAACACAACAGTTAAAGAATTTAACAAAAAAACATTAAAAACATCCCCCCATAATGGTTCCCACTGTGGGGAAGGCACAAAGTCCAGTCCCCTTACCCCATCCCCACCCTAAGTAGTCGGGCCTAGTGAGGCCTCCACAGTCCGCCGCTACGGAGGTCCGATGTTCCCGGCTGTTCTCACCGGGTGATGTGGTACTCCGGCGAAGGTAGACGCCCCTCTCGGTGGCTTGGGGTGAAGCCAGGAACAGCCGCCTCTTTTAACCGGAGACCGCGGCTTCCAAGCCAACAGGCCATGCTGGACGAGCTCCACACACTGGCGATCTCGGCGAGAGATCCCAGGCTCCAGAAGTGTAAAGTTCACAGCGCCGCCGCCTGCTGCCGGCCGCTCCCCAGACCCGTCGGCTCACCGCGATGTTTTTCTCGGCGGTCGCAGCATACCGGAGTTCCAGCGCGGCGACCCAGGCAAGGCAATCGCCCGCTCCGCTCCGCGATAGAGCCCCAGCGCTGCGCCGCCTCTGACGCTGAGGTTCTGTGCCAGGTCCCCTCAGGAAAACGCCGCTCTAGAGACCCCGCTGGTAGGGCCGCGAGGACGGGTCGAAGTTGACTGCTCTCGAGGAAAGCCCGCCTCTCCAACCAGGTAGGGACTTGAGAAAGCGTTTCCCCCTTCACCCTCCCCACCCCAATCCCACCACCCCCCACATAAAAAGATTAGAAGACCCCCAACTAACACTTTTTAACATACTAAAAATAAAGAAAAGAAGTGACAAAAAACGGACAGCGAGCAGGAACTGGCAACCGTACGTGATATGCGAATTACCATACAGCCATATGAAAAAAAAAGCAAGATACACATAAAAAGTTGACATAAATATCCACCATAGTGGATTCCCCACGTTTCTCATTGTGATGGAAGCCAAAAAGTCCAATCTTCTTCCTCTTATCTATTCACCCGCAGGTTAGGGCAGTCCGAACCATCCGATCAAGCCCCCGACGTTGGGGCGATCAAAACCTCTGCATCGGGGCGGTTCGAAAACTCCCCCCGGCATAGAGTCCCCCGAAGTCGTTCTCTCTGTGATGTTAAAGTCCGCAAGCGTCTCATGGTTATGGGAGCTCCGAGGTGATCCCCTGCAAAGGATCGCGGGCCCTGTGATGGTACAAGATTTGTCCTCAGGCCCGCAGGCAGAGCTCTCTCGTCGACGATCTCCAGCAAAGGCCGCCAATCCTTGATGTTAGGCCGCAGTGCGGACGGAGATATGATACAAAAAAATTGCATCTCCGTTGAGTTTCCCCCAACCTCCACATAAAACAAACTAAAGAACACTAATAACATACATTTAACACATATTATTAAACACAAAGAAGAGAAGGGGACTGACAGACTGTTGGCGAGGCAGCCATTGCTGGCGGCATCTGGTAGGTTGCAATGAGATCCCTCCTCCATGGTCCACAGGATCAAATGGTCTTACATGTCTCAAAGAAGCAAGAAATTGCTCCTAGTGTGGTATTGCTGTTGCAATGTCCGTCCCACGTGTGGACGAGGGGTAGTATGGAACGAGCTGCCGGAGGAGGTAGTTGAGGCAGGTACTATTGGGCCAAAGGGCCAGTTTCCATGTCGAATGACTCTATGACTCTATAAATGTTAAGAGGATTAAAATCAGCTTCGTCATCACCATTGCACTTTGTGTTTTCACTCCTGACTGTTTGGGAAAATAAGCAACTATGATGTTTGCCTTTGACTCAGACACACACCAGAATTATTCAGCTTACCTTACTGCAGCATCTAAACCACTTATTTTACTTCGGATTCACGTGAGTGACTACGTGAAGAGAGCCCCGCCTCACGCTGGTAACGGCATGAACCGTCGACGCTGACGGCAGAAGTGGAGCTGCAGTAAGGAGCAGCTACCTCCGCAGACGGTCGGAACGGCCCGCAGGTACGTGAAGTTACATCGCGCGGGTTTTAGGTTACGCTGGATGTTCCAACAGCGAAACTAAAAGTAAAAATTTTAGAGCCGTTTAACGTGCAGATGATGATCCACAAGATAAAAATTTTAACAAAATGGAGAAATCGGGGAAGGAAGGCTTCGCGGTGGGGGGGGGGTGAAAGGACAAAGTGTAGGCGCGGAGCCGGGGGGGGTCCCGGGGTGTTGGGTAAAGAGCAATATAGGGACCACAACCGTCTCGTTGATATATGAGCAGCAAGCTCTGCGAAGATTAGATCAGATGCGTCTGTGATGCGATTATTCGGCCGTTCCGATAACCGTTGGCCACTGATTTACCCGATATAGAATTCCAGATTCTCCGGAAAATTATAACCACGGAGGAAAATGTTCCTAAGATAAATGCAAAAAGAAAACTGTGAGGCCCGTGGATTCTGATGATTCTGATTTTGGAAAGACCTCCAGATAATAAAACTATGTGCTAAAAATGGAGCATATGAGAAAGTTCTCCAAACTATTATAGACACATGGTCACAGTACCCTCATGAATCCCAGAAAATCCCTGAGGGGTTTCAATATGATGAATATGGCTGTGGGCCAAGTTGGGAATATGATACTCCAGACCCACGATTTGGGCTGGAAGAAGTCTCATGGGATAATATCCCGATGGAATTAGGGCTGCAGAAGGCAGACCCTGCTGAAGTTGAATGTTTTTTGAAAGCACGCCACAAGCAAAAAGAAAAGGCTTGATCTGCCTAGGATAGCACACAAAGTTTTGCTATACCTGAAGAAGTGGTGAGAAATTTTTTGATATGGAAGAAAGCCTGGCTACCAATATAAATATATGGTATCTCACCAGCTTCATAATACTGTGATGAATGAATTATCAGAATTATATAAAGCACCAGGCAATTGTGCCTCATTGGAAGTGCCTACGGTGAATCCGATGGTATGGCATCTATGACTCCAAGTATGAAGCCCAAGGAAATGAAATTTCAAAAGGTGCTAAAAATTATTTTCGCTGCCATCACGGCATTTGGCAGGCCAATGGAGAATCTGAAATGGACAAGATTCAAAAAGATACTTTGGGGAATCTCCAGTTGGAGGGAGATTGCAAAAATTTTATAATGGCCTGGCTTAATATTACTTCTGATCGGTTTATATTACAAGCAGTTTCAGGAGCTATTATTATATTTTTAAAGAAGGGGTCAATCCTCCTGTACAGAATAAACCTGCTTATGCTTAATGTGTTTTCTTCTCCCAGAAGAAAGAATGGAGATTGATGTGTGGAAATTGACAAATTATCCGAAAAAGGGGTAATTGAAAAAACTTAATGAACATAAGCATCAATTTGTCTCTAATATATTTCGCAGAGATAGAAAGATGGTGGTTTATAATTATTCTAGACCTTACAGATCTAAATAAGTTTGTAGAATACAAACGTTTTAAGATGGAGACATTTAAAAACTGCAAAATATTTGATTCAGCAGGTTCTTATATGGCTAAGATTGATTTAAAAGACGCCTATTATTCTGTAACAATTCATCATCTTTTCGGAGATACTTATAGTTTTTATTGGCAGGGTCAATTAATGGCAGTTCAAAGCTTTACCAAATGGATTAAGTATCAGCTCCTAGACTCATTTACAAAACTGTTTGAAACCAGTTTTAGCTCAATAAAGAGCACAGAACACATGTAATGGCTTATCTGGATGATATTCTGATTGTTAATGATAGTCAAGAGTCAGCTGAGCACTCAATTTCAGTTACTAAACTTTGTTTAAAGAGCGTGGATTCTTAATTCATCCAATTAAATCCCAGCTGCAGCCAGTTCAATCAATTGATTTTCTGGGGTTTGTAATTAACTCAGTAACTATGTTAGTTTACGTTGCCAGCAAAGAAGACAAATGATATTTTGCAAATGTGTAATTATCTCATTCACAAACCTTATCCCTCCATCCGAGAAGTGGCAAAAGTCATTGGTACATTAGTGGCAGCTTTTCCGGCAGTGGAATTTGGCCATATAAGGGGGGGGGGGTTGGGGGGGGGGGGGGGGGGGGGGGTCAAACACCCCCCCCCCCCCGACCATTACATTATCAAAATCTTCAAAGGGACAAAGTAAGGGCTCTTAAAGATAAGGCAGTCACTTTGACAGACCTAGCAATTAACAAAGGAAGCAGTATTGGAATTGCAATGGTGGGTTGAAATGTCCCACAAGCTGCTAAGAAGATCATGGATTAAAACAGCCTGAAATGTTTTTGCAAACAGATGCTAGTGCTCTCTTATGGGGGGCCACAGATTATTCTACCAGTTGTGGAGGTAGATGGAAAACTGAAGAGCAAGTGTGTCTCAAAAGTAGGTATTAACTATTTGGAGTTATTGGGGGCCTTTTATGGGCTAAAGCATATTGTAGTTCTGCTAAACAATGTCTGCATGTATTAATACAATTAGACAATAAAACGGCTGTGGTTTTACATTAATCACATGGGGGGAGTTAGTATCAGTATCAGTGATTGTCTGGTCAATGAGATATGGCAATGGTGTAATGATCGGCAGATATGGATTTCAGCAAGCTATATTCCAGGTAAAGACAATGTGGTAGCAGATGGAAGGTCCAGGATTTTAAAGAAATACGGAATGGATGCTTAAGCCAGCAATATTTAAGAATATTTGTTAAACGATTTGGCTTGCCAGAAATTGATTTGTTTGCATCCAGGCTTAATCATCAATTGCCTCATTATGTGTCTTGGGAGACTATGATCCGGACGCAGTTGCAGTAGATGCATTTTCATTACACTGGGGAAAAATGTTCTTTTATGCTTTTCCACCATTGCTCTGATCCAGAGATGCTTAAGAAAATAGAGCAAGATTCAGCTTCCGATTGTTTGGTAGTGCCAAATTGGCCAACTCAACCGTGGTTCCCAGTTATGCTAAATATGATTAAAGAACCATATATGCAGATTCCTAACTGTAGTGATATCTTGACTAAGTCCCGTAACAAATGAAGTTTACCCCCATCAATATATGCATATATGAAGGCATTTGTTAATCGCAGTTTGGACCAGACCACTACAGAACTGGTAGGATTGTGACGGGTGACCAAACTTTGACAGTAGTTATTGGATGCATCAGTTGTGTCGCGAGCATAGGAAGCACACGATAGTAAGTCAATATAGAAACATTATATGACACATATTAAAGAAATGGGGAAGAACTCTTGAGTTGCACAACAGTCAAATATTTCTGAGTTAATCTGTGAATGTACTCATGTTTTGGAATTCCTTGCCAATTTGCACTTTGGGCAACATGTTAAGTTACAGTGCCATTAACACTGCACGCTGTGCCTTGTCCGACCTATTTAGGACTTATATTGGTGAGAAGTCAATTGGGTCGCATCCATTAATATCACGATTCATGAAAGGAATTTTTTCACATGAAATCCGCCAAAACCTAGATATAACAGAGATTTGGATGTGAGCATAGTTCTTGCTCTACTTAGAGAATGGACGCCAATTGAAGGGTTGACATTGGATAGGTTAACATTGAAATTGGTCATGTTAATGGCACTGGTCTCAGCCCAAAGAGTGCAAACTTTACAAATGTTGCGTTTAGACTGTATGCATGTGACTACAGATAACGTTGTATCTATGTTTACGATCTGATCAAACAAAGTAGACCAGGGAGATCTGGAACAAAGGTAACCTTTCAAGCTTTTCATATTGAGCCTGCTTTGTGTGTGGTTAGACATTTGAACCAATATATTAAAATTAACGGACACTTTTCGAGGAAACGAAAAGACATTGCTGCTTACGCACAAAAAGCCACGACACAAAAGCTTCAGTTCAAACTATCTCAAAATGGTTGAAACAGGTGTTGGTTTTTAGCGGGAGTAGACACTGATGTCTTTCAAATCTCACTCCACCAGGGCGGCAGCTACGTCCGCGGCGAAGGGGCGGGACGTACCTCTCGAGCATATTTTTTAAAAATCGCAGTGGAGTAAAGAAGAAACTTTTTCAAAGTTCTACAACAAAACCTGTTTTCACTACTATGACAAGCTTTGGACACGCGGTGTTGGGAGCACTATAATCACCTGCTTGTTTGCTATTAATTGCTATAATCAGTTGTTGTAGTCACTGATAATATCTTTTGTCACTTGTAATCAATTTTTCCCTCAAATATAAGGAGGTATTAATGGTCTTTCAACCATTAAAAAATTTTAATTGTGAAAAAGATCTAACTATTGTCTGCTTTCTCATGTATGTGTTTACTTAGCCGGACTGTCGTACGGATTAATTCTACGACATAAAAAACACAGAAAGCTTAAAACTCTTCAACGTAGTCACTCACGTGACTCCGAAGTAAAATAGTAAGATTAAACGAGAACTCACCTGTTCGAAGTTTGATCGATTTATTTTACGAGGAGTTACGATGAGGGATTACGTGCCCTCCACTCCCACCCTCGTAAAATAAATGAATCAAATGGTGGTCTCTAAGTCTTTTTATGGCCTTACTATTTACTCCGGCTTTGGTGTTCTGTGTTTTTCATGCCGTTGCTTTGAAGTATGCCGTTACCAGCGTGAGGCGGGCTCTTCACGTAATCCCTCATCGTAACTCCTCTGTAAAATAACGATCAAACTTCGAACAGGTGAGTTCTCGTTTAATCTTACTATTATGGTATCCTGTCCATGTTCCCGTGTCTCGATGCTACAGACATTGAGATTCTGACTACATTTGTATTTATCTCAGTATGTGTGTCTTGGAGATCAGAGTCCAGAGGTATGTCTGACCAGAGTTAACTAGTTCCCATGGTACTGGTGGTGTTTTGTTTTTCTAAGCTGAAATCCTTCTTTAGAAATTGCATTGCCCATTTTGATAGCCCATGCAAACAGGCCGTGATTTCCCTCTCTGTTTTGTCCCTAACAGTTTATTTTCCGACGGTTTAACACATTTATAAATGTAATGTACTTGCATGCTTCACGTGCAAGCAAATATCCATTTTCTATCTGTGTTACATAGCATTATTTTGCAATGGATTAGACAGCATTGACTAAAGGAAGCAATTCTTCAGTGCAATTATATCAACTTTAACAAGACAGACTGAAAAGCAGGATGTAAATTTTGATAATTTATCGTCGACTTATTCAAATATTTCATTTTGATGATCAATTTTACTCCTGGAATTCAAACAATATATTTCCAATTCCTTCCTTTGGGCCGTTAAAATCAATAGGCCTTGTAGAATACAAAGGTGTTTCAAGACTCTGATAATACTGAGGCTTGACAATACACCAAGGCTCCACATAATTAATGCAGTTACGTGTTCTCCCACAATAATTAGGAGGCAGCATGGTGGGCGCAGCGGTAGAGTGGCTGCCTACAGCTCTTGAGACCGCAGTTCAATCTTGACTACGGGTGTTGTCTGTACAGAGTTTGTACGTTCTCCCCGTGACACACATGGTTTTCTCCGAGATCCTCTGTTTCCAAAGACGTACAGCTATGTAGGTTAATTTGGCTTGGAGTGAGTGTAAAGATTGTCCCTTGCGTGTGTAGGATAGTGTTAGTGTTCGGCGGATCACTGGTCGGCGCGACTCGTGGGCCGAAGGGCCTGTTTCCGCGCTGCACCTCTAAATTAAACTAAATTCTGTCTACCTTTATCAAAGCAGATATCTCCGCATCTTTGATTCATGGGAACTCGACTCTTTAAAAATATCTCCTTCGGACATCTACGTATTTTAATTCCTGGAAGATTGCATTCTGTCTATAAGATTGATCCACTGATTTCCTCTCATCGTTAGACCTCCTGGTTCATTGTAAGTTTTACTGCACTGCCAACTGAAAGTACCTTGGACAGCACATCACTTAAAAAGCACAGCGGTGAGATGCACGTACAGGAACTGCAGATGCTGGCTTACACCGAAGAAAGACACAACATGCTGGAGTAACTCAGCGGAACAGGCCAGCATCTCTGGAGAGAAGGGAGGGTGACATTTCGGTTGAGAACCTCCCTCAGGATCTCAACAGGTCTTCTCTCCAGAGACGCTGCCTGTCCTGCTGAGTTACTCCAGCATTTTGTGTCCATCCATTGGGTCGTATTGCAGCTTGGCTTGGGAACTGCACTGCCCAAGCTGGCAAGAAATGCAGAGAGTGGGGAGGTAGCCCAGTCCCATCACATAGATCAGCATCACTCCTGCCACCCAATCTTCATCATGGGAGGCGAGAGCTTAAGCCATGTGAAGGACTGTGCCACGACTCTACGCGCTGCGCTCACTGGAACTGGAACAGCAGAATCCGGTTTCATTCACAAAAGGACACAAAGCCAAGGGTAAGTTAGGCATGCCAGGGAGCATCTCTGGACAATGTGGTGGGTGGGTGGGGGGGGACCTTTCGGGTCAGGGCTCTTCTTCAGACTGGAAAATGCGACATAATAGAATCATAGCGCCATGCAGCATAAAATCAGGCACTTCGACCCAACTCATCTACGCCGACCTATTATTCCCCGTCCAAACATGAAAGCATTTTTTCGGGATGCATCACAGCAAGACCGCAAGAAATTGCAGAGATTTGTGGACGCATCCCAGACCATCAGGCAAACCAACCTTCCTTTCATTGACTCCACTTCACGCTGCCTTGGCAAGGCCAGCAGCATAATCAAGGACAATCGCATCCCGGCCACTCCCTCTTCTCCCCTCTACTGTCAGGCAAGCGTTACATATAACCATATAACAATTACAGCATGGAAACAGGCCATCTCGCTCTTCTCGTCCGTGCCGAACACTTATTCTCACCTAGTCCCAATCTACCTGCAGTCAACCATAACCCTCCGTTTCCTTTCCCATCCATATACCTATCCAATTTATTTTTAAATGATAAAATCGAACCTGCCTCCACCACTTCCACTGGAAGCCCATTCCACACAGCTACCACTCTCTGAGTAAAGACGTTCCCCCTCATGTTAACCCCTAAACTTCTGTCCTTTAATTCTGAAATCATGTCCTCTTGTTTGAATCCTTCCCTACTCCTCAATGGAAAAAGCTTATCCATGTCAACTCTGTCTATCCCTCTCGTCATTTAAAGATCTCTATCAAGTCCCCCCTTAACCTTCTGCGCTCCAAAGAAATAGGTACAGAAGTGAGAAAACACATATCTCCAGATTCAGCGACAGTTTTCTTCCCAGCTGTCATCAGGCAACTGAGCCATCTGTCCAACAAACAGAGAGCAGTCCTGTGCTACTAGCTACCTCATCGGAGACCCTCGGACTATCTTTAATCGGACTTCACTGGACAATCTTGCGCTATACGTTATTCCCTTTATCCTGTATCTGTGCACTGTGGATGGTTCAATTATAATCATGCATAGTCTTTCCACTGACTGGATTGCACGCAACAAAAAACATTTCACTGTACCTCGGTACGCATGGCAATAAACTAAATTAAGCTAGTCCCAATAGTATCTCATATTTCACTTGGGCAACTTAGACCCCAACAGTATGAACATTGACTTATGGGTGGATCCCGCCAGTTTCGCCCAACACATAGTCCTCCGCCAGTTTCGCCCAGCACATAGTCCTCCGCCAGTTTCGCCACCTCCAACGTGACCCCTCCACTCGCCACATCTTCCCATCTCCCCCCCTGTCTGCCTTCCGCAAAGACCGCTCCCTCCGCAACTCCCTTGTCAATTCTTCCCTTCCCTCCCGCTCGATAATAAACCCCTTCCCCCTTCCCTACCCCTTCCCCGGGCACTTTCCCTTGCAACCGCAAGAAATGCTACACTTGCCCCTTCACCTCCCCCCTCCACTCATTTCAGGGACCCAAGCAGTCCTTCCAGGTCCGACAGAGGTTCACCTGCACCTCCTCCAACCTCATCTACTGCATCCGCTGCTCCAGATGCCAGATAATCTATATCGGTGAGATCAAGCGGAGGCTTGGCGATCGTTTCGCCGGTCCGCATTAACCAACCCGACCTCCCGGTGACTCAGCACTTCAACTCCCCCTCCCATTCCGTATCCGACCTCTCGGGTCCTGGGCCTCCTCCACGGCCAGAGTGAGCAACACCGCAAGTTGGAGGAACAGCACCTCATATTCCGCTTGGGAGTCTGCATCCTTGGGCTTGAACATTGAATTTCCTCAATTTCTGTTAACCCTTGGTGTCTCCTCCCTTCCCACCTCTCCCTCAGCTCTCGGGCCCTGGCATTCCCTCTATCTCTATCTCCCTCCCCCACCCTAGTCGCAACCAGCTTCTCATTTTCACAACCACAAACTGCTTACAATGGCTTGTTCCCTTTATCATCGATACTTTTTTGCATATCTTTCATTCATTGTTCTTTATCTCTCCACATCACCGTCTATATCTCTCGTTTCCCTGATCCATGACCAGTCTGAAGAAGGGTCTCGACCCGAAACGTCGCCTATCTCCTTCGCTCCTTAGATGCTGCTGCACTCGCTGAGTTTCTCCAGCCTTTTGTGTACCCCTGAACATTGACTTATCTAACTTCAAGTAACCCTTGCTTTCCCTCTCTCTCCATCCATCCCCCTTCCCAGTTCTCCAACCAGTCCAACTACATTTTATCTCTGTTTGCTTTGTTGTTGCCTTCTCCCATCTAACAATGATCTTTTCTACATTATCCTTGATCTCCATCCCCTTTGTACTGTTTTCGTACCTTACCACCTCCTTATCTATGTATCTCCCTCCCCCCTGACATCAGTCTGAAGAAGGGTCTCGACCCGAAACGTCACCCATTACATCTGTCCAGAGATGCTGCCTGTCCCGCTGAGTTACTCCAGCACTTTGTGTCTATCTCCAGTTTAACCCAGCATCTGCAGTTCCTTCCTATCCAATTGCCGCATGCCTGGCCCATATTATATGATGGGTGTTTTTTTTGTTGTGTTTTTTTCGCCTTTTAGGAGTTAATTAATCAGGAGCCATTGGGAGAAACATTTGGTATTGAAGTTGATTTTTTTATAGTTGGCAAAAGCTCTTTCTTTGAGGAAATGTGCCTGTAGAGTCAGTAATCAGTACAAACATCCACACCACAGACAATGAGTGCTTCCTTCAAATCATAAAACAGGAAGGCACTTTAACATAAACACAGTGAAATGGCCAGTGTTCATTTCCAAGCCGTAATGTTCATTTTGTGGTTTTTTGACAATGGACAATAGACAAGAGGTGCAGGAGTAGGCCATTCAGCCCTCCGAGCCAGTACCGACAGTAGCCATTCAATGTGATCATGCCCGATCATCCACAATCAGTACCCCCCCGTTCCTGCCTTCTCTCCATATCCCTTAACTCTGCTATCCCTAAGAGCTCTATCTAACTCTCTCTCCTGGACAACATGCCAGAGCACAATACCAGCCGTATATCCCTGATTTTCTCTCCAATTGCAGCATGAATAATGAACAAATTTATGAACAAATACTACATAAATTGGAATCCACTTTGATACCAGGAGAGAGAGTAACATTCATGAAAGTAACACACAAAACGTAGAACAGTGCAGCACAGGAACTAGCCCATCAGCCCACGGTGTCCAGGATGCCAAGTTAAACTCATCTCTTCCTTCCTCTGGCCTCACAATTTGCACTTCTTCTATCCTTGACCTCACGCCTTTGGCTTCTCATTTCTGGACATTGCCTATCACCCCCCCCCCCCCCCCACTTCATCTGTATCCACCTATCACTTACCAGGCATTGTCCTGCTCCTCCACTCCCCCCAAAACCACCCACCAACCCTTCCAGCTTTCTCTCCCGCACCACCCCCACCCACCCCACCACAATCAGTCTGAAGAAGGGTCCCGACATGTAACGTCACCTATCCATATTCTCCAGAGCTGCTGCCTGACCTGCTGAGTTACTCCAGCACTTTGTGTCCTTTTTTTAAAATGGAAAAGACAATGCTGGAAATATAAGATACATGCAGGACCGCTCTCTGGTTGGTCAGAGGATGGTTCAGTTCCCTGATCAACAGCCGGGAAGAAACTGTCCTTGAATCTGGAGGTGTGCGTTTCCACACTTCCTTGCCTGATGAAGAAAGCAGAGAAGAAGAAGTGACAGGGGAGCGACTCGTCCTTGATAACGCTGGTGGCCTTGCCGAGGCAGCGTGAAGTGTAGATGGTGTCAATGGAAGGGATGTTAGTTTTGTGTGATGGTCTAGGGAGCGTCCACAATTCTCTGCAATTTCTTACAGTCTTGGATGGAGCTGTTCCCAAACCATGCTGTGATGCGTCCCGACAAAATGCTTTCTACAGCCCATCTGTAGAGGTTGGTGAAGGTTGTTGGGGACATGACACACTTTCTAAGCCTTCTAAAGAAGTAGAGGCAGTGGTGTGCTGTCTTGACCATTGTTCCAATGTGGCTGAAGGACCTGAAGATAAGTTGCTTATCGCAATTTTTCCTGAACAGGAACACGGTGGCGTAGCAGTAGAGCTACTGCTTTATAGAACCAGAGACCCGGGTTCGATACTGACTACGCTTGCTTGTCTGTACGGAGTTTGTACATTCTCCCCATGATCAGTGTGGGGTTTCTCCGAGATCTTCGGTTTTCTCCCACACTCCAAAGAGGTACAGGTTTGTAGATTATTTGGCGTGGTATAACAATGTAAAATTGTCCCTAGCGTGTGTAGGGTAGTGTTAATGTGCGGGGAACGTTGTGGTCGGCGCGGACTCGGTGGGAGCCAAAGGACCTTTTTTTCCGTGCTGTAACTCTAAACTAAACTAAATGAAACTTGATGATAAGCTGCTTTCTCCTCATGTATTTCTGAACACGACTTACATGCAACAATTTGATGGATAGTAATTGAGACATTGTCAATCTTAAATGTCCATCCCAGCATTCAATGAAATACCACTGGCACTATTTTCCTATCATTTTCAGCGCGTCAATGTCATTGTGACCTCGTCTTAACCATTATGGTGAATTAAAGCAATATATTTGAAGGGATTGTGACATGTCCAGAAGAGTGATTATTACTGATAGAAGCATCAAAACTGAATCATTTAACAACAAAGATATCTAATAATTTCAAAATCCTAGCTGTGCATTAGTGTCCATCAGATTTCCTTCTTATGAGCATTTTTTTTTTAATAATTTTGAATAAAAGAACCCCACTGCATAGTTATACAAACTGATCTTATAGGTGTATAAATTGGATAGTGTACAAAATCATGGGGAGGAATAGAGTGGGTAGATGCACAGAGTCGTGTTGCCCAGAGTAGGGGAATCGAGGAACAGAGGACATAGGGTTTAAGGTGAAGGGGAAAAGATTTAATAGGAATCTGAGGTGTAGGTTTTTTTCACACAGAGGGTGGTGGGTGTTTGGAACAAGTTGCCAGACGAGGTAGTTGAGGGAGGGACTATCGCAACGTTTATAAGCAGTTAGACAGCTAAATGGATAGGACAGGTTTGGAGGGATAATGACCAAATGCTGGCAGGTAGGACTAGTGCATGGGACATGTTGGCAGGTGTCTACTAGATGGGGCATGTTGGCAGGTGTGGGCAAGTTGGGCCGAAGGGCCTGTTTCCATGCTGTATGACTCTATGACTCTACTATAGTACTTCAAGTTTTTGCACATTAGGCGATTTAAATTTATAATGTTCAGCACAATTAAATAAATTATTTTATGGTATTTACACTTTTCAAAATCTTGTGACGTTTGCTCCATATACAATTGCAAGTACGATATCTCAGGCTGCAAAATAGGGGGTAAATCTTCTTCAAGGCAAGCTTTCACAATATAAGGCCATCGCAAATGTTTTATAGCTGGTCTGTTGTAATCTGGCAAATCCAGCTGCTGTTTCATCCATAAACACAAATGTGATAATTTCATTCATTACCTATAAGGAGAGGCTGGACACATTTTGGATTATTTTCTCTGGAGCGTCAGAGGTGGAAGGGAGCCCTGATAGAATTTTATAAAATTATGAAAGGGTGGACTGTTAAAACCATTTTTTTCCCCCCCAGGGTGGAAATGTCAAGGACCAGAGGGCATTGATTTAAGGTGAGAGGGGCAAAGATTTAAAAGATAAGTGGAGCACGTTTTTGTACAGAGGATGATGAAAGGCTGGAACGTACTATCATGAGTGGTGGTGGAGGCTGATACGGTAGGGACATTTAGGAGACTTCTGGATAAATGCATGAATATAGAGTCATAGAGTCATACTGCGTGGAAACAGCCCCACAGCCTAACTTGCCCACACCGACCACCTTGTACACTCATCCCACCTGCTTGCATTTGGCCCATATCCCTCTAAACCGGTCCGATCCATGCACCTGTCTAAATGTTTCTTAAACGTTGCATTGTACCTGCCTCAACTACCCCCTCTGGCAGCCCGTTCTGCCCATTGTGTGATAAGGTTACCCCTCAGATTCCTATTAAATCTGCCCCCACCCTCACCTTAAACCTATGCCCCCTGGTTCTTGATTCCCCTTCCCTGGGTAAGACAATAGACAATAGACAATAGACAATATGTGCAGGAGTAGGCCATTCGGCCCTTTGAGCCAGCACTGCCATTCAATGTGATCATGGCTGATCATCCCCAGTACCCTGTTCCTGCCTTCTCTCCATATCCCCTGACTCCGCTATCTTTAAGAGCCCTATCTAGCTCTTTCTTGAAAGCATCCAGAGAACCTGCCTCCACCTCCTTCTGAGACAGAGAATTCCACAGACTCACCACTCTATGTGAGAAAAAATGTTTCCTCGTCTCCTTTCTAAATGGCTTACTCCTTATTCTTAAACTGTGCACAATACTCCAAAACTGCACACAATACTCCAGGTGTGGTCTCACTAGGACTCTGTACAACTGCAGAAGGACCTCTTCGCTCCTATATTCGATTCCTCGTGTTATAAAGGCCAACATGCCATTCGCTTTCTTCACTGCCTGCTGTACCTGCATGCTTACTTTCATAGACTGATGAACAAGGACCCCCAGATCCTGTTGTATTTCCCCTTTTCCCAACTTGACACCATTTAGATAGTAATCTGCCTTCCTGTTTTTGCTACCAAAGTGGATAACCTCACATTAATCGGCATTAAACTTCATCTGCCATGCATCTGCCCACTCCCCCAACCTGTCCAAGTCACCCTGCATTCTCATACCATCCTCCTCACAGTTCACACTGCCACCCAGCTTTGTGTCATCCACAAATTTGCTAATGTTACTTTGAATCCCTTCATCCCAAATCATTGATGTATATTGTAAATAGCTGCGGTCCCAGCACCGAGCCTTGCGGTACCCCCACCAGTCACTGCCTGCGTCTACCCATAAAAGATTTAGTGTTTGTTCCTCATAATAAATAGGCATGAATGACATTCCCATACACACACCATCCTTTGTGTGAAAAAGTTATCCCTCAGGTTCCTATTAAATCTATCTACCCTCACTTAAACGAACCGTATGTCCTTTTGTTCTCAATTCCCCTATACTGGGCGAGCAACTGTTTTGCGTCTATCCCATCTATTCCTCTCAAGATTTTGTACACCTCTATAAGGTCGCCCCTCATCCTCCTTTCGCTGCAAGGAATAGAGTCCTAGCCTGCTCGTCCTCTCCCTTTAGTTCAGGCCCTCAGTCCTGGCAACACCCTGGTAAATCTTCTCTGCACCCTTTCCAGCTTGACAACATCATTCCTATTCCAGTGGTGCCCAGAAGTGAAAACAATACTCTAAATGCAGTCTCACCAACACAAATATGCAGGGAATGATGGAATATTGATCATGTGCAGGCGGAGGAGATTAGTTTAACTTGGCATCATGTTCGGTATGGACATTTGGGCCCAAATGTCCTGTTCCTGCGCTATACACAAATGAAATCATATCATGTTTTAAAGATGCTGATTAGGAGATAAATAATGATACAACGTCCCTGCATTATTAAATCAAAGCTTCACACTGTGATTTCGACCTACATGAGAGAGCTGAAGGGACCTTGATTTATCTTCCATTCAACATAAAATGCCTCTTACATTTTAGCATCGTTCCAGCAGAACAAATGAATATCAGCCCTAGTTGTTATACTCGGATTTCTAAAGGCTAACTCTAATCCGAAACCTTTTCAGTCACTGCTATCATAGATGAGAACACTGCTAACACATGAGTAGATTGATGCTTAGTTTTTGCTATTCTTGCTATTGAGGGAGTGCAGCGTAGGTTTACAAGGTTAATTCCCGGGATGGCGGGACTGTCATATGCTGAGAGTGTGGAGCAGCTGGGCTTGTACACTCTGGAGTTTAGAAGGATGAGAGGGGATCTCATTGAAACATATAAGATTGTTAAGGGCTTGGACGCGCTAGAGGCAGGAAACATGTTCCCGATGTTGGGGGAGTCCAGAACCAGGGGCCACAGTTTAAGAATAAGGAGTAAGCCATTTAGAACGGAGATGAGGAAACACTTTTTCTCACAGAGTGTGGTGAGTCTGTGGAATTCTCTACCTCAGAGGGCTGTGGAGGCAGGTTCTCTGGATGCTTTCAAGAGAGAGCTAGATAGGGCTCTTAAAAATAACGGAGTCAGGGGATATGGGGAGAAGGCAGGAACGGGGTACTGATTGGGGATGATCAACAGTGATCACATCGAATGGCGGTGCTGGCTCGAAGGGCCGAATGGCCTACTCCTGCACCTATTGTCTATTGTCTATTGTTTTTGGATTGAATGGAATTTTGGTTTTGTTGGGTATGGAACAGAAACTCCCACTTGATTAGCACGGGTTATAGCGAGAAGGCAGAAGAACGGAGTTGAGAGGGAGAGATAGATCAGGCATGATTGAATGGCATAGGCTCGATGGGCCGAATGGCCTAATTCTGCTCCTGGATGGGATGAACCTATGAACACATTATCAATTTACGTGCCACCTTTTTTTCAGTACAACTGCGGAAACCATTACAGTTTTGATGATATGAATCCCACGCATATTAAGTTGAATGACCTTCGTGGTGAGGTTTACAGCTGATCAGTAAAACACAAGTGCAATTTCAGGTTATTATTTGTCATTTATCACTATTTGTCACTGCAGCATAGTGGCATAGCTGGTATAGTTGCTGCCTCATGAAGCTAGAGACCTCAGGGTGCTCTCTCTGTGGAGTTTGAAAGTTCTCCTATGACCGTGTGGGTTTCCACCAAGTACCCTGAATTCCTCACACATCCCAACGACAGGCGCGTTTGTAGGTTAATTGGCCCCCAGTGTGTAGGGAGCTGATGCGAAAGTGAGATACATAGATCTAGTGTGAAGGTTTATTGTCACGTGTACCGAGGCACAGTGAAAAGCCTTTTGTTGCGTGCTATTACACGTCAGTGGTTAATGCCCCATGTCTCTCAACTCTGGTAAACTCCATATTTTTTCAGTTCAGAGATACAGCGGGAAATAGGCCCTTCGGCCCATCGAGTTCGAACTGACCAGCAATCCCCGCACACTATCCTACACACACTGGGGACCATTTTTTAAAAAACATTTATACCAAGCCAATTAACCTACAAACCTGTACATCCTTGGAGTGTGGGAGGAAACCGAAGATCTCCGATAAAACCCACGCAGGTCCTGGGGAGAAATGAAAAACTCCATCCAGAAAAGAACCCGTAGTCAGGAATGAACCCGGGTCTCTGGCTCTGTTATGCCCCTGTCCCACTTAGGAGACCTGAACAGAAGCCTTTGGAGACTTTGCGCCCCACCTAAGGTTTCCGTGCGGTTCCCGGGGGTTTTTGTCCTCGGCAACCACCTTCAACTAGCATCGCAATTGTCTTTGACTAAAAAATTGCCGATTTTTAAAACGGAAACCACTTTCGACCATTAGGGAGACTGACAAAAACCTCCGGGAACCGCACGGAAACCTTGGGTGGGGCGCACAGTCTCCAGAGGTTTCCGTTCAGGTTCCCTAAGTGGGACGGGGGCATAAGGCTGTAGCTCTACCGCTACACCACCGTGCCACCCTAACGTTTATATGTTAAAATCAGAATATGATTCCATGTTTAAAGTTTATAGCATCCTTTCACAATGATAGGATTAAAATGTGTTCATTTGCTAGCTGCTCGCAGTGTCAGAGAGCAATAATGCTGAAGATGGTGCAGTGTAAGTGGTTTTTGAAAATTATCAGATGGAAGGTTTGTATTTTACTACACAAACTGTGCAGATATGTTTGAGATATGAGGTGAAAAGCTGAAATGATAAACCGTTGACATCTTTCATTTTGAATCTCATACTCCCTTTCTGGGATCCTGTTTTATGTAGCATGACATACCATACATGCTGCCAATGCCTATTAATTATGAAGAACAAGCATGAAATCTTGTACAGGCAGATGCACAGAGTCTCTTGCCCAGAGTAGGAAAAGCAAGCAAGCACCAGAGGACATAGGTTTAAGGTGAGGGAGGAAAGATTTAATATGAAGCTAAGGGTGACCTTTTCGCACAAAGGGCGGTGGGTGTATGGATTGAGCTGCCGGAGGAGGTAGTTGGGGCTGATATTGCAATGTTTAAGAAACATTTAGGCAGGTAGGTCATAGGTGAGAGGGATATGGGCCAACCGCAGGCAGTGGGACTAATGTAGATGGGACATGTTGGTCGGTGTGGGTAAGTTGGGCCGAAGGGCCTGTTTCCACACTGTAAGACTATCATTCTATGACTATCTGGACAAGAGCATTGGTTGGGGGCTCACATCTATCTCTGCAGAATTTGTCTTGTTGAACTCTGGAAAATTCGGGGTGTTTGCAAGGTTAATGCCATCAAACTCAATTTTTATCTTTCTTTAATAGTACGATTAAAAGAGAACTTACCAGTTTGAAGTTTGGTCCTTATTTTATGAGGAGTTACGATGAGGGATTTTGTGAAGACCCCGCCAGCACGCATGCGTGTCATTCTTCAAAGCAGCGGTGTGAAATCACAGATAGAAGTATTGACTGAAGATAGTAAGATTAAGAGAACTAACATACCAGTTGACCTTATGATAGAGGGTTGGGAGAGGAGGGCACAAAATCCCTCATCATAATTCCTCATAAAATAAGGATCAAACTTCAAACTGGTAAGTTCTTGTTTAATCTTACTATTTTACTTTGGAGTCACATGAGTGACTTCGTGAAGATTTCAAAGCTCTGTGATTTCATGCCCTGGAAACTAGTCCATGCTCACACACTGCCATTATGATTAATGGCAGAAGTATGTTAACATATATCAGACTTAAAACAGAGCTGAAAAACAATAATGTATTTATTACAGACCTCCCAACTATCCCGCTTTTGGCGGGATATTCCCGCTTTTTTTTAGGTTCCCTTCCCGCCATCCCGTTTTGTACCCTAATTATCCCACTAAATTCTTCCTCCCGTGGTGAACGCCGGCGCCATGTGTCCCCGGTTTGCCGGCCCGCGCGATCAGCGGCACTTTGCCGGGCCCTAGTGGCCGCGCGTGCGCAGTGGGGGAGGGTTGCCGGGCCCCAGTGGCCGCGCGTGCGCAGTAGGTGAGGGTTGCCGGGCCCCAGTGGACGCGCGTGCGCAGTGGGGGAGGGTTGCCGGGCCCCAGTGGCCGCGCGTGCGCAGTGGGGGAGGGTTGCCGGGCCTGGCGCCATTTCGAGCCACGCCACGCCCGGCCCAGAGCCCGGGCGGCGCCGGCCCGCGCGATCAGCGGCACTTTCTTGCCGGCAGCCGGCCGCTCGCGGCAGCCCCCTCACCGGGCCCCCCCCCCCCCCCCCCCCCCCCCCCCAGTGCGCAGGCGCAGACCCGCCGGCAACCTGGCCAAGTGCGCATGTGCCGCACCCGCCCGCCGGCAGCCCGCTGATCTGCACCAGTGCGCAGGCGCATAGCCGCCGGCAACAACCCCAAGTGAGAGAAATTAAGGTGAGTCTAGTGCCAAGTTTATCAAAGTTTAACAAAGAATTATAAATGTTTCAGCATACATGTACCTTTTTCACATTTTGGCATTTAAAATACTTCTTCACAATTTAGAATTTGTGACATGGGACCCCGAATAGGGCGCCGCGACATATTATGAATTTTCATTTAAAAATATGAATTTTGAGGGGAAATATTATGAATTTTGACAATCAAATGTTGGGAGGTCTGTTATTAACAAACAAACAATAAACCCCTAACTTCGGGGAGTTAGGAAACAGAACTTAAAATAGTGTCTGCAAACGTTGCGGGTGTGGCCACAGGTTTATTATAAAACCGTTGAAAGGTAACCTCATTGGACCAACCCGCTGTTGCGAGGATGTGGTCCATGGGAACTTCCATGATCCTCGCCGCTGATGTAGACGCAGCTCTGGTAGAATGAGATTTGAAAACGTCAGTGTCTATCCCTGCTGCACCCAACACCATCCTGAGCCACCTGGAAATGGTCTGAACAGTTACCCTATGGTGAGGGCGTTTAAAACTGATTTAAAGACCCACTTCCGTACCCCTGATATTTTTGGTGACATCTGAATAGTGCCGAAGGTGAGTGGCTATACAAAGGCGTCTATCTGCAGGATAGGCCAAGAACTCCTATTTTAGACCGGATGACCCGGGTCTGTGATGTTTTAGCAACACATTGACAAAGAAGGTTACTTTGGTAGGAGTTGATACCATTTTATCCAATTTTAATTTGTGGAGGGTCTGGACCCGTAGTGCAGTGACGAGTGCCATCAGCATCACCACTTTGGAGGTGAGCTTAGCCAATGAGAGTGTCGAGATTGGTGCCCAACCCCTGAGTAGGGACAAGACCAGTCTGATATCTCAGGTTAGCGTGTATCGAGGCCTGGGAGGGTTAGAATTAAAAATACCCCTCATTAGTTTGGACACCAGGGAATAGGATCCCACTCCAAGCCTGAGGTAGGATGACAAAGCACTCCTCGCGCTGTTGATGGCACTGTAACTGAGGCCCCCATCGTAGGGAAGGCCCGCCAGGAATTCTAGTATGTCCGTGATGGTAGCAGAGTTGTAAGTGGTACCAGTCCTGGAACAAAACACCTCCCATTTCTTAACATGGGTAAGGTGTTGTCTCCTTGTGGACTCTCTGCACGACGCCGTGATGATGTCCCTGGTCCTGTTCGACAGCCTGAACTCCAGAAGTGGCCTTTTCAGAACCTGCAAGCCAACAGGTTTATGTAACCATGGCACGGATGATTTTCCCCAGTTATGGGATGAATCAGGAGGTTCAGGCGTTTGGGAACCGGAAGACACGGTTCCTTTACCATGTCGAGGACCACCGGGAACCATGGCTGTGTAGGCCAGTTGGGTACTATCAATATCCCTGATGCGGAGTATAATTGGATATTCCGCAATACCCGACTGATGAGGCAGAAAGAGGGGAATGCATAGAAAAACAAATTCCCCCAATGTAGCGAGAAAGCGTCCATCGCTACTGCCCCAGGGTCTGGTTCCCATGCGACATATGTTGGTATCTGATGGTTTAGACACAAAAAGGTCAATATCTGGCATTCCATACTGAGCTATAATGTCGGTAAATGCCTGGTGGTTCAACATCCATTCGGTGTTGTCATTGAACATGCGTGACCTGGTGTCCGCCACTGTATTTAGCTTATCCGGAAGGTAGGTAGCTGAAATCCAAATGTTTCTTTCTATGCACCAGTGCCAAATTGTATTTGCCAATTCATCACAAGATATCGACTTGATACCACCCATATGATTTAAATATGCCACCACTGTGGTGTTGTCTATTTGTAGACTAACATGCAGATAATGCATGTCTGCACAGTAGGCCCGTAGCCCGTGAAATGCTCCCAACATTTCTAAATAGTTTATACCTCATGCCTGAAGTAATGTAGATTTGTGCGAATTCCATCTACCGCCACAACTGGAGGTGGTGTCGGTAGCTCCCCAACCGTGAGCACTGGCGTCAGTTTGTAACACGACTGAAGGGTTTGTAATTGTGATGGAATTAAAGCAATGTCGAATGTTGCTAATCCACCATTGCAGTTCGATTTTTGCTTTGGCCGGTAGCTGCATATGCCTGTCAAAATGACCAGCGTGAGATTTGAGTGCTGAGATTTTGGCTCTTTGTAAATTTTAATAATGTAGCGGTCCATAATCTGTAGCTGGAAATGTAGCCACAAATTTTCCGATTACTCTGGCAGCGTGCCGAATGGTCGGTTTGCTGGTGCAAACAAGGCTATTACATGCCTCTATTAAGTCTGCCACCTTGTTTTTTGGCAAAGTGACAGTCATGTGAATTCTGTCAATCGTGAACCCCAGATAGTCCATCACGACAGAGGGCATTAACTTGGATTTATCTGGATGATTGATAAATCCCAGCTTTTGAAATAGCAACTTGGTGGCTGCCACAGCTAATTTAGCCAATTCCAAGGTTTTTCCCACAATTAAGATGTCATCAAGATAAGCCATGACAATATGGTTTTGTTTTCGTAAAGACGCCAATGCCGGTTTCAATATTTTGGTAAATAACCTGGGAGCTGTTGTTAATCCATTAGGCAGCGCTCTATACTGCCATAGCTGCCCCATCCAGATAAACTTCAAATACCTGCAGTGATCTTTATGTATGGGTATTGAATAGTATGCATCTTTTAGGTCAATGCAGGCCATGAAGTACCCTCTGGAAACTAGTTGTTTGGCAGTTACAAATGTTTCCATTTTGAAGTGGGTATATTGCACAAAAGTATTCAGCTGGGTTAGGTCAATGATAATGCGACATCCACCATCTTTTTTGGTTTTGGTGAACATGTTTGATACAAACTCAAGAGGTTCATGTTTAGTTTTCTCTATTACTCCCTTGGCATATAATCTAAGTAGTTCTGCATGTCCTTCCACTTTCTATTTTTTTAGAAAGCACAAATTTCCGGCTAGGTACATGTTGAACTGGAGGGAGGAGTTTGTTAATGAATTCAATTTTATATCCCTGAATACTGTGCAATATAAAGAGGTCAGAAGTTATGGAACTCCATGCATCTCCAAACAAGCATGGGGATGCTTATGGGTATGGTATCCTAGTTTGCAAAACCATCACAGAAAGGACAGCCACTACAGCCGCAGCTGGCAGCGAGCTTAAACTACTTAACTACGCACCAGCTGCAGGAGCAGGTAATGACCGATACCACAGGCAAATACCTTGCCCCGGAGAACTGTGCATCTCTGAACGTGCCGACTGTCAACACCTCCATCTGGCTGGTGTTGCAAACCACCCATTTGTGAAGTTATACATGTGGCGTTCCCAAGGCAATCAGACCCACCTACCTCCATGGTTACCGGTGGTGTTTGGTCGGGTTCTTCCGTCCTTGGCTCTTGGGAGGTGGAGGCGCTGTGGTGTGGGGTTGACGCATCTTCCACGAAGGTCGCTCTGGAGCATGGACTAAAAAATACCTCTGCGTGCATGGTGCGGATTTTCACCCGCCATCCTGTCTGTATGGAAGCGGGGCCTGTTGGCGGTTGCATAGGGATGCTGCTGCCGGTATGCTGGCGACCTGATGGTGGAAGGTGGCTTTATCATGCCCACTGCTTTAGATTCCTCATCCAGGTCCTTGACCTGTTTTGGCAGGTTGTCTCCAAACTGCAAATTCGGCGGTGGTGTACTGCTGGTTTTGCACAACCCCGCAAATTTGGGGTTGAGCGTTGGACGGATCGTGCTTCTCCTGAAACAATTTATTTCAAATTGCACGTTGCAAAACAGGGCTAACGCCTCCTGTTGTTCCTCCGTCGTATCCGTGCCATCTACTGACCTGGCGAACGCAGTGATCCCTGCAGCCAGCAGTTTCAGAATTTTCTGCATCTTTATTTCTTGTGCCCTGATGCTGGGGCTTATGTTCCCCCAGATGGAGGTGTTGACAGTCGGCACGTTCAGAGACACGCAGTTCTCCGGGGCAAGGTATTTGCCTGTGGTATCGGTCATTACCTGCTCCTGCAGCTGGTGCGTAGTTAAGTAGTTAATGCTCGCTGCCAGCTGCGGCTGTAGTGGCTGTCCTTTCTGGGATGGTTTTGCAAACTTGGATACCATACCCATAAGTTCCTCTTCTTGCACCCCCAGCGATTTTGGTTCTTCAGTCAACCCCTCTTCGAAGTCAGCCCAGCCCTGACTCCTAACGCTCCCCTCCGAGGAGGGAGAGACATTGGGCAGCCCTGAATAGGGTGCTGCCGTGGGCCTGCGAGGAGACCCACGGTGACCAGATTCCTGCTGGAGTAGGTCCCTCTGGAGCAATTGCTCCATCATCCGCTCCGTGCGCTATCTGCGAACAGCAGGTCGTCATGCCCGGACTCAGTTGAGTCAACGGCGCTGCCCGACTTCCGAGTGGCCTGACCGTCAATCCGCGGTGGTCTTCCGGACGGTAGCGGTAGGAAGTCGGGGCCTGCTGTTTCAACGGCGCTGCCCGACTTCCGCGCAGCTTTACCGCCAGTCCGCGGTGGTCTTCCGGACGGTAGCGGTAGGAAGTCGGGGCCTGCTGTTTCAACGGTGCTGCCCGACTTCCGCGCTGCCTTACCGTCAGTCCGCGGTGGTCTTCCGGACTGTAGCGGTAGGAAGTCGGGGCCTGCTGTTTCAACGGCGCTGCCCGACTTCCGCGCTGCCTTACCGCCATAGTGTAGCGGAGCGGAAAGAAGTCTGGGGCTGCCGTATGTTCAACGGCCAACTCCGGAGTATTTGGCCGCTGATATTTCTCCGAAGTCCCGCGGCCCTCCATGGCGTGCCTGGAAGCAGCCCTTTTCTCACCTCGAGCTTTATCCATGCTCGATTCGTAGGTGCTCTGTAACAAAATGAAGACAAAGTGCCTTAACAAACTCAAGATTAGCTAAACTTACCTGAGGATTCGTCTTTTTAAAGTTGCCAGTAGAGGAGCCTGTCGGTGTGCACTCACGTGACTCTGAAGTAAAATCATCCTGTGTTTGGCATTCCCATAAAAATGCTACTGGGCAGAATAGGAGCGCACGGCATGGAGGGTTGAAATATATTTGCATGGATGGAGTACTGGCTATTTAATTAAAGGGGTGGCATGGTGGTGCAGTGGTAGAGTTGCTGCCTAACAGCGCCAGAGATCTGGGTTCGATTCTGACTGCGGGTGCTCTCTGTATGGAGTTTGTACGTTCTCCCTGTGACCTTGCGTGGGTTTTCCCTGGTGCTCCGGTTTCCTCCCAAATTCCAAAGACATAGAGATTTGGTAAATTTTCCCGAGTATGTAGGATAGCGCTAGTGTGTGAGGATCACTAGTTGGCGTGGACTGCAGGCTGAAGGGCCTGTTTCTGCGCTGTATCTCTAGACTAACCTAAACTAATAGAAAACGGAGTTGGGGATGAATGGATCACTTCCAAGTTGCAAGCTTTAGTGGGATGCCACCAGGATAGATGGTGGAGCTTCAACCATTTACAATATAATATTAATCACTCAGGTGTGGGGGTTGAATATGTGATAGTCAAACTTGCTGACTTTAACAGAAAAGTAAGTTGGGAGAAAACCACAAGGAATCTTCAAAGTGGTTGAGGTAGGTTAGGAAAGTGGGCAAAATAAATTGCTGGATGGAGCATAATCTGGAGAAGTGTGAGGTTATCCACGTTGATAGGAAGAATGGGAAAGCAGAATTTATCAGATGGAGGATTAGTGGTGGCTGTATGGAACAAGCTGCCAGAGGAGTGAGTTGAAGCAGGTACTATTGCAATGTTTAAGAAACATTTAGACAGGTACATGGATAGGATAGGTTTAGAGGGATATGGACCAAACACAGGCAGGTGGACTAGTGCAGATGGGGCATATTGGTCGCCATGGGCAAGTCGGGCTGAAGGGCCTGTTTCCACGCTGTATGACGGTGACTCAAGAAAACAAAGAAAGTTACAAAACAAGAACAGCAAGTAGAAAAATAGGAAATAGGTGCAGGACCAGCACTGCCATTCAATATGATCATGGCTGATCATCCAAACTCAGTATCCCATTCCTGCTTTTCTCCATATCCCTTGATTCTGAAAGCAATTCGGAGGGAAAATGGTATATTGTTCTTTATTGCAAAAGGGATTGTGCATGAGAGTAGGGAAGTCTTGCAAGGCAAGGCAAGGCAAGGCAAATTTATTTATATTGCACCATTCGTACAAGCAGCAATTCATAGTGCTTTACAAAAGAAACAAAAGAATAACATAATAAAAAGACAGCAGAACAACCATACAACACAGGACAACAAAATAGCCAATAATCAAAAATTACAAAACAAGCGATAAGACAAATGCATGAATAGTAAAACAAAGTAACTAAAACAATAAAACGATTTTAAAAGCACATAAAAGGGATAAGATTAGAAGGTTAGGATTACCTGCATGTTGGGTTATGGAAAAGCTACAGTAAACAACAGTGTTTTTAGGCCTGATTTAAATGAGCTTACAGTCTGTACACACCTCAGGTGTTCAGGGAGCTTGTTCCACAGGTGTGGAGCATACAAACTGAACGCTGCTTCAGCCTTTTTAGTTCTGACCCTGGGAACACAAAGTAAACCTGTCCCTGAAGACCTGAGGAGTCTAGGTGCCTCATATACAACAAGAAGGTCAGAGATGTATTTTGGACCCAGACCATTCAGTGCCTTGTAGGCCAGTAACAGAATTTTAAAATCTATCCTTTTACACACAGGGAGCCAGTGCAAAGATTTAAGGACAGGTGTAATGTGGTCCATTTTCTTGGTGTTGGTCAAGACTCTGGCAGCGGCATTCTGGATAAGCTGCAGTTGTTTAATTGATTTTTTACTGAGACCTGTAAAGATACCATTACAATAATCTAACCTACTGAAGATATATGCATGAACAAGTTTTTCAGTATCTTCTTTGGGCAGAAATCCCTTGATTCTTGTAATGTTTTTTAGATGGTAAAAGAGTACTGTACAAGGCTTTGGTGAGATAATATCTGAGGTACTACATGCACTTTTGGACCTCAAGGCGTATATTTGCGCTGGCAGGCAGCTCAGTGAAAGTTCAATATATTATTTGCTTGGATGAAACATAGAAACATAGAAAATATGTGCAGGAGAAGGCCATTCGGTCCTTCGAGCCAGCACCGCCATTCATTGTGATCATGGCTTATCGTCCCCTATCAATAACCCATGTCTGCCTTCTCCCCATATCCCTTGACTCCACTAGCCCCTAGAGCTCTATCTAACTCTCTCTTAAATCCTGAAGGAATTGGTTTTTGAGCAGAGATTGGGCAGGTTGGACCTACATTGAAAGATATGGGTTTCTGAAGGTGCTTGACAGGGTAGATACTGAGAGAAACTTTGCGGACGGATCTAGAACAAGAGAAGATGGAACAGAGGTTAAGGTCAGACCAATTATAGCCCTGCTACAAAGCAGAGAATTCTCCTTCGTACACATTAGCTAGTAATTGATACCTTATTCAAAACTGTAGAATAATTGAATCATTATGACAAAAAATAAGCCTGCACAGAGTCTTTTAACCAGGGTAGGGGAACCAAGAACCAGAGGACATAGGTATAGGGTGAGAGGGGACACATTTAATAGGAACCAGAGGGGCAACATTTTCACACTGAAGGTGGTGGGTATGTTATCAGAGGAGGTAGTTAAGGCAGGTACAATGACAACATTCAAAAGACACTTGGACAGGTACATGGATAGGAAAGGTTCAGAGGGCAAAGGGCCAAATGTTGGAAAAATGGGACCAGCTTAGATGGGGCATCATGGTTGGCATGGATGAGTTTGGCTAAAGGACTAGTTTCCATGCTGTATTACTCCAAGAGAGTATGCTGACTCCTAACAAAAGATAGACACAAAAAGCTGGAGTAACTCAGCACAACAGGCAGCATCTGAGGAGAGAAGGAATGGGTGACGTTTCGGGTCGAGACCCTACTTCAGACGACTCCTAACTGCAATCTTCCCAGTTCTATAACTCCATAATTTCTCCGTGGTCTATCTCTCAAGTCACTGTACAATTCCCCTTTAAAGGCGTTGGTTGATTCTGCCTCCACCACTCTTTACAGACACTGAATTCCAGATCAAAACAATCTCCTCCGTACAATGGCCACTTCTCTCTTTCATTTCCAGACAACATTTTAAATCTGTTCACTGCAGTCCATGAAACATCATTCAGTGGGGCCAGCTTCCCTTCATCTGTTCCACTTAAACCTGTCACGATGTCATACATCTCTTTTCAAAACTTCAAACTCTTTTCAAAGTTTGATGCCTCAAACTTCACAACAGTTGTTAAAGTCCATTCAATATTGTTGTAAATTGTTGAGAACATTAAGTTACTTATGCAATCAACCCACTCGTTATCTGGCTCAAGATCACGGCTGGAAGGGAAGATTCTGACTGATGTTGGAGAACTACATCTAACTGTTTACTGTTCATTAATCTAAGGGCGTTGAGAAAGAGATCTACCAAGTGGTCTTGAATCTGAACCAAAGCTTGTATTTCAATGAACTTGAAAGTTTCAGAATTTTCGCTGACAATTTTGTTTATTGCCAAAATTATTTTGGAGCCCTTTTGTCTTTCCCACAGTAACATGCCAATTTTTAATGATTAACGCTCAATCATTTTAGTTCAGTTCAGTTTAGAGATACAATGTGGAAACAGGCACATCAAGTCCGGGTTGACCAGCGATTCCTGCACGCTACCGATATCCTACCCACACTAGGGAAAATGTTAAAATTATACCAAGCCAATTAACCTACAAACCTCTACGTCTTTGGAGTGTGGGAGGAAACTGGAGGTCCCGGAGAAAACCCACGCAGGGCATGGGGGAGAACGTACAAACTCCATACAGATTGTACCCATATAGGATTGAACTTGGGTCTCTCTCGAGTGCTGTAAGGCAGCAACTCTACTGCTGTGCCACTGTGCCGACCTTATATAATCTTGGTTTGCTTGTGTAATTGGAGGAAAATTGTGCATCAAAATGTGGAGAATTGTTTTGTTAGAGCTTGTGTAGTTAGAGCTGCCATGTGACAGTACCCATCGTAAACAATAAGAAATGTGTTCTTGGCTCCAGACATGCATTGTAATGAAGAAACCGCCCAGAGGTGTGGCATCAAATCCTGTTAACCATCTTGAATCTGAAAGTATAACGAAAACCTACAGAAACATTTCAAAAGCTGACATGCATGAACTTGCATCTACTTCCTTCGAAGGCTTAGGATGTTTGGCATGTCTCCTACAACTTTCATTAACTTCCACAGGTGCACCATAGAAAGCATTTTATCAGGATGCAAAGCAGTTTCGGTTGGGAACAGCTCCATCCAAGACCACAAGAAATTGCAGCAAATTGTGGACGCAGCCCAGACTATCGCACAAGCCAACCTCACTTCCATTGACTCCATTTATACCTCACTCTGCCTCTGCAAGGCCAGCAGCATAATCAAGGATGAGTCGCACCCTGGACACTCCCTCTTCTCCCCTCTCCCATCAGGCAAAGGGTATAGAAGTATGAAAACGCACACCTCTAGATCCAGTCTGAAGAAGGGTTTCGACCTAAAACGTTGCCTATTTCCTTCGATCCATAGATGCTGCCTCACCTGCTGAGTTTCTCCAGCATTTTTGTCTACCTTCGATTTTCCAGCATCTGCAGTTCTTTCTTAAACCTCCAGATTCAGGGGCAGTTTCTACCCAGCTGTTATCAGGCAACTGAACCATCCTACCACAACCAGAGAGCAATGCTGAACTACTATCTACCTCATTGGTGTCCCTCGGACTATCCTTGTTAGCTAGCTGGCTTTACCTTGCACTAAACATTATTCCCTTATCATGTATCGACACACAGTAAATGGCTCGATGTATTGTCTTTCCGCTGACTGGAGAGCACGCACCAAAAGCTTTTCACTGTACCTCAGCACATGAGACAATAAACTGAATTAAAAGTTGCATTCTCATTTAAAGCAAGCATTTGCAAACAGCAGTGTCTATTCAAAGTAAATGATAACGGGTTTAGTTTAGTTTGGAGATAGAGCGTGGAAACAGGCCCTTCGGCCCACCAAGTCCACACTGACCAGTGATCCCCATACTCCAACACCATCCAACACACTAAGGACAATTTACAATTTGTTCTGAAGCCAATTAACCTACAAACCTGCACATCTTTGGAGTGTGAGAGGAAACCGGAGCACCCGGAGAAAACTCATGCAGTCACGGGTAGAATGTACAAATTCTGTACAGACAGCATCCGTAGTCAGAATTGAACCCGGGTCTCTGGCGCTGTGAGGCAGTAATTCTACCGCTATGCTACTGTGCCGCCCTAATCCAAGAGAAGTTCAAATGGGTCTTTGGAGATTTGAAGAGTGGTACAAATCCTCTATGGAGGCAACAAGCACAAATTCTATTTAAAACACAAAGTGCTAAAGTAACCCGGTGGGTCAGGCAGCATCTCATGACCCACCGAGGCCATGGATAAACGACATTTTGGGTCAGGAACCTTTTTCGGACTTGGTGGCAATTCTGAAGAAGGGTGACAACCCAAGACTTTGCTTATACAATTCCTCCAGAAATTTTCCCTGACCTGCACTACTCTCTGTATAAAATATTTGCTCCACACATCTCCTTTAAACGTTCCCCCTCTCACATTATAGCTATGCCCTCTCAAAATCGACATTTCCACCCTGGGAAAAAGGTTCTGACTGTCTACACTATCTATGCCTCTCATAATTTTATATAGACAATAGACAATATGTGCAAGAGTAGACCATTCGGCCCTTCGAGCCAGCATCGCCATTCAATGTGATCATGGCTGATCATCCACAATCAGTACCCTGTTCCTGCCTTCTCCCCAAATCCCTTGACCACTATCTTTACGAGCTCTATCTTAACTCTCTCTTGAAAGCATCCAGAGAATTGGCCTTCACTGCCTTCTGAGGCAGAGAATTCCACAGCTTCACAACTCTCTGGGTAACAATGTTTTTCCTCATCTCCGTTCTAGCGTGTCCAATCCCTTAATAATCTTATATGTTTCAATAAGATCCCCTCTCATCCTTCTAAATTCCAGTGTATACAAGCCCAGTCGCTCCATTCTTTCACCATAAATGACAGTCACGCCATCCTGGGAATTGACTTCTTGATTTTATAATATACTTCTATTATTAAGTCTCCTCTCAACCTCCAATGTTCCAGAGAAAAACAATGCAAGTCTATTCAACCCCTCCAGGTAGCCGAAACCCTTTAATTCGGGCAGCATTCAGTTAAACCTCCACATCACACTGTGCACAGCTTCCACATCTTTCCTGTGATGGGGTGATGAAAAGTGCACTTACTACAATCCTCCAAACATTGGCTGAGCATTTCGCACAGATAAACTCACCGAGCTCCTCCGGCAGTTGTTTTTTTAAGATGACGATGAGTTTAGTTTAGTTTAACGATACAGCGTGAAAACAGGTGCTTCTGCCCGCCGAGTTCACGCCGACCAGCGATCACCTGCTCACTAGTTCTATCGTACACTCATGGGACAATTTACAGAAACAAATTAACGTGCAAACACCGTACAGACAGCGCTCATAGCCAGGCTCGAACCCGGGTCGTTGGTGCTGTAAAGGGCCTGTCCCACTTGGGCATCATTTGCGAGTCATTTACGCGATATCATTCACGTGTCACAACGCGCGCTTCGTGACTTGCACGTGACGTGCACTACTAGGCAGTGACGCGCGGTCGCTCGCGGCGTCCCAGGATTTTGGGATTCACAAAATCTTTGCGCGCCACCTGCGCGACACGCAAATGAGGCCCAAGTGGGACAGGCCCTTAAGTCAGCAACTCTACCGCTGCGCCACTGTGCGATTGTTTCCCAGGGCTTCACACACAGAATTATTGGCTGTGGGTTGTAACGGCTTAGTTGAGTTTAGTTTAGTTTATCGTGACTTCTACCGAGGTACAGTGAAAAGCTTTTTGGTTGCATGCTATCCAGCGGAAAGACTATACAAGATTACAACCAAGCTGCCAACAGTGTACAGATACAGGGTGAAGGGAATAAGGTTGTAGTGCAAGATAAAGTCCGATTAAAGATAGTCCGAGGGTCTCCAATGAAGTAGATGTCAGGCCAGGACCGCTCTCTAGTTGGTGATAGCATGGATCATGGTCTGATAATTGCTCCCCACTAATATTGGGGATTTGGAATGTATACTTCTAAATTCCAAGTATTTGGAATTCTCTTGAATCTGAGGACCACTGTAGAAGTGTCAGAAGAACTACAGAAACTGGAGAAATAATCATTGATTATTCATCTGGAAACACCGCTACTGACTTGTTGAGAGTATTCTAGGCTAATGGGAGCTACACATGGATATGGACAAACAACTACGTACGAGCAAATTGTGCCCATCATCTAGTGCATGACATCTATTTGACTCCCTCATGGATTACATTTTCAACGTACTCTGTCAATTTGCCTCAAAGTGGCGTTAATAAAGGTTCAGTGGTATTTCTCTCCGTCTGCTGGTAAACTATTTCTTTCCAGCCACATGCTAACTTGGTAATCAAATTGCAATTCTGTCATCGCTGTGTGAGAACTTAACCGTTTGTGTACTTTGAGTCGCCAATTCCTGAGTTTTGCTGGGATTACTCCCAACCTGACCTCCAGAATTGTTAGACCTGGTGCGTGGTGAAGTGGGGTGCGGGAGGTAGAGGTGTGGTTGAATCTATCTATCTGCAACTGCTAACTGGTAGGTATTCAGTGAATCAATGACACTTTATAGTCACATGTATCGAGGTACAGTGAAATATTTTGTTTTGCAAGCAACCCGGTAAAATCAGACAGCGGACCATAGCCAGGCGGTACGCAAAGAGTGGCCACGTTTCTGGAGCCGACAAAAGCTCTTTTAGAAAGGAGGTGAGGAGGAACGTCTTTAGACAGAGGCTAGTTGGTTCTGTGGAACTCATTGGCACAGAGGGCTGTGGAGGCCAAGTCAGTGGATATTTTTAAGGCAGGGATAGACAAATTCTTGATTAGGTGGCAACTCTACCTCCGCCACTGTGCTGTCCTTAGTTTAATTTAGTTTAGTTATTTGCGTGCTATCCAGTTAAAGAAAAGAATAGACATGATTACAATCAAGCCCTCCATAGTGTACAATGGTATTTCAATGGGTGGCACAGTGGTGCAGTGGTAGAGTTACTGCCTTACAGCTCCAGAGACCCAGGTTTGTACCTTCTCCTCGTGACCTGCGTGGGTTTTCACCAAGATCTTCAGTTTCCTCCCACACTCCAAAGACGTACAGGTTTGTAGGTTAATTGGCTTGGTGCACACTAACTGCACATTGTCCTGAGTATGTGCAGGATAGTGTTAGAGTACTGGTCGCTGGTCGGTGTGGACTCGTGGGGCCGAAGGGCGTTTCTGCATTGTATCTCTAAAAAGTTTTAAAAAATTAATCAATGGTTTCAAAGGTCTTTTATTGTCACATGTTCCAATTAAGGTATAATGATATGCAAATTACCACACAGTCATACGAAAAGAAAGAAAGAAAGAAAGAAAGAGAGAAAGAAAGAAGGAAGGAAGAAAGGTAGAACGAGCAACAAGACACACAACTACATTAAAGTTAACATAAACATCCACCACAGCGGATTCCCCACATTCATCACTGTGGAAAAAAGTCCAATCTTCTTCCTCTTTATTCTCCCGCGGTCGGAGTTGTTGAACCATCCGTCAGGGCGATCGAAGCTCCCACAGCCGGCGGTCGAAACACCCGTGTTGGGGTGGTCGAAACTCCCCCGGCTTGGAGTTCCCGAAGTCGGTTTCTGATCAGAGACCATAATGCTAAGTCCGCCAGCACCCACGATCCCGGGCAAAGGGATCGCAAGCTCCGCGATGTTAAAGTCCCGTCGGCTCCCCGCGGTGGAGCTCTCAGGTCGGTCTCCTGCAAAGGCCATCAACCCCTCGATGTTAGGCCGCAGTGTGGATGGAAATACGATACGGAACAAAATCGCATCTCTGTTGAGGTAAGAGATTAGAAAAAGTTTCCACCAACCCCCTCCCTCCACATAGAACAAGCTAAAGAGCATGAGAAACATACATTTAACACGTGCAATTAAAACACAAGAAGGGAGGGACAGACAAACTGTTGGTGAGGCAGTCATTGTTGGCGCCACCCGGTGTGATCAGGTCATCATTTGGAGGAACTATTATTCTGAGGATAGTTCTGACATGGATAGAAAATTGGTTGGCAGACAGGAAACAAAGAGTAGGGATTAACAGGTCCCTTTCAGACTGGCAGGGAGTGACTAGTGAGGTACCACAAGGCTCGGTGCTGGGACCACAGCTATTTACAATATACATCAATGATTTGGATGAAGGGATTCAAAGTAACATTAGCAAATTTGCAGATGACACAAAGCTGGGTGGCAGTGTGAACTGTGAGAAGGATGCTATGGTAATGCAGGGTGACTTGGACAGGTTGGGGGAGTGGGCAGATGCATGGCAGATGAAGTTTAATGTGGATAAATGTGAGGTTATCCACTTTGGTGTCAAAAACAGGAAGGCAGATTACTATCTAAATAGCGTCAAGTTGGGAAAAGGGAAAGTACAACGAGATCTGGGGGTCCTTGTACATCAGTCTATGAAAGAAAGTATGCAGGTACAGCAGGCAGTGAAGAAAGCGAATGGCATGTTGGCCTTTATAACAAGAGGAATCGAATATAGGAGCAAAGAGGTCCTTCTGCAGTTGTACAGAGCCCTAGTGAGACCACACCTGGAGTATTGGTCCCCTAATTTGAGGAAGGACATTCTTGCCATTGAGGGAGTGCAGCAAGGTTAATTCCTGGAATGGTGGGACTGTCATATGCTGAGAGTATGGAGCGGGTGGGCTTGTACACTCTGGAGTTTAGAAGGATGAGAGGGATTCTTGTTGAAACATATAAGATTGTTTAGGGTTTGGACACACTAGAGGCAGGAAACATGTTCCCAATGTTGGGGGAGTCCAGAACCAGGGGCCACAGTTTAAGAATAAGGGGTAAGCCATTTACTTGCGAGTCTGTGGAATTCTCTGCTGGTTCTCTGGATGCTTTCAAGAGCGAGCTAGATAGGGCTCTTAAACATAGCGGAGTCAGGGGATATGAGGAGAAGGCAGGAACGGGGTACTGATTGTGGATGATCAGCCATGATCACATTGAATGGCGGTGCTGGCTCAAAGGGCCAAATGGCCAATTCCTGCACCTATTGTCTATTGTCTATTGTCTATTGAAAGGTCATTATCTCTGTTTCTCCGGGGATGCCATCTGACCTGCTGTGTATTTTGCATGTTTTTATAAAAGAAAATTGATCTTAATGCCTCTGTTTTGGAGCTCCTGGGTTCTCATCCCCTAATATTACCAGCAATGTTCAACCCCACTGGAAATTTAATTGATAATATTACAACCACCCATAGCAGCTGAAAATCGTCCGTTTTGTAGCAAACATCTGGGACAAAATAAACATTGCTAAACATAATTTGACAGATTATTCATCAAATAATAATGCTTAGAATGTAGTTTACTTCAACACAAAATTTCAGCTGTTTCCCTCAATATTTAATGCTTAAAAATATTTTCTTCCGTTTGGTGACTCTTAATCCAACTTTGATTGTGAAATGCAGAGCATTTCAATGGACAAATGAATTATTTAATTAAACACCAAAATGTTACCTTTATTTTTTTCTTTTGCACTCGTTTGCACTTCTTACTCAAGCTGTGATTGCTTTTTTTGGAAGCAGAGTCGTAGGAGATTATCCCTTTGAATGGGTTATTGCGTGAATCTAGGATGGTGAAATATGTGTTGGATCGTACTGTAGATAATTTTCTCAGCAAGTCGTTGGCTAACTTTCCAGAGTTTAGTTTAGTTTAGTTTCGAGATGCAGTGAGGAAACAGGCTTTTCGGCCCACTGTGTCCGCAGCAGAACAGTGATCACCGCACACTAACGCTATCCTACACACCAGGGACAATTTTACATTTTTTATATCAAGCCAGTTAACCTATTAACATAATTTTCTCAGCAAGTCGTTGGCCAACTTTAGTTTAGTTTAGTTTCGAGATGCAGTGAGGAAACAGGCCTTTCGGCCCACTGAGTTCGCAGCAAAACAGTGATCACCGTACACTAACGCTATCCTACACACCAGGGACAATTTTACATTTTTATACCAAGGCAATTAACCTACGAACCTGTATGTCCATGGAAATTGGGAGGAAACCGATGATCTCGGAGACGACCAACACGGTCACGGGGAGAACATACAAACTCTGTTCAGACTGCACCCGTAGCTGGGATTGAACCCGGCTCTCTGGCGCTGTAAGCGCTCTAAAGCCGCAGCTCTACCACTGCGCCGCCCCGAGTTCTCTGGCGTACCAGGGAAAGTGAGGTGATTATGTTCCGGGGGCAAGATGATGTCCAAACTTATCAAGATTTTACATAAAGCCCCTCATGAAATAATGCCCAGAATTAAGAACAGCTTCTTCCCCACCGCTATTAGATTCTTGGATTAACCACCTATCATATTCCCTTCCTGGAGTTGCTGCCACGTACTTTTAGACTTTAAACATAAGGCCTTTGACCCACTGTGTCTGTGCCGGCCAGCAATCACCCCGTAAACTAGCCCTATCCTATCCACTAGAAACATAGAAACATAGAAAATAGGTGCAGGAGGAGGCCATTCGGCCCTTCGAGCCAGCACCGCCATTCATTGCGATCATGGCTGATCGTCCCCAATCAATAACTCGTGCCTGCCTTCTCCCCATATCCCCTGATTCCACTAGCCCCTAGAGCTCTATCTAACTCTTTCTTAAATCCATCCAGTGATTTGGCCTCCACTGCCATCCGTGGCAGGGAATTTCACAAATTCACAACTCTCAGGGTGAAAAAGTTTTTGCTCACCTCAGTCTTAAATGGCCTCTCCTTTATTCTAAGACTGTGGCCCCTGGTTCTGGACTCGCCCAACATTGGGAACATTTTTCCTGCATCTAGCTTGTCCAGTCCTTTTATAATTTTATATGTTTCTCAGGGACAATTTTTAATTTTACTGAAGCCAATTAACCTACACGTGCACATCTTTGAAGTGTGGGAGGAAACTGGAGCATCCGAAGAAAACCCACGCAGGTCACGGGGAGAAAGTACAAACTCCGTACAGACAGCATCGGTAGTCAGGTTTGAATCCGGGTTTCTGGCGCTGCGAGCGCTGTAAGACAGCAACACTACCGCTACGCCACCGTGCCAGCCGGCTTCTGGGAACACACAATGTTTTCGCATTTGGCTGCATTACTTGTGCAACATCCAACTCTGGAAATTACTGGAAGCAATACTCATTCAGTGTCAACTACTGAAAGTTTTATGCATAAATGTTGTCCCTTTTCCCTCTTTAACTTTTTTTTACTGATGGACAGGGAAGAGCAGAGAGGTGGGGCTGGGCTGTTTTCTTCACCCTGAAGTACCCCTCTTTCTATGTTAGGCTAGGCTTAATGGAGACCTCTTTTCTGATCAAGGGAATAACACCTCAGCCAAGGAATCCAACTTTTTTGTTTTTTTTGCAGTTCTACTAAGGCAAGTCTGCCCAGGATCACAATCTAACTTGCATGTACTAGAGTACTTAAAGAAAAATGGAAAGCAATATTTATGCAAGGAAAGGTATGAAAGTAAGTGCTACACAACACAAGCTTCTAGTAAGCAAATTCTACAATGCTTAATTTGTCAGGCAATCAGCCCTTTAGTCAGTGAGTGCAACGGTAGAGTTGCTGCCTTTCAGCGCCAGAGACCTGGGTTCGATCCTGACCACGGGTGCTGGCTTGTACTGAATTTACATGTTCTCCCGGTGACTGCATGGGTTTCCCCCGGGTGCTTAAGTTTCCTCCCACACTCCAAAGGTGTACAGGGCTATAGGTTAATTGGCCTCTGTAAAATTGTTAAATTGCCTCCAGTGTGTAGGATTGAACAGGATGATTGTCGGTTGGCGCGGACTCTGTGGGCTGAAGGGCCTGTTTCTGTGCTGTATCTCTAAAGTCTACAGTCTAAAGTCTAAAGAATGTACAGGAAGCGCTGCCTTATATCATCAAAGTCCCACACCAACCTGTGATTACTACGGGTGTCAGAGGTTATGGGGCAAGGCAGGAGAATGAGGGAGAGAGAAATCAGCCATGATTGAATGGTGCAGTAGACTTGATGGGCCGACTGGCCTAATTCTACTCCTATCACTTATGATTAGATTAGATTAGATTATCCTTTATTGTCATTCAGACCTTTCGGAAATTTCGTTACCTTGCAGTCATAACATATAATAAAAACAAAACACACAATAAACACATATTTAACATCCACCACAGTGAGTTCACCAGGCACCTCCTCACTGTGGTGGAAGGCAAAAGTCTTAGAGTCTCTGTCTTCTTCCCTCCTTGTTCTCCCTCTGCGCTGAAGAGATCCAGGCCTCCGATGCTGCCGTCCACCAGGCCCGCGGCTGAGCCTTCGAAGCCGGGCTGCCGCCACCGCAGTCGCCGGAATGCCGGAACACCGCCACAGGGCCCGCCGCTGGAACGCTGGAGCACCGCAGCTCCAAAGCCAGGTCGCCGCTGGAACGTCGCTGGAGCAGCACAGCCCCGAAAGCCAGGCTGGAACGCCGCTGGAGCAGCACAGCCCCGAAAGCTAGGTCGCTGGCGGAGCACCGCAGCCCCGAAGCCAGGCTGCCGCTGGAGCACCGCAGTCCCGAAAGCCAGGTAGCAGCTGGAGCACCGCAGCCCCGAAGCCAGGTCGCCGCTGGAGCACCGCAGCCCCGAAGCCAGGTCGCCGCTGGAGCACCGCAGCCCCGAAGCCAGGTCGCCACTGGAGCACCGCAGCCCCGAAGCCAGGCCGCCGCCGCCCCGAACGCCGCTGGAGCACCACAGCCCTGAAGCCAGGTCGCCGCTGAAGCGCCGAAGCTGCATGCCGCCACTGCTGGAAGCTGGAAGGCCGCCATAGCTCCAAGGCCGCCAGTTCCGCCATTAGGGCCTCAGCACAGACGGAGACGGTGATGGGGGTCACGGCAAGAAAAGTTGCATTCCCCCGAAGGGAGAGACTAAAACCCTGTTTCTCCCACCCTCCCCCCACCCCCCCACACATACACTGCCTAATAAACCAAAATAATCACCAAAACAGACACAAGAAGACAAAAATAAAATAAAAAACAGACGGACAGCAGGTGAGCCGCAGCTGCCAGGCAGCGCTGCCACTTCCGGAAAACATATGATCTTATGAATCTGGCCACACTCTCTTCGCACTCCTACCATCGGGAAGAAGGTGCAGGAAACTGAGAGCCACCATCTCCAGGTTCAAGAAAAAGCTTTTCCCATCAACCATCAGGTTCTGGAACCTTGCACACCTTAACCTGCTCAACCTCCTTGGAGATTGCACTGCTATCATTGATTTATGTCCAGTAATTTGGTTTCTCCTCTACCATAGTATAATTTACTTAAAAGTAACTGATAATTAATTGCACATTGCTGTTGCATCCAATGTGCCTGCAAAGTTGCACCAAGGAAGAATTTCATTATTTCAACATATCGGTGCATATGACAAATCTACACAATTGTCTTCTTGAAAACCTCCCTACTCTCTCTATCATGAGCATCTAATGTCAATTCTTGCTCAGGTACAGGCTGGGCGATGTGGTCTTGTTGTTCAGTGAAGCAAGTGAATGGCATGTTAGCCTTTATAATAAGAGGAGTCGAGTATAGGAGCAAAGAGGTCCTTCTGCAGTTGTACAGGGCCCTAGTGAGACCACACCTGGAGTATTGTGTGCAGTTTAGGTCCCCTAATTTGAGGAAGGACATTCTTGCCATTGAGGGAGTGCAGTGTAGGTTTATAAGGTTAATCCCGGGATGGCGGGACTGTCATATGCTGAGAGAATGGAACGGCTGGGCTTGTACACTCTGGAGTTTAGAAGGACGAGAGGGGATCTTGTTGAAACATATTAGATTGTTAATGGTTTGGACATGCTAGAGGCAGGAAAGTTGGGGAAGTCCAGAACCAGGGGCCACAATTTTAGAATAAGGGGTAAGCCATTTAGAACGGAGATGAGGGACCACTTTTTCTCACAGAGAGTTGCGAGTCTGTGGAATTCTCTGCCTCAGAGGGCGATGGAGGCCAGTTCTCTGGATACTTTCAAGAGAGAGCTGGATAGGGCTCTTAAAGTTAGCGGAGTCAGGGGATATGGGGAGAAGGCAGGAACGGGGTACCGATTGGGGATGATCAGCCATGATCACATTGAATGGCGGTGCTGGCTCGAAGGGCCGAATGGCATACTCCTGCACCTATTGTCTATTGTCTATTGTCTATTGAAAGGTCATTGAACTGAAAAGTCATTATCTCTGTTTCTCCGGGGATGCCGTCTGATCTGCTGTGCATTTTGTATGTTTTTTTAAAGAAAATTGATCTTAATGCCTCTGTTTTGGAGCTCCTGGGTTCTCTCCCCCTAATATTACCAGCAATGTTCAGATCAATCCCCATGGAAATTTAACCGATAATATTACAACCATCCATAGCAGAAGGGGGGAAATGCATATTAAAACATTCCGCCCCAGTGCAGCGAGAATGCATTCACTGCAACTGCTCCTGAGTCTGGTTCCCATGATGATTAAGTCCGGATGCAAACAAATCGATATCCGGTACCCCATACCGGAGAACAATTTCCTTAAATACATCATGATTCAACATCCACTCAGTGTTGTCGTTGAATTTGCATGACCTGGTGTCTGCCACCATATCTGCCTGGCAAGTAGACAGCTGAAATCCAAATTTTTTTTTTTCATGCACCAGTGCCAAATAAGGTTAGCCAAGCCGTCACAAGATTTTGATTTTCATTCCACCATGTGATTGACATACGCCACTACCGTGGTGTTGTCAATCTGAAGCTGAACATGTAAGTGATGCTTAGTGGTACAGTAAGCTTTGAGCCCATAAAATGCTCCTAAAAGCTCGAAATAATTAATTCCATGTGATTGGAGAATCAACGCCTCATGCATATTCCATCTGCCTCCACAGCTAGACCTGGTGTCAGTAGCACCCCAACCTAGGGCACTAACATCAGTCTGCAAAACAACTGAAGGTTTGATCAAAATTATGCTAGAACAATTTGAAATGTTTCTAATCCACCACTGTACTTCAGTAATGGCTGCAGATGGTAAATGCATGGGCCGATTGAAATGACCTGCATGTATTCTCAGTGCCTGTGCCTGTGCCTGTACCTTTGCCCTCTGTAAATGTTGGTAATGCAAAGGTCCATATTGCACAGCTGGAAAGGCAGCTACCAATTTACCAATCAAGCTGGCAACCTGTTTAATTAAAGGTGATTTCTCCCCCAAGAGCTTGATACAGCCTTCAATTAAATCTAATCTTTTGCCTTTGGGCAGAGTTACACACATTTTAATTGAATCTATTGTGAATCCCAAATAGTCGATTGTGTTAACCGGCACCAATTTGGATTTAGCTGGGTGAATAATGAACCCCAACCTCTCAATCATGAGTTTAACAGCTGAAACTGATAATTCGGCTGTCACAAAGGTGTTTCCAATTATTAAGCTGTCATCCAAATAGGCCATTATAATATGGCCCTGTGACGGTAATAACCCTAGTACTGGTTTTAAACAATTTGGTAAATAAGCGAGGGGCTGAGGTTAACCCATTTGGCAGTGCTCTAAATTGCCATAATTTCCCCATCGGGCTAAATTTCAAATATCTCTTATGAACAGGCACTGAATAATATGCATCTTGAAGATCTATACATGCCATATGACACCCTCTGGAAAACAATTGCTTGGCAGTAGCGAACAATTCCATCTTAAAATGATTATGCTGCACAAACGGATTAAGTCATGTCAGGTCCAAAATAATCCGACACCCACCATCTTTCTTTGGTCTAGGAAACACGTTAGACACAAATTGATGGGTTTGATAAACTGTTTTCTCAATTACACCTTTAAACATAATTTTGCTATTTCAGCTTGAATCTCCAAATTCTCCCGTTGTGAGAAAATGAGTGCCCGCTCTGGCTTATGCTGGGTGGGTGGACACAGGTTGGGAATACATTCAATTTGAAACCCTTGTATACTCTGCAGTATAAACACGTTTGATGTTATTTTACACCATTCTTTGAGAAACCTGTGTAACCTCCCCCCAACTGGTAGGTAATTCTCACTCAATATGTTTCGACCAGAATCAGACCCACCTACCTCCATGGTTACCGGTGGAGTTCTGTGTCCCCTGGCTCTGGATGTAAAAGGCATGTTTGCCCGTACTTCTGCTGGAGTGCGCCAGCTGCGCACATTGAATGGCCGGCTTGGTCCTTGTCCGGACCCGGTTTCAGCAAACCGTTTGTAAGGGTACTGTTGCCGAAGGGTTCTGCTGATCACTGGTGCCTCGATGAGCCCAATGGTTTTTGCCTCTTCGTCTAGCTCCTTTGCCCACTTTGCGAGGTCTTCCCCGAACAATATGTTCGCGCCCTGGATGTTGTTACGCTTGCACAGGGCAGCGAACCTTCGGTTAATGGTAGGGCGGATGGCGCTCTTTCTAAGACAGTTAATTTCAAAGTGCACATTACACATGAGAGCCAGGTCATTCTGCTGGACTTCAGTCAGGAGCCCATCATCCACCAAGCTACCAAAAGCCGTAATGCCGGCTGAGAGCAGTTTCAGCACCCGTTGCAACTCCGGCGCTCGGATGCCTAGTCCCATATGGCCCCAAATGGCATGGTTGACGGCCGGCACTTTGAGCAGGGTACAATTTCCTGGGGGGTCATATTTTTTGGCCGTTGTATCCATGGCCAGTTCCTGAAGCTGGTGCGAAGCCAAGTAATTTATACTGGGCAGCCAACCTTCCCCCAGTGGCTCTCCAGAGTCTATTGGGACTGCAAACCTGGCCGCCAGGAATGGGACCTCTGGCTGTTGCCCTTCGTCGTGGGGCAGCCTCCAACGCTAAGCCCTCAGAGTCGGCGTCAGAATCATACTGACCCGGTATACTCTCCTCCTCCAAGAGGGAGATACTAGGCAGCCCAGTAGGTGCTGCTGGTGCGGGCTCTTGGAGAGGCCGGCGCTCTTGATGGAGCATCCTCTCCAACAGGAGCTCCATCTGGATACCCGTTCTACGGTATCCATTCTTGAGGGAGAACCCTCCCGACCGGACTCGTCTGAGTCTATCGGCCGGACAGACTTTTGAGTGGCCTTACGCCCTTCCGGCATAGTCACGGTGCTCTCGAACACCAAGTCTGTAGTCGCTGGTCTTTCTACCAGTGACTCCGTAGATAAGCTAGAGGCACTCGACTCCCGAGCATTATACACTTTTGCTACGGCTCGCCTTGCTGCGAACGACTTCTTCATGCTTGAACTTGCCCTCCTGTAACAAGAATTAACAAGCGCAGAAATCGACCTCCAACAAGTTTGACACTTAGCTGAGGCTTTTTAAACTTACTGCTGGAGAAGCGCTGCTCCTCGCAGCCGGTCGCTGCGCCATGCGCCAGACGTAATGACGCGCATGCCGACTGGCGGGGTTCTTCACGGAATGACTCATGTGACTCCGAAGTAAAATTGCATATTTCAGGTTGTTATTGCATCCACTATGTCTGTACAGTTGCACCAAGGAAGAATTTCATTATTTCAACTCATATTATTTCATTATTTCAACTCATTAAACGCATATGACAGATCTACAGAATTGTCTTCTTGAAAACCTCCCTGCTCTCTCTATCACGAGCATCTAGTGTCAATTCTTGCTCAGGTACCAGCTGGGTGATGTGGTCTCGTTATTTCTCTGCAGCAATGGGAGTTTGTTTTTGTTCAAATATGGAGGCGTTTCTTTAATGCCAAAAAAACATGCATTCTCGTATATGAGGCCACCCTCATCGTTTTTGAGGGGGAGACAGGTGGCCTCATATAAGAGTATGAATCTATATTACTAAAAGTCTGATCTTGACTGCCTTTGGCTCGCTGTGCTGTGATATCCGAGAAAACGCTGCCACATTCGAATGTCATTTTTGGCCACCTCGCTCAGAGCCCCCCTCCGCCTTCCTGGAAAGGGGGATTTTTTCCCATCGATTAAAAATCAGAGAGATATTAATGCATTTTAAAAATTGCCATTCTCTCTGCTGCCCCTGCTCGTGAGAGGGGGAGGGACTATAAAACCCGGAAGTGCTGTGCCTCTGAAAGATGGAGGAAGCCAGAGGGTCATGTCTCTCTGAATAACACTGAACACATGCCTATTCAACTGTGAGTGCCCTTAATGTGGTTTGAAAATGAAAATATGGTTGGTTTGTAGTAAAAAGGCACTGCCTGCAAATTGTTGTTTGGGTGCTTTGGGTTGAAGTTAAAAGACACTACTGCAAATGCTGGTTTGGGTGCTTTGGGTTGAAGTTAAAAGGCACTACTGCAAATGGTGGTTTGGGTGCTTTGGGTTGAAGTTAAAAGGCACTACTGCAAATGGTGGTTTGGGTTGGTTGAAAGGAACTACTGCAAATGGTGGTTTGAGTGCTTTGGGTTGAAGTTAAAAGTACTGCAAATGGTGCTTTGGGTTGCTTTGGTTAAGCTTAAAAGCCATACCTGAAAATGTTTCTTTGGGTGTTTGGTTGAAGGTAAAAAGCATGACTGCAAACTAAAGGCACATAAAAACTGAATTGGTGTCATGGTTGAAGACCTGTGCCTGGTACAAAGTCTTTAACTGTTTTCAGTTTGAGTCAACTCATCTCTATGAAGTTAAAAATCATGACTGCATGAAGTTAAAAAGGACTACTGCCAAATGATGGTTTGGGGTGAAGGCACTACTATTTGGTTTGGGTGCTTTGGGTTTAAAACACTACTACAAATGGTGGTTTTGGGTTAATGATGCCCAAAATTTAGCAACATTTTTAGATAAAGGCCCCTCTTGAAATAATGTTTGGGACTAACCTCCTACAGTGGCTTGCAAAAGTTTTCATACTTGGTGGCTGAAAGTGTGGAGTTGAAGCCTAAATGCAAAACACACTGGCAACATCATGCTGTGGGACAGGAACATATATTGCAAGGGTGAATCTCTGCTTGAAAAATTGCTGTTCACAGTGAACTGAGCTTGAGCTATTTTGCAAAGAGAATGGGCAAAAACAGTTCTGCAAAGCGGCAGAGAATACCCCAAAAGACTGCAGCTACAAAGTATTATACTTTTGCACGCCACACCATTCAGTTTTTTATTTGTAATAAATTTCGAAACCATGAATTTAAGGGTATGAATACTTTTGCAAGCCACTGTACATGACTTTTTAAATACCCTGTAAACTATCAACAATTTTCAATTAAAAAACCTGAAGTGTGTAGGAATTGTACAAGATGATTGTCGGTTTGTGTGGACTCGGTGGGCGGGTAGGAGTCACTACTGCAAATGGTGGTTTGGGTTGAAGTTAAAAGGCACTACTGCAAATGGTGGTTTGGGTGCTTTGGGTTGAAGTTAAAAGGCACTACTGCAAATGGTGGTTTTGGTGGTTTAGGTTGGTGAAAAGGCACTACTGCAAATGGTGGTTTGGGTGCTTTGGGTTGAAGTTAAAAGGCACTACTGCAAATGGTGGGTTGGGTGCTTTGGGTTGAAGTTAAAAGGCATGACTGCAAATGGTGGTTTGGGTGGTTTGGGTGCTTACGGATGAAGTTTTTTTTTTGTAAGAGTAAAGAATAGTCTAGTGAGTGGAGTGTAAAGAAAGAAATGTGAGAAAGTGAAGCAGAAAGGAGATTCTCACATGCCACAAGTCGATATATATATATATATATATATATATATATATATATTTTTTTTGTTCTTAATCATTTTTCACTCATACCCACAGTTTTTAATTTTACGATGTTATTACACCCCATGAATCCACAATATCAATAAATGGAGACCAACTCGTTAAGAATTGGTCTTTTTTTCTATTAGGAGGAGTCTCATTTCTTCCAAATGGGCCGTTTCCAACATATTACCAATCCACATTTTGAGTGTTGATATAGTAGTCTTTTTTCCAGAATTTGATTATGAGTTTTTTCGCTATTATTAAACCATAATTAAAAAATGAGATTTGGGATATAGTTAATTTGTTTCCATCTCCTAATACTCCAAAGATAATCATTTCCATGCTAGGCTCCATTTTTATCTTAAATAAACTAGTGAATATATCAAATATATCACACCAAAATCTTTGAAGTTTTGTGCAAGAAACGAAAGAATATGTGAAGTTGGCATTTTGAGCAAGGCATTTATCACAGATGGGAGAAATATTTGAATAAAATTTATTCAACCTAACTTTTGAATAATATAATCTGTGTAATATTTTAAATTGAATTAAAATATGTCTAGTGTTAATCGAACATTTATGTATATATATATCAAATACCTCTCCCATGTTTCTTTAGAAATTTTTATCATTAAATCTTTTTCCAAGTCTTCTCTAATTGCCTCTGTTGATGGCAATTCTCTATTAAGAATACTGTTATATAGATATGATATTAATTTTTGTGAGTCCGCCTTAATATTCATTGCTTCTTCCAGTGGGTCTATCGTTATATTCTGTAATCTTGGTGTATATTTTTTTATAAAGTCACATATCTGTAAATATTTAAAGTATTGGTTATTATTCAGATTAAATTTTGATTTTAATTGTTGAAATGATAATAAATTTCCCATTTCATACATGTCACCCACCTTTTTAAATCCCAATCTTTCCCATTGTCTATGTTTTATCCATAAAAGATGGTTTAAATACCGGATTATTCACTATTGGTGTTAATGATGATAAGTTTCTTAATTTTAAAGTTAATTTGATTTGTTTCCAAATTCAAATTATTTTGTGTATGATTGGATTCTTCTTATATAATATATTATTCAAATTTATCGGAGAGAAGAGGATCGCTCCTAAATCGTAAGGAAAACAAACCTCTTTCTCCATTCTTATTCATTCCATCTGTTGAGAAGGACAATCCAACCAATAAATAATATTCTTAATATGCACTGCCCAATAATAATATAAAAAATTAGGCAGTGCAAGTCCCCCTACAACTTTAGGTTTACACAAATGATTTATTTTAATTCTATGTGCTTTGTAGTCCCAAATAAAATTAGTAATTTTAGAGTCTAATTTAAAAATATATATATTTTGGTATATATATTGGTATGGATTGAAATAAATATATTATTTGTGGTAGCACTATCATTTTTATAGCATTTATTCTGCCAATTAATGATAGTGGTAGCGTTTTCCAAAATTTAATCAGAGCGTTCAATTTATTTAACAAAGGACTAAAATTAGCATTAAATAATGATTTATATCTTCTGGTAACTTGAATACCTAAATACTTAAATTTTTCCGTTGCAATTTTAAATGGAAATTTTAATAGATGATTCGCTTTCTGGGGCTGTAATTACATAATTTCAGTTTTATTCCAATTTATTCTATATCCAGAAAAGGAGCCAAATTCCTCTATTACATTTAATAAATTCGGGATACTCGTTTCTGAATTTCTAATATATAAAAGTATATCATCCACGTATAATGAAATGTTGTTATTAGAGTCCTTAGTATTGTATCCCTGAATATTCGGATGTGTTCTTATCCTTTCAGCCAGTGGCTCTCTCATAACGGCAAATAGCAGGGGTGATAAAACACATCCCTGCCTATTGCCCCGTGATAATTGGAATTTTGGAGAAAACATATTATTAGTTAATATTCTTGCTGTTGGATTATCATATAATAATTTTACCCATCTAATAAAATTATCTCCTGTATTAAATTTTTGGAGTACTATGTATAAATACTGCCACTCTACCTGGTCAAATGCTTTCTCTGCATCCAAAGATATAACTGATATGTCTTCCATTTCCCCTTTATGTGAATACATTATATTAAAAAGTCATCTCAAATTGTTAAATGATTGTCTTTTGGGTATAAACCCCGTTTGGTACTGGTTTATCAATTTATTAATATATTTGCTCAAAATTCTTGCTAAAATCTTTACTAAAATTTTTTGATCTGTATTTAAAAGTGATATAGCTCTATACGAGCCCGGATCTTCTAGATCTTTATCTTTTTTTGGTATGAGCGTAATTGTAGATTCTGCTAAAGTTTCTGGTAATTTATTTTCGGTAAAAGCATAACTATATAATTTAAGTAATCGTGGGACCATTAACTCCTAAAATCTTTTATAGAATTCATTATTAAAACCATCAGGCCCTGGTGTCTTCCCATTTTTCAGTTCTTTTATTGTTTCTCTTATTTCTTCACTTATAATCTGCGCTCCTAATTCCTCTTGTTCTAAGATATCCAATTTTGGCAAGTTACACTTATCTAAAAAAATTATAGTTTTATTGTCTTCAATGTTAGTTTTAGATGTTTATAAATTTTAATAAAATTGAGCAAATCTTTTGTTAATGTCCTTAGGTACAGTTAACAATTCCCCATTCTCTGATTTAATTTTACTAATTGTTTTTTCCTTTTCTTGCTTCTTCGATTGTCGTGCTAGAAGTTTATGTGGTTTATCCCCAAATTCAAACTGTACTTATTTTGTGATCTGAAATAATCTTATTACTCTTGCCGATAATATTCGATTAAGTTTAAATTTCAATAATGTTATCTTATTATGTTTGTCTATGGTTGGGTCTTTTGCGTTTCCTAATTCAAATAATTTAGTTTCCTTTTCTAACGTCCATTTTTCTGTCCTGTTTTTTTTATTTAGAAAACTTTGATACGAAATTATAACTCCACGAATGAATGCCTTAAAAGATTCCCATATGGTGAAATACCTGGTGTCTCGTTTGTTTCAAAAAAAAAAAATTCATTTGTGGTTTTAAATACTCGTAACCTTGTGAGTCCTTATCTATTTGTGTGTTAAATCTCCAAAATAATTTTATACCTGGCATTCCCTCAAGTTTTAAAGTAAAAGTCAGCGGGGAGTGATCCGTAATAATACTATTGTGGTATTTAGGATTAATCATATATGGTATGAATTTTGTGTCCACTAAAAAATAATCAATTATTGAATAGGTTTTGTGTACTGATGAGTAAAACAAATATTCCCTTCCTGTTGGATTAGCTATTCTCCATACATCTGTTATATTAGTGTTTTTAATATAAGTGTTTAAGAATTCACTAGACTTGGATTTAGCACTACCCTTCCTTAGTTTTATTGATTTGTCTAAGTATGAATCTATAACACAGTTAAAGTCCCCCCCTAGTATTACAGTTTGAAAATTATACTCATCTATTTTATCCATAATTTTCTTAAAAAATTGGGGATTATCAAAATTTGGTGCATAAATATTTATCAGACTCAGTGGAGTGGAATAAATTTCTCCCGCCACTATCGTGTATCTTCCTTCTTTATCAGATATTGTATTCTTTAATATAAACGGTATACCTTTCCGAATAATAATAGCCGTTCCTCTAGCTTTAGCAGTAAATGACGAGTGATACGTTTGGAATGAAATCTGTGTTTGATATGCAAAAAAGTATCGATGATAAAGGGAACAAGCCATTGTAAGCTGTTTGTGGTGTGAAAAAGAGAAGCTATGGCGACTAGGGTGGGAGGGAGATCGAGATAGAGGGAATACCAGGGCCCGAGGGCTGAGGGAGAGGTGGGAAGGGGAGGAGACAGCAAGGGCTAAACAGAATTGAGAAAATTCAATGTTCAAGCCCAAAGGATGCAGACTCCCCAAGGGGAATATGAGGTGCTGTTCCTCCAACTTGCGGTGTTGCTCACTCTGGCCGTGGAGGAGGCCCAGGACCTAGAGGTCGGATACGGAATGGGAGGGGGAGTTGAAGTGCTGAGCCACCGGGAGGTCGGGTTGGTTATTGCGGACCGAGCTGAGGTGTTAGGCGAAACGTCGCCAAACCTCCGCTTGGTCTCACCGATATAGATCATCTGGCAACTGGAGCAGCGGATGCAGTAGATGAGGTTGGAGGAGGTGAAGGTGAACCTCTGTCGGACCTGGAAGGACTGCTTGGGTCCCTGAAAGGAGTGGAGGGGGGGAGGTGAAGGGACAAGTGTTGCATTTCTTGCGGTTGCAAGGGAAAGTGCCCGGGGAAGGGGTTAGAGCGGGAGGGGAGGGAAGAATTGACAAGGGAGTTGCGGAGGGAGCGGTCTTTGCGGAAGGCAGACGGGGGGAGATGGGAAGATGTGGCGGGTGGAGGGGTCACGTTGGAGATGGCGAAACTGGCGGAGGACTATCTGTTGTATTTGCCGGCTGGTGGGGTGAAAGGTGAGGACCAGGGGGACTCTGCCCTGTTTGCGAGTGGGGGAATGGGGAGAGAGAGGGCAGTGTTGCGGGGTATGGAGGAGACCCTGGTGCAAGCCTCATCAATAGCGGGGGAGGGGAATCCCGTTCTCTGAAGAATGAGGACATTTGTGATGACCTGGTGAGGAACACCTCATCTGGGAGCAGATGCGGCGTAGACGAAGGAATTGGGAATAGGGGATGGAGTCCTTACAGGAAGCAGGGTGGGAGGAAGAGTAGTCCAGGTAGCTGTGGGAGTCAGTGGGTTTGTGTGGATGTCGGTCAGGAGTGTATCACCTGCAATAGAGATGGTGAGGTCAAGGAATGGTAGGAAAATGTCGGAAATGGTCCAAGTGTATTTGAGTGCCGGATGGAAGTGGTGGTGTGTGAATGAAGTCAGTCAGTTGTGTGTGGGTGCAGGAGGTGACACCAAAGCAGTCGTCGATGTAACGGAGGTAGAGGTCGAGGATGTGGCCCTGGTACGCCGAGAACAAGGATTGTTCGACGTACCCAACAAAGAGGCAAGCGTAGCTGGGGCCATGGTGTGCACATAGCTACGCCTTGTGTTTGGAAGGAAATGGGAGGAATCAAAAGAGAAGTTATTGAGGGTAAGGACCAACTCCGCTATGCGGAGGAGGGTGTCAGTGGACGGGTATGGGTTGCTCCTCAGGTCGAGGAAGAACCGGAGGGCTTTGAGACCGTCCTGGTGGGGGATGGATGTGTAGAGTGACTGGACGTCCATGGTAAAGATGAGAGGATGGGGGCCTGGAGAATGGAATGCACGGAGCCGACGGAGAGTGTCTGAGGTGTCTTGAACATAGGTGGGGAGGGATTTAACAAAGGGGGATAGGATGGCGTCAAGGTATGTGGAAATGTGTTCGGTGGGGCACGAACAGGCAGAGACAATGGGTCTGCCAGGGCAGTCGGGTTTGTGGATTTTGGGGAGAAGGTAAAATCGGGCCGTTTTGGGGAGAAGGTAAAATCGGGCCGATTCACCATCTTAATTACAGCACAGTTTCCCATATAAATGTTTAATCATCAACCTTTACTTCTCTTTTTTCTATTTTCTTTACAATTTCTTGTGCGTAATTAAATGCCGAATCCGGGTCCGTGAAGGCGCGTTGAATAGAGTTGTAATTAATTTTCATCTTGCTGGGAAACACAACTCCGTATTTCACCTCTGATTTACCTTGCAGAATGCTGCTTGCTCTTTTAAACTTGTCCCTTTTCTCCAATATTTTGCGTGGATAGTCCCTGTAGAATCAGACAGTCTCTCCATCAAATGTAAGCCTCTCCCCATGTGGTATAATCTTCATAAGTTTATCCAGACTTGCAATGTCCAAAAATTTCACAATCCCCAATGTCTTGGGGAAGCATTTGTTTCTCTTCTGACCTACCCAATGTGCCACATGAATCCTCGGGTTTTCCTTCAACTTAAAGACATCTATGAGAATTTTAGTAACAAGTTCGGTCATTAAAATTCCTAGCTCTTGTCCCTCCTTTACTCCTACAATCCTCAAGTTCTGTCTCCTTGATCTAGCTTCAAAATCTTCAATTTTATCTGTCAATTTATTCAATTGCTCCCGATTAACCCCTTGTTCTTCTTTCAGGGTTGATATTTCCCGAGCCACCTCACGTATTTCAACCTTCATACCTTCTATTGACTTATCAACTCCTTCAGTCAGTTCATCAAATTTCTTATTATAATCATATTCCATTCTCGCAAATTCCTGAGTTGTCCTCTGCTCCAGCTCCGACAGCTGTTGCTTCAAAAAGTCAAACTGTTCCTTTGATTCATCACGCGCAGCATCTATTTTCTTGGAGAGGTTAACCTCCATTTTAGATTTTCTGTCCCTTTTGTCTCTCCTTTTGTAGCCACTTCAGATACTGCATGTTTAGAATCAGATTCTTCGTCTGAGCTTTCAGTTGCTGTTTGGAGGGCTGGCAAATCTTCTTCCAGCAGGAGTCTTTAAACTCGATTTCTTAGGTCCCCGTTGATGTTTTTCCTTTTTCATTTACAGGTCCTATTAAAACTCAAATTTTCTCGACACTGTATGCTGCTATCACTCCCATGACACCAAGCAGCCGCCGGTAGACGTTTTTAAATCAGTCCCAACTTTAGAAACAGGTTTTTACATGATTTTAGCAGGAGCTGAATTCAATGCTGCACCTTCACCACTTCATGGTGCCACCGGAAGTCCTTATGGATGAAGTTAAAAGACACGACTGCAAATGGTGTTTTGGGTGCTTTGGGTTGAAGTTAAAAGGCATTACTGCAAATGGTGGTTTGGGTGCTTTGGGTTGAAGTTAAAAGGCACTACAGCAAATGGTGGTTTGGGTGCTTTGGGTTGAAGTAAAAAGGCATTACTGCAAATGGTGGTTTGGGTGCTTTGGGTTGAAGTTAAAAGACATTACTGCAAATGGTGGTTTGGGTACTTTGGGATGAAGTTAAAAGGCATTACTGCAAATGGTGGTTTGGGTGCTTTGGGTTGAAGTTAAAAGGCATTACTGCAAATGGTGGTTTGGGTGCTTTGGGTTGAAGTTAAAAGGCATTACTGCAAATGGTGGTTTGGGTGCTTTTGGGTTGAAGTTAAAAGGCATTACTGCAAATGGTGGTTTGGGTGCTTTGGGTTGAAGTTAAAAGGCATTACTGCAAATGGTGGTTTGGGTGGTTTGGGTTGAAGTAAAAAGGCACTGCTGCAAATGGTGGTTTGGGTACTTTGGGATGATGCCCAAACTTAGCAACATTTATATAAAGCCCCTCCTGAAATAATGCCCAGAATTAAGAACAGCTTCTTCCCCACCGCTATTAGATTCTTGGACTAACCACCTATCATATTCCCTTCCTGGAGTTGCTGCCACATACGTTTAGACTTTAAACATAGGGCCTTTGACCCACTGAGTCCGTGCCGGCCAGCGATCACCCCGTAAACTAGCACGATCCTATCCACTAGGTACAATTTATAATTTTACGGAAGCCAATTAACCTATACCTGCACGTCTTTGGAGTGTGGGAGGAAACTGGAGCATCCGAAGAAAACCCACGCAGGTCACGGGGAGAACGTAAAACTCCGTACAGACAGCACCCGTAGTCAGGTTTGAATCCGGGTTTCAGGCACTGCAACACTACCCCTACGCCACCGTGCCAGACGACTTCTGGGAACACAAAATGTTTTCGCATTTGGCTGCATTACTTGAGCAGCATCCAACTCTGGAAATTACTGGAAGCAATACTCATTCAGTGTCAACTACTGAAAGTTTTCTGCCTAAATGTTGTCCCTTTTGCCTCTTTAACATTCTTTTACTGATGGACAGGGAGGAGCAGAGAGGTGGGGCTGGGCTGTTTTCTTCACCCTGAAGTACCCCTCTTTCTATGTTAGGCTATGCTTAATGGAGACCTCTTCTCTGATCAAGAGAATAATACCTCAGCCAAGGAATCCAACTTTTTTGTTTTTTTTGCAATTCTATTAAGGCAAGTTTGCCCAGGATCACAATCTAACTTGCATGTACCAGACTACTTAAGCAAAAAATGGAAAGCAACATTTATGCAAGGAAAGGTATGAAAGTAAGTGCTACATAACACAAGCTTCTAGTAAGCAAACTCTACAATGCTTAATTTGTCAGGCAATCAGTCCTTTAGTCAGTGAGTGCAACGGTAGAGTTGCTGCCTTTCAGCACCAGAAACCTGGGTTCGATCCTGACCACGGGTGCTGGCTTGTACTGAATTTACTGCATGGGTTTCCCCCGGGTGCTTAAGTTTCCCCCCACACTCCAAAGGCGTAGAGGGCTACAGGTTAATTGGCCTCTGTAAAATTGTTAAATTGCCTCAAGTGTGTAGGATTGCCGGTTGGCGTGGACTAGGTGGGCTGAAGGGCCTGTTTCTGTGCTGTATCTCTAAAGTCTACAGTCTAAAGTCTAGAGAATGTACAGGAAGCGCTGCCTTATATCATCAAAGTCCCACACCAACCTGTGATTAGTATGGATGTCAGAGGTTCTGGGGGAAGGCAGAGAATGTGCGGGAGAGAAATCAGCCATGATTAAATGGTGGAGTAGACTTGATGGGCCGACTGGCCTAATTCTACTCCTATCACATGAACGTATGAATCTGGCCACACTCTCCTCTCACTCCTACCATCAGGAAGAAGGTGCAGGAATCTGGGAACCACCATCTCCAGGTTCAGGAAAAAGCTTTTCCCGTCAACCATCAGGTTCTAGGAACCACCTTGCAGACCCCTACCTTAACCTCCTCAACCTCCTTGGGCTTTACACTACTATCGTAGATTTATGTCCAGTACTTTGGTTTCTCCTCTACCATAGTCTAATTTACTTAAGAGTAACTGATAATTAATTGTATATTTCAGGCTGTAGTTCCATTCAATGTGCCTGCAAAGTTGCACCAAAGAAGAATTTAATTATTTCAACTCATATCGGTGCATATGACAAATCTACACAATTGTCTTCCAGAAAGCCTCCCTACTGTATCTATCATGAGCATCTAATGTCAATTCTTGCTCAGGTACAGGCTGAGTGATGTGGTCTCATTGGCAGTGAAGAAAGCGAATGGCACGTTGGCCTTTATTACAAGAGGAGTCGAGTATAGGAGCAAAGAGGTCCTTCTGCAGTTGTACAGGGCCCATGTGAGACCACACCTGGAGCATTGTGTGCAGTTTTGCTCCCCTAATTTGAGGAAGGACATTCTTGCAATTGAGGGAGTGCAGTGTTAACAAGGTTAATTCCCGAGCTGGCGGGACTGTCATATGCTGAGAAAATGGAGCAGCTGGGCTTGTGCACTCTGGAGTTTAGAAGGATGAGAGGGGATCTCATCGTTTCCAAACCCTTAACAACCTTATATTGAAACATATAAGGTTGTTAAGGGTTTGGACACGCTAGAGGCAGGAAACATGTTCCCGATGTTGGGGACGTCCAGAACCAGGGGCCACAGTTTAAGAATAAGGAGCAAGCCATTTTGAATGGAGACAAGAAAACACTTTTTCTCGCAGAGAGTTGCGAGTCTGTGGAATTCTCTGCCTCAGAGGGCGGTGGAGGCCGGTTCTCTGGATACTTTCAAGAGAGCGCTAGAGCTCTTAAAGATAGCGGAGTCAGGGGGTATGGGGAGAAGGCAGGAACGGGGTACTGATTGGGGATGATCAGCCATGATCACATTGAATGGCGGTGCAGGCTCGAAGGGCCGAATGGCCTACTCCTGCACCTATTGTCTATTGTCTATTGTCTATTGAAAGGTCATTGAACTGAAAAGTCATTATCTCTGTTTCTCCGGGGATGCCATCTGACCTGCTGTGCATTTTCATGTTTTTTTAAAGAAAATTTATCTTAATGCATCTGTTTTTTTGCTCCTGGGTTCTCTTCCCCTAACATTACCGGCAATGTTCAGATCAATCCCCATGGAAATTTATCCGATAATATTATAACCACCCATAGCAGCTGAAAGATTTCTGTTTTTAGCAAATATTGGGACAAAATAAACATTGCTAAACATAATTTGACAGATTATTCATCAAATAATAATGCTTAGAAGTAATGTAGTTTTCTTCAAGTCAAAACAAAATTTCAGCTGTTGCCCTCAATATTTAATGATAAAAAATAGTTTCTTCTGTTTGATGACTCTTAATGGATTTATGAAAGGTAAATCATGTCTGACGAATCTTATAGAACTTTTTGAGGATGTAACTAGTAGAGTGGATAAGGGAGAACCAGTGGATATCTGGACTTTCAGGAAGCTTTTGACAAGGTCCCACATAAGAGATTAGCATACAAACTTAAAGCACACGGTATTGGGGGTTCAGTATTGATGTGGATAGAGAACTGGCTGGCAAACAGGAAGCAAAGAATAGGAGTAAATGGGTCCTTTTCAGAATGGCAGGCAGTGACTAGTGGGGTACCGCAAGGCCCAGCTATTTACAATATATATTAATGATTTGGACGAGGGAATTGAATGCAACATCTCCAAGTTTGCGGATGTTATGAAGCTGGGGGGCAGTGTTAGCTGTGAGGAGGATGCTAGGAGACTGCAAGGTGACTTGGATAGGTTGGGTGAGTGGGCAAATGCATGACAGATGCAGTATAATGTGGATAAATGTGAGGTTATCCACGTTGCTGGCAAAAACAGGAAAGTAGACTATTATCTGAATGGTGGCCGATTAGGAAAAGGGGAGATGCAGCGAGACCTGGGTGTCATGGTACACCAGTCATTGAAAGTAGGCATGCAGGTGCAGCAGGCAGTGAAGAAAGCGAATGGTATGTTGGCATTCATAGCAAAAGGATTTGAGTACAAGAGCAGGGAGGTTCTACTGCAGTTGTACAGGATCTTGGTGAGGCCACACCTGGAGTATTGCGTACAGTTTTGGTCTCCTAATCTAAGGAAATACATTCTTGCCATAGGGGGAGTACAGAGAAGGTTCACCAGACTGATTCATGGGATGGCAGGACTTCCATATGAAGAAAGACTGGATAGACTTGGCTTGTACTCGCTGAAGTTTAGAAGATTGAGGGGGGATCTTATAGAGACTTACAAAATTTTTAAGGGGTTGGACAGGCTAGGTGCAGGAAGATTGTTCCCGATGTTGGCTAAAATGATCAGGGGGTATGGAGAGAAGGCAGGTACAGGATACTGAGTTGGATGATCAGCCATGATCATATTGAATGGCGGTGCAGGCTCGAAGGGCCGAATGGCCTACTCCTGCACCTAATTTCTATGTTTCTATGTGTCTATGTTAATCCAACTTTGATTGTGACCAGAAATGCAGAGCATTAATTGAAATGGACAAATGAATTATTTAATTAAACACCAAAATCTTACCTTTATTTTTTTTCTTTTGCACTCGTTTGCACTTCTTACTCAAGCTGTGATTGCTTTTCTTGGAAGCAGAGTCGTAGGAGATTATCCCTTTGAATGGGTTATTGCGGGAATCTAAGATGGTGAAATATGTGTTGGATCGTACTGTAGATAATTTTCTCAGCAAGTCGTTGGCCAACTTTCCAGAGTTTAGTTTAGTTTAGTTTAGAGATGCAGTGAGGAAACAGGCCTTTCGGCCCACTGTGTCCGCAGCAGAACAGTGATCACCGCACACTAACGCTATCCTACACATACCAGAGACAATTTTACATTTTTATACCAAGCCAATTAACCTATGAACCGGTACGTCTTTGGAGAGTGGAGGAAACCGATGATCTCGGAGACGACCAACATGGTCACGGGGAGAACATACAAACTCTGTTCAGACAGCACCCGTAGCTGGGATTGAACCCGGGTCTCTGGCGCTGTAAGTGTTCTAAAGCCGCAGCTCTACCATTGCGCCACCGTGCCGCCCCGAGTTCTCTGGCGTACCAGGGAAAATGAGGTGATTATGTTCGGGGGACAAGATGATGCCCAAACTTAGCAACATTTTACATAAAGCCCCTCTTGAAATAATGCCCAGAATTAAGAACATCTTCTTCCCCACCGCTATTAGATTCTTGGACTAACCACCTATCATATTCCCTTCCTGGAGTTGCTGCCACGTACTTTTAGACTTTAAACATAGGGCCTTTGACCCACTGAGTCCGTGCCGGCCAGCGATCACCCCGTAAACTAGCACGATCCTATCCACTAGGGACAATTTACAATTTTACTGAAGCCAATTAACCTATACCTGCACTGGAGCATCCGAAGAAAACCCATGCAGGTCACGGGGAGAACGTACAATCTCCGTACAGACAGCACCCTTAGGTGAATCCGGGTTTCTGGCGCTGCGAGCGCTGTAAGACAGCAACACTACCGCTGCGCCACCGTGCCAGACGGCTTCTGGGAACACAAGATGTTTTCACATTTGGCTGCATTACTTGTGCAGCATCCAACTCTGGAAATTACTGGAAGCAATACTCATTCAGAGTCAGCTACTGAAAGTTTACGGCATAAATGTTGTCCCTTTTACCTCTTTAACTTTCTTTTACTGATGGACAGGGAGGAGCAGAGAGGTGGGGCTGGGCTGTTTTCTTCACCCTGAAGTACCCCTCTTTCTATGTTAGGCGAGGCTTAATGGAAACCTCTTCGCTGATCAAGGGAATAACACCTCAGCCAAGGAATCCAACTTTTATGTTTTTTTTGCAATTCTACTAAGGCAAGTCTGCCCAGGATCACAATCTAATTTGGTGTACTGGAGTACTTAAAAAAAAAATGGAAAGCAACATTTATGCAAGGAAAGGTTTGAAAGTAAGTGCTACATACACAAACTTCAAGTAAGCAAACTCTACTATGCTTAATTTGTCAGGCAATCAGTCCTTCAGTCCGTGAGTGCAACGGTAGAGTTGCTGCCTTTCAGCACCAGAGAACTGGGTTCGATCCTGACCACGGTTGCTGTCTGTACTGAATTTACATGTTCTCCCAGTGACTTCATGGGTTTCCCCCAGGTGCTTAAGTTTCCACCCACACTCCAAAGGTGTACAGGGCTATAGGTTAACTGGCCTCTGTAAAATTGTTAAATTGCCTCCAGTGTGTAGGATTGCTGGTTGGCGTGGACCAGATGGGCTGAAGGGCCTGTGCTGTATCTCTTAAGTCTACAGTCTAAAGAATGTACAGGAAGCGCTGCTTTATATCATCAAAGTCCCACACCAGCCTGTGATTAGTATGGATGTCAGAGGTTATGGAGGAAGGCAGGAGAATGGGGGGGGGGGGGCGGGAGAGAAATTAGCCATGATTGAATGGTGGAGTAGACCTGATGGGCCGACTGGCCTAATTCTTCTCCTATCACATGAATGTATGAATCTGGCCACACTCTATTCTCACTCCTACCATCAGGAAGAAGGTGCAGGTGTCTGGGAACCACCATCTCCAGGTTCAAGAAAAAGCTTTTCCCGTCAACCATCAGGTTCTAGGAACCACCTTGCATACCCCTACTTACCCTACTCAACCTCCATGGACTTTTCACTGCTATCGTTGATTTATATCCAGTACTTTAGTTTCTCCTCTACCGTAGTCTAATTTACTTAAGAGTAACTGAGAATTAATTGCATATTTCAGGCTGTTGTTGCATCCAATGTGCCTGTACAGTTGCACCAAGGAAGAATTTCATTATTTCAACGCATATGACGAATCTACACAATTGTCTTCTTGAAAACATCCCTACTCTCTCTATCACGAACATCTAGTGTTAATTCTTGCTCAGGTACAAGCTGGGTGACGTGGTCTCGTTATTTTTCTGCAGCAATGGGCATTTTTTTTGTTCAAATATTGAGGTGTTTATCTAATGCCAAAAAAAAACATGCATTCTCGTATTTGAGGCTACCATGTTCCACCTCATAGTATTTGAGGGGAAGACAGGTGGCCTCATATAAGAGTGTGAATATTTAAATCGATGTTATTATCTCCCATGTTGAGATCGATCACAGTTGTGGTATGGGATTTGTGCCTTTTGGAAGAATGGAATGTCCCTGGAATAGTCATTGGAATGTTGGCTGGAAAGCTTTACATGTAGCTTGTGATTTGAAGAAACAAAGTGAAATATGATTCATATTCTCGTGCAGGGCTGAGAAATGACAGCTGGAATTACGGTTTTGTAAATACAAACAGAATCCCACGGAGTCATCGAGTGATACAGAGTGGAAACAGGCCCTTTGGCCCAACTTGCCCAACATGTCCCAGCTACACTAATCCCACCTGCCAGCATCTGTCAAGGAGGACTCTCTCTAACTTCTACAGGTGCACAGTAGAGAGCTTGCTGACCGGTTGCATCGTGGCTTGGTTCGGCAACTTGAGTGCCCTGGAGAGGAAAAGACTACAAAAAGTAGTAAACACTGCCCAGTCCATCATCGGCTCTACCTTCCTTCCATCGAGGGAATCCACCACAGTCGCTGCCTCAAAAAGGCTGGCAGCATCATCAAGGACCCACACCACCCTGGCCACACACTCATCTCTCTGCTACCTTCGGGTAGAAGGTACAGGAGCCTGAGAACTGCAACGACCCGGTTCAGGAATAGCTACTTCCCCACAGCCATCAGGCTATTAAACCTGGCTCGGACAAAACTCTGAACATTAATACCCCTCCATTTGTTATTTGCACTTTATTAATTTATTAATTAATGTGTGTATTTACGTATATAATTGTAGTCAATGCCTACTATGTTCTGTTGTGCTATGCAAATAAAGAATTTCATTGCCCTGTCAGGGACACATGACAATAAACTCTTAAGACTTTTGACTTGACTATCCATGTACCTGTCGAACTGCTTCTTAAATGTTGGGATAGTCCCTGCCTCAACTACCTCCTCTGGCAGCCTGTTCCATACATCCACCACCCTTTGTGTGAAAAAGTTACTCCTCAGATTCCTATTAAATCTTTTTCCCTTCACCTTAAACCTATGTGCTCTGGTCCTAGATTCACCTACTGTGGGAAACTCCTGTTTAGCTGTTTAGTTGTAAATTCTGCTGGAGACTGCTGTAATTTTCACCAAGTTGGACAGCATTTGAAAGCGGAGAAAACATTGATTGATTGAAACATACATCATGGAAACAGGCCATTTATGTAACATGCCAGGAATGCAGCAAAGAATGGTGCTCTGACTTACTATATCACATTCCCCTCACACATCCATTAAACTCTAATAGCCTGTTAAAATAATATATGCCGCCCATGAAGGTGAAAGGATACCATTGGACACCGAATGCCATTTTTAAATGTGTAGGAAAGGAACTGCTGAAGCTGGTTTACACCAAAGATAGACACACAAAAAGCTGGAGTAACTCAACGGGACAGGCAACATCTCTGAAGCACGGGTGATGTTTCAGGTCGAGACCCTTCTTCAGACTGAGAGTTAGGGGAGATATGGAGTGTACATGGAACGAATGAATGAAAGAAATGCAAAGAGCAACGATGATCAAGGAAAGGTGGAGCCCACAATGGTCCATTGTTGGCTGTGGGAAGGTGATGACGAGTTATACAAACAGTGAAGCTCAACAGGACGACAGTGAAACAATATGACAACTAGGGGGGGGGGGGGTGGACAGGGAGTGATGCGAGGGTTACTTGAAGTTAGAGAAATCAATGTGCATACCGCTGGGTTGTAAGCTGCCCAAGCGAAATATGAGATGCTGTTCCTCCAATTTATGTTTGGCCGCACTCTGACTGTGTGCCCAGGACATTTTTGAATACTGCATTACTCGCGTTTGCACAATTTTCTGAGATGTCATCAAACATTTGCAGACCTGTTACATATATTATACCTCGTGACGTGCATCAGTTCTCTGTAGGGTTGGTTCTAAAGTCCGGCTAAGAGAAAGACAGCGGAGATCAGTGGATTGTGATCCTAACACACTGCCATCTTTCTCTTAACTCGAAAAATGCAGACACTGCCAATAGAGAGTCCATCAAAATGATCCCTACGTTTTAGAGAAAGCGGAAAAGTTTCAGATATGAGGAATTTCAGCCCTCCTTCAAGAAAAGTAGATTCAGAGGGGATTTATTAGAGACATTCACAATTATGGTGGGTTTAGAATATATATTGAGGAAGGAAATCCCATTGCGTGCTGTTTCAAAGGCTTGCACGAGTTACTTTAACAGGATCTGCATGGTGGGACGTTGGTAGAGCTGCTGCCTTACAGCACAAGAGACACTGGTTCGATCCTGTACGGAGTTTGTACGTTCTCCCTGTGACTGCGTGGGTTTTTCCGAGTGCTCTGGTTTTGTCACACAATCCAAAGACATACAGGTTAGTAGGTTAATTGGCTATTACTGGGGTAACATTGTAAATTGTCCCCAGTGTGTAGGATTGTATTAGTGCACGGGGATCGCTGGTCAGTGTGGACTCAAGTGGGCCAAAGGGCCTGTTTCCACGCTTGCATCTCAGAAGTCTAAAGTCGAAACATTTTGGGCAACAAATACAATGGGGATGTGAGGAAAAACTTTACTTGGAGAGTTAGGATCAGGAATTCAGTGCCTGCAGGAAACAGGATCAATCAGTGGCTTCAACAAGGCACTGGAGAGGCTCTTGGGAGAGAATGTGGGCTGTGGGAAAGAGCAGGGAATGGAACAGATAGTATTACTCCACTGGGAGCTAGCGAATTGATGTTGACTGAGAGGCCCTCCTTCTGTACTGTAAATATTATATGGTTTGTTTCAACCATATTAAAGGGAATTCTTCACTTGACCTTATATAAAAATAGACTTTCTCTTGAACAACATCTCAAAATTAGCTGTACAGTTTTTCCTTATGTTTCCTGTTGTTCCTTGAGGTTTTGTGTCTAAATCTACTGTAGTTTTCGTGATAGGAATTTAATAGGTATTCAATTACAAACTTCCTGCTGTAAAGATTTAAATAAGAATTCTGTTCACTTCAAGTTTGTAGATACACATTGATAAATATTTTTCTTTAATTTTGCACAGCTGGATATATTCAGAAAATAACCAAACAGAATTTGAGTCAAATCAGAAACTTGGATTTAACTAGTTAGTCTATTTTTGCCAAAAGCAGATTTAGCATATCAATTCTTTGTGTGAAATTCATGGCTGGCTCTGGGCCATGGTTTCCGAGCTGTTGGTTTATTTTTGTTCTTTCGAAAATAAAGCACCTATTATCGTTAATTATTAATTAGTCATAGTCAAACGGCGTGGAAAGAGGCCCTTCAGTCCAACTTGCCCACACTGCCCAACATGTCCCATCTACACTAGTTCCACCTGCCTACGTTTGGTCCATATCTCTCTCACCTGTCCTATCCATGTACCTGTCTAATTGCTTCTCATACATTGCGATAGACCTTGCCTCGACTACCTCCTCCGGCAGCTCGTTCCATACACCCACTATCCTTCGAGTGAAAAAATTACCCTCAGATTTCTATAAACTCTTTTGCCCTTCACCTTAAATCTATGCCCTCTGGTTTTCAAAAAAAAAAAAAAAAAGTTTTTTTCTGGCTTGCTATCCAGTCAGCGGAAAGACTGTACAAGATCACAATCAACCTGTCCATGGTGTACAGACTCAGGATATGAAGCTATGGTGAATATACACCTATAATAATGTGCACGAGGATGGTCACCCTACCCAAGGAAGGATATATTTGTGATAGAGGAAGTGTAGTAGAGGTTCACCAGACTGAATCCTAGGATAGGATTCTCAGAGGACCTATTCATATTCTCCAGAGATGCTGCCTGACCCACTGAGTTTTAGTTTGTTTTCGTTTTTGGTTTAGAGATGCAGCACAGAAACAGGCCCTTCGGTCCACAGGGTCCGCTCCGACCAGCAATCCCCGTACACTAGCACTACCTTACACACCAGGGACAATTTTCAATCTTTACCAAAGGCAATTAACCAACAAACCTGTATGCCTTTTGAGTGTGCGAGGAAACCGGAGCACCCGGAGAAAACCCACGCGATCACGGGGAAGAACGTACATGCTCCGTACAGACAGCACCCATACTCAGGATCGAACCCGGGTCTGTGGTGTTGTGAGGAATCAACTTAACCACTGCATCACTTAAAGAAGGGTTTAGAGAGGTAATCTTGTTGAATGGCACACAAGTATCATTATGGGGCTGGATGTGGTAGATGGGGTGGAAGATTGCAACCTTCACGTGGTCCGCCCTGTTTCGACTAATGCAATCAACTCGACGTGCACAAACGGAAGATCAAATAGAACAAGTTGTCCTACAACTTTACGCTGTGCATGCCACACGAAAGAAGAAGAAGATGTGGTTGATGCAGAAATTATGTTTGCACTGGCTAAGTTCAAGTTCGAGTTCACATTTATTGCCACATGCACCAATTAAGGTAGAGTGGAATGACATGACTTACCATGCAGCCACACAATCAAAAAGAGCACAATACACAATAGAACATAACATGAACATCCACCACAGTGGAATCAACAATCTTCACTGTGGTCTAAGGCAATGACGTTCAGACAGTCCCCCTCCTTTGTTCATCCGTGGTCGGAGCCATGAACCCTCTGCAGTCGCCGCTGCGGACGGCCCGATGCACAGGCCCTCTCGTCGGGATGCTCGAAACTCCGACGTGGGGACGGACGCACACTCAGCGGCTTGGAGGTCCCAAATCGGCCGCTTCCTATCAGAGACATCCTTCAGGATGTTATAGGCTGCAGGCCGGCGGTCGAGAGCTATCCAGAGCTGAAGATACAGCCTCAAAATGACTCGGAACTGAGACAAAAAGATATTTCTTTGCTCAAGGATTAATTAACCTACAAAATGTTCTACAGACATCAGCTATGGAGTCTATGGAGACCTTATATATTAATGACACCAATCAGTAGATTTTGGGATATTAAACGAATCAAGGGATGTGGAGTCAGTGCAAGAAAATGACAATGTGATAAATAGTCAACCATGATGATACATGGCGGGACGGATGAGAGGATCAAAATGATCTTCTCTAGCTTCTGCTTCCTATGTTCCTATTTTACACGTGACAATAATCAAAAAATGTATCATTGACTATTAAGTGCATTGGGTCAAATTGAGACTCTGGAAAGTTCATAAGTGATAGGAAGAGAATTAGGCCATTCTCCAATCAAGTCTACTCCGCCATTCACTCATGCATGATCTATCTCTCCCTCCAAACCCCATTCTCCTGCCCTCTCCCCATAACCCCTGACACCTGTACTAATCAAGAATCTATCAATTTCTGCTGTAGAAATATCCATTGACAGCCTCCACAGTCTTCTGTGGCAAATAATTGCACAGATTCTCCAACTTTTTTTTTGTTTGTTTGTTTATTTTTGTTAGAAGTAAGTACAATAGTCTGGTACTTAAGTACCTAGAAATATAGAAATTAGGTGCAGGAGTAGGCCATTCAGCCCTTCGAGCCTGCACCGCCATTCAATATGATCATGGCTGATCATCCAACTCAGTATCCCGTACCTGCCTTCTCTCCATTACCCTATGATCCCCTTAGCCACAAGGGCCACATCCAACTCACTCTTAAATATAGCCAATGAACTGGCCTCAACTACCCTCTGTGGCAGAGAGTTCCAGAGACTCACCACTCTCTGTGTGAAGAAAGTCTTTCTCATCTCGGTCTTAAAGGATTTCCCCCTTATCCTTAAGCTGTGACCCCCTTGTCCTGGACTTCCCCAACATCGGGAACAAATCTTCCTGCATCTAGCCTGTCCAACCCCTTAAGAATTTTGTAAGTTTCTATAAGATCCCCTCTTAATCTCCTAAATTCCAGAGGAGTATAAACCGAGTCTATCCATTCTTTCTTCATAAGACAGTCCTGACATCCCAGGAATCAGTCTGGTGAACTTCTCTGCACTCCCTCTATGGCAATAATGTCCTTCCTCAGATTTGGAGACCAAAACTGCACGCAATACTCCAGGTGTGGTCTCACCAAGACCCTGTACAACTGAAGTAGAACCTCCCTGCTCCTGTACTCAAATCCTTTTGCTATGAAAGCTAACATACCATTCGTTTTTTTCACTGCCTGCTGCACCTGCATGCCTACTTTCAATGACTGGTGTACCATGACACCCAGGTCTCGCTGCATCTCCCCTTTTCCTAATCGGCCATCATTTAAATAATAGTCTGCTTTCCTGTTTTTGCCACCAAGTGGATAACCTCACATTTATCCACATTATACTGCATCTGCCAAACATTTGCCCACTCACCCAGCCTATCCAAGTCACCTTGCAGTCTCCTAGCATCCTCCTCACAGCGAACACTGCCCCCCAGCTTAGTGTCATCCGCAAACTTGGAGATATTGCCTTCAATTCCCTCATCCAGATCATTAATATATATTGTAAATAGCTGGGGTCCCAGCACTGAGCCCTGCGGTACCCCACTAGTTACTGCCTGCCATTGTGAAAAGGACCCGTTTACTCCTACTCTTTGCTTCCTGTTTGCCAGCCAGTTCTCTATCCACATCAATACTGAACCCCTAATACCGTATGCTTTAAGTTTGTAAACTTAAGTACTTAAGTTTGTATACTTAAGTACCTAATACATAAATACATATTTTCATTCTTGTACAACTTCATACTTTTGGTTTAATAATAAAAGAACAGTTGAGAGAAAAAAGAAATAAAGAGTGTCAGAAACAGAAAGCAAAATAAATAAAGGACAGAGATGAGGTTAAAAGATTGAAAGAAAAGGAAAAAGTAAAGAAAAGAGAGATTAGGAGAGATCTACCTATCTCATATTTTTGCCCATCTGTCACCCAGTTCTAAACCATTTAATTTCTAAGGTTATGTTATGTTGCACCATATGCTTGTAAAAAGTTGATAAAAGGAGACCAAATCTTTAAGAATTGGTCTACTTTGCCTAGTAGGAGGAATCTCATTTCTTCAAGATGTAGCGTTTCAGACATGTTTGAGATCCACATTTTGAATGTTGGCGTAGGTGCGTTTTTCCAAAATTTAAGTATGAGTTTTTTTGCTGTTATTAGACCATAATTAAGAAAAGCTTCTTGGAATATAGTTAGTTTACTTCCCTCTTCCATTGATCCAAAGATAATCAATTCTGTATTGGGGTTCAATTTTGTGTTAAATAGTTTTTGTAAAAATTCCAAAAATGTCATTCCAAAATTTTATACAGTTTTGTACAAGAGACAAAGGAATGTGCTATAGTGGCATTTTGAGTTAGACATTTGTCGCAGATGGGGGAAACATTTGAAAATATTTTATTCAGTCTTGTTTTCGAATAATATAATCTATGTAAAATTTTTAATTGAATTAGGTTATGTCTTACATTTGTTGAACATTTGTTTACATATAATAAATTTTTATCCCATCTATCATTTGGAATTTTTATCAATAACTCTTGTTCCCAGTCTCTTCAAATTGCCTCTGTCGTTTGTGTTTCTATATTTAGAATTATATTATATAAGTAAGATATTAAATTGCTTGATTCTGCCTTTCTATTCATTCCTTCCTCCAATAGATCTGGGGTTAAAGTTTGATATCCTTGTATATACTGTTTCAAATAATCTTGAAGGTATTTGAAATATTGATTACTTTTCAAATTATATTTTAGTTGTAGTTGTTGGAATGATAAAAATTTCCCACTTCATACATATTTTTTAGGTAAGTATATTGGGATTGATTGAAATAGGTACAATATTTCTGGTAAGAAGATCATTTTTATCGCGTTTATTCTGCCGATTAAAAACATCGGCAGTGTCTTCCAAAATGTAATCAACCCATTTAATTTAGTTAATAAAGGCATATAGTTTGCGTTGAGTAATGATTTATAGTTCCTAGTAATTTGGATGCCCAAATACTTAAATTTTTCTGTTGTAATTCTAAAAGGGAATTTCAACAGATGTGTCGACTCTTGAGGTTTTATCGTCATAATTTCGCTTTTGTTCCAATTTATTCTATATCCTGAAAAAGAATCAAATTGCTCTATTAAATTTAGTATATTTGCTATGCTAATTTGCAAATTTGTAATATATAATAATATGTCGTCTGCATATAATGACATTTTATTATTTGAGTTGGCAGAATAAACGCGATAAAAATGATCTTTTTACCAGAAATATTGTACCTATTTCAATCAATCCCAATATACTTACCTAAAAAATATGTATGAAATGGGAAATTTTTATCATTCCAACAACTACAACTAAAATATAATTTGAAAAGTAATCAATATTTCAAATACCTTTAATATACCCATGTTTGGTAATATACCCATGAATATTCGGATGGCTTCTTATACTTTCAGCTAAAGGCTCAATCACTAGTGCAAATAGCAGGGGCGATAACGCGCACCCCTGCCTATTGCCCCTTGCTAATTGGAATTTCGGGGATAATATATTATTAGTCAGAATTCTAGCCGTCGGCTTATCATATAATAATTTTACCCATGAAATAAAATTATCTCCCATGTTAAATTTTTCCAATACTTTGAATAAATATTGCCATACTACTTGATCAAAAGCTTTTTCTGCATCCAATGAAATAATTGCTAGTTCTTCTTCAGTATTATGTGAGTACATTATATTAGACAGCCGTCTCAAATTGTTAAATGAGTATCTATTTGGTATGAACCCTGTTTGGTCCGGATTTATTAGTTTACTAACATATTTACTCAATCTTCTCGCTAGGGTCTTTGTTAATATTTTTTGGTCTGTATTTAGGAGTGCAATAGCTCTATATGAGCCTGGGTCGTCTAGATCTTTATCCTTTTTTGGTATAAGTGTAATAGTTGACTCAGTTAGTGTTTCTGGTAGTTTATTTTCTTTAAAAGTGTATATATATAAATTTTGCAACCATGGATAAATTATCTTATAGAATCTTTTATAGAATTCATTACTAAAGCCATCTGGTCCTGGCGTTTTGCCATTCTTCAATGAACTAATTGTTTCTTCTATTTCCTGTAGTGTAATCTGAGCTCCTAATGCCTCTTGTTCCACCATATTTAATTTTGGAAGATTACACTTATCTAAGAAATTTGTAATTTGAGTATTATTTGCAGAGGTTTTCAATGTATAAAAGTTTTGATAAAATTGAGCAAATATTTTATTAATATCTTTAGGTAGTATTAGTAATTCCCCTTTGTCTGATTTAATTTTAGTATTTGTATTTTCTGTTTCCTGTTTTTTCAGTTGGCGTGCTAGGAGTTTATGAGGTTTATCACCAAATTCAAAATGTTCTTGTTTTGTAATTTGAAATAATCTTATTATTCTGGCCGATAAAATTTTATTTAATTTATATTTTAGTATTATTATCTTATTATGTTTATCTATAGTTGGTTCTTTGGCATTTTCTAAATCTAATTGTCTAATTTCTTGTTCTAACTGCAATTGTTCAGTATTATTCTTTTTATTTTGGAAAGCTTGATATGAGATTATAGTTCCTCTTATAAATGCCTTAAAAGTTTCCCATAATAAAAAGGGGTGAAATATCTGGTGTATCATTTGTCTCAAGGAAGAATCTCATCTGCTCTTTTAAATATGTGCAACCTTGTGAGTTATTTGAAATTTGGGGGTTAAACCTCGAAAACAAATTTTTATCAGGCATTCCTAATTTTAAAGAAAAAGTTAACGGGGAATGATCAGAAATAATACTATTATGATTCTCCATCTTCTGACTAAAGAGATTTCTCCTCATCTTCTTCCGAAAGGTATATCCTTTTATTTATTTTTTTTTTTTTAAATATATTTTTATTAGAAGCAAACATATTATGGTGAAAACATTTCAATTGTATCAATCATACATTATTAATATTATCAATTGAGGATTCATTCTGCTTCTAATATTTTTTTAATATATAGATAGAAAGTAAGAAAGAGAGAGAAAACCCCCCATAAATGTCAAGATAGAAAAAAAGAATGGAATGATTTTATCCTTTTATTCTGAGGCTATGGCCTCTGGTCCAAGACTCTCCCACTAGTCGAAACATCCTCTCCACATCCACTCTATCCAGGCCTTTCACAATGTTCTCTTAAGGGCCTGTCCCACTTACGCAATTTCTTCCTCGACTTGCCGGCACCCGTCATAGTTGCAGCAGGTGGCCGAAAAAATTCAACATGTTGAAAATCCAGTGGCGACCAGAACAAGTGACACCTGTATGGTCGTGAGTATGAAGGCCAGGGCAGTGTACTGTTCTGGATGTCAGATGTGGGAGGTCAGGGAATCTGATAGCCCTCCAGACGTACACATCTGCGCCAGGTGTGTCGAGATGGGGCTCCTAAAGGATCGTGTTAGGAACCTGGAGCAGCAGCTCGACGACCTCCGTCTGGTCAGGGAGAGTGAGGAGGTCATAGAGAGGAGCTACAGGGGAGGTAGTCACTCCCAGAGCACAGGAGGCAGACAAGTGGGTCACGGTTAGGAAGGGCAAGGGGCAGAGGCAGGGGCTAGAGAAGTACCCCTGTGACCGTACAACTGGAAAATAGGTACTTGGGTTTGAGTACGATTGGAGGGGACAGCCTAGCTGGGGCAACAACAGCGGCCGGGCCTCCGGCACAGAGACCGGCCCTGATGCTCAGAAGGGTAGCAAAAAGAGGAGGGGCAATTGTAATAGGGGACTCTATAGTTAGGGGGGTCGGATAGGCGATTCTGTGGACGCAGTTGGGAGACCCGGATGGTAGTTTGCCTCCCTGGTGCCAGGGTCTCGCATGTGTCAGAACGTGTCCAAAAGATTCTGATAAGGGAGGGAGAGGAGCCTGATGTTGTGGTACACATAGGTACCAATGACATAGGCAGAAAAAGTGACGAGGTCCTGAAGGGAGAATTTAGGGAGTTGGGGGGAAAGTTAAAGAGAAGGACCAAAAGGTAACGATTTCAGGATTACTGCCTGTGCCGAAAAGGGTAACGTGACAGTGAGAGTAGGAATGAAATGAGGTGGAGGCTAAATGCGTGGCTGAGGTACTGGTGCAGTGGGCAGCGATTCAAGTTTCTTGATCACTGGGACCTCTTTTGGGGAAGGCATGATCTGTACGCAGAGGACGGGTTGCACTTGAACCCGAAGGGGACCAATATCCTGGCAGGGAGATTTGCAAAGGCTACTGGGGGAGACTTTAAACTAGAAAGGCTGGGGGGAGGGACTCGGGTAGAGGGGCTAGGGGACAGGGTGTGGGGCAAGAGGCAGAGAAGGGAAGCACTCGGACCCAAAATGTAGGCGAGAAAGATGAAAAAGATAATAGACAGAGAATAAAGGATGGTGGGTTTATAAAATGTGCATATTTTAATGCTAGGAGCATTGTAAGTAAGGTGGATGAACTTAGAGCCTGGATTGACACCTGGAAATATGATGTTGTGGCAATCAGTGAAATATGGTTGCAGGAGGGCTGTGATTGGAAACTAAATATTCCAGATTTCGTTGCTTCCGGGGTGATAGAATTGGAGGTCCAGAGGGGGAGGTGTTGCATTGCTTTCAGAGAGGATATTACAGCAGTGCTTTGGCAGGATAGATTAGAGGGTTCGTCTAGGGAGGCTATTTGGGTGGAACTGAGAAGTGGGAACGGTGTAGCAACACTTTTAGGGGTGTACTATAGACCGCCAAATGGGGAGCGAGAATTGGAAGAGCAAATATGTAAGGAGATAGCAGATATTAGTAGTAAGCACAAGGTAGTGATTGTGGGAGATTTCAATTTCCCAAAAATAGACTGGGAAACACATTCTGTAAATGGGCTGGATGGTTTGGAGTTTGTAAAATGTGTGCAGGATAGTTTTTTTTGCAGCAGTACATAGAGGTACCGACCAGAGAAGGGGCAGTGCTGGACCTCCTGTTAGGAAATGAGGCAGGACAGGTGACGGAGGCATGCGTTGGTGAGCACTTCGGGACCAGTGATCACAATACCATTAGTTTCAATATAATTATGGAGCGAGTCAGAACAGGACCTAGAGTGGAGATTTTTGATTGGAGAAAGGCTAACTTTGAGGGAATGCGTGAGGATTTTACAGGAGTGAATTGGGACACTTTGTTTCATGGGAAGGATGTAGAAGAGAAATGGAGGACATTTAAAGGGGAAATTGTAAGAGTACAGAATCTTTATGTCCCTGTTAGGTTGAAAGGAAATAGTAAAAATTGGAAAGAGCCATGGTTTTCAAGGGAAATTAGACACTTGTTTCGAAAAAAGAGAGATATCTACAATAATTATAGGAGGCATGGAGTAAATAAGGTGCTAGAGGAGTATAAAGAATGTAAAAAAGAATCTTAGAAAGAAATTAGGAAGGCTAAAAGAGGATATGAGGTTGCTTTGGCAAGAAAGGTGAAAGTAAATCCAAAGGGTTGCTACAGCTATATTAATAGCAAAAGGATAACGAGGGATAAAATTGGACCATTAGAGAACCAGAATGGACAGCTATCTGCAGAGCCAAAAGAGATGGGGGAGATATTGAACAATTTATTTTCTTCGGTATTCACCAAGGAGAAGGATATTGAACTCTGTGAGTAAGGGAAAAAAGTAGAGTAGCTATGGAAACTATGAGATTCAAAGAGGAAGTACTGACACTTTTGAAAAATATAAAGGTGGATAAGTCTCCAGGTCCTGACAGGATATTCCCTAGGACATTGAGGGAAGTTAGTGTAGAAAATAGCTGGAGCTATGACAGAAATATTTCAAATGTCATTAGAAACGGGAATAGTGCCGGAGGATTGGCGTACTGCGCATGTTGTTCCATTGTTTAAAAAGGGTTCAAAGAATAAACCTAGCAATTATAGACCTATTAGTTTGACGTCAGTGGTGGGCAAATTAATGGAAAGGATACTTAGAGATAATATATAAGCATCTGGATAAACAGGGTCTCATCAGGAACAGTCAACGTGGATTTTTGCCTGGAAGGTCATGTTTGACAAACCTTCTTGAATTTTTTGAAGCGGTAACTAGGGAAATTGATGAGGGTAAAGCAGTGGATGTTGTCTATATGGATTTCAGTAAGGCCTTTGACAAGGTTCCCCATGGAAGGTTGGTTCAGAAGGTTCAATCTTTGGGTGTTAATGGCGGAGTAGCAAGATGGATTCAACAGTGGCTGAATGGGAGATGTCAGAGAGTAATGGTGGATGGCTGTTTGTCAGGTTGGAAGCCGGTGACCAGTGGGGTGCCTCAGGGATCTGTGTTGGGTCCACTGTTGTTTGTCATGTACATCAATGATCTGGATGATGGGGTGGAAAATTGGATAAGTAAGTATGCAGATGATACTAAGATAGGTGGTATTGTGGATAATGAAGTAGATTCTCAAAGTCTACAGAGAGATTTGGGCCATTTGGAAAAGTGGGCTGAAAGATGGCAGATGGAGTTTAATGCTGATAAGTGTGAAGTGCTACATCTTGGCAGGACAAATCAAAATAGGACGTACATGGTAAATGGTAGGGAATTGAGGAATGCTGTGGAACAGAGAGATCTAGGAATAACTGTGCATAGTTCCCTGAAGGTGGAATCGCATGTAGATGGGGTGGTAAAGAAAGCCTTTGGTGTGCTGGCCTTTATAAATCAGAGCATTGAATATAGGAGTAGGGAAGTAATGTTAAAATTGTACAAGGCATTGGTAAGACCAATTCTGGAGTATGGTGTACAATTTTGGTCGCCTAGTTATAGGAAGGATGTCAACAAAATAGAGAGAGTACAGAGGAGATTTACTAGAATGTTGCCAGGGTTCCAGCAACTATGTTACAGAGAAAGGTTGAACAAGTTAGGTCTTTATTCTTTGGAGCGCAGAAGGTTAAGGGGGGACTTGATTGAGGTCTTTAAAATGATGAAAGGATAGACAGAGTTGACGTGGATAAGCTTTTCCCATTGAGGGTAGGGAAGATTCAAACAAGAGGGCATGACATGAGAATTAAGGGACAGAAGTTTAGGGGTAACGTGAGGGGGAACTTCTTTACTCAGAGGGTGGTGGCTGTGTGGAATGAGCTTCCAGCAGAGGTGGTGGAGGCAGGATCGATTTTAACATTTAAAAGTAAAGTGGATAGGTATATGGACGTGAAGGGAATGGAGGGGTATGGTCTGAGTGCAGGTAGATGGGACTAGGGTGAAAACAAATGGTCGGCACGGACTGGAAAGGCCGAGAGGGCCTGTCTCCGTGCTGTAATTGTTATATGGTTATATGGTTATATGGTGAGTAGTCGCCCAAAGAGTCGTACCATTTTCTGGTCGCCGCTGGATTTTCAAAATGTTAAAAATTTTCAGCCACCTGTTGCGACTATGACGGGTGCCGGCAAGTCACCCAAAAAAATCACGTATGTGGGACAGGCCCTTTACCACATTTTCCCCTTTCTAAGGGACGAATTTCAGAATATGAGGCATGGCATCTCCCTGATGATGTGTATCAGCACATTAGTTCCTGCCAAAGTAGTGAAGGCAGCACTTTCGGTGTCAGGGATCACTACTTAAAGTATGATTTAGCCCACTTACACATGGCAATGAATGATCTAATGCCTGCTGAAAGCCTTCTTGCTGAAACTAATGTGAGATTAGTCATTCACTCTATAGCAGATTTTCAACGGGTCACTGAAGTCTAAAGAGCAGATGCCACTTGAGGTCATAGGGTGACGCAGCATGGAAACAGGCCCTTCAGCCCACTTTGTCCAGGCCAGCCAAGATGTCCCATTTCAGCAGATCCCATTTGTCTACATTTGGCCCACGACCTTCTAGATATTTCCTATCCAGTTATCTGTCCAAATGTCTTTTAAATGTTGTCGTAGTAGTTTAGTTTGGTTTAGTTTAGAGATACAGTGTGGAAACAGGCCCTTCGGCCCACTGAGTCTGCACCGACCAGCGATCCCTGCACACTAACACTATCCTACACACACGAGGGCCAATTTTACATTTATACCAAGCCAATTAACCTACAAACCTGTACTTCTTTGGAGTGTGGAAGGAAACTGACGATCTTGGTGAAAACCCACGCAGGTCACAGGGAGAACGTACAAACTCCGTACAGACAGCACCCGTCCCCAGAATCGAACCCAGGTGTCTGCCGCTGTAAGGCAGCAACTCTACCGCTGTGCCCTCAAACTACCTTTTCAGCAACTCATTCCATATACCCACCTCCCTTTGAGAAGTTGAAAGGAGATTCACACAAAATGCCGAGGGCAGTTGTCACTGCTGCTGATAGACCATGAGCGTTATTGCAATGTCTGAGGTCTTGATCTTCATGTACCTTTGACCAACATTGACTATGTATCTCCCTCTCCCCTGACAGCAGTCTGAAGATGGGTCTCGACCCGAAACGTCACCCATTCCTTCTCTCCAGAGATGCCGCCTGTCCTGCTCAGTTACTCCAGCATTTTGTGTCTGCCTTCGGTTTAAACCAGCATCTGCAGTTCCTTCCTGCCCATTGTTAAGTTCTTCCGTCCAATTTTTGAGCCTTTTCTAAGAAATGAAAATGACAAGAATTCTCATTTGTGATTATTCCACCTTATGTACAGATTAGACTCCCGCATGTTTATTTTATTGCTGTGCAAGATTGTGGGAACACGATTTCTGCTAGGCAGAGATTGCACTTAAATATTCCCTGCTGTAGCTCCCTGCTGTCAAGAGTCAAGAGTGTTTTGTTGTCACGTGTCCCAGATAGAACAATGACATTCTTACTTGCAGCAGCACAACAGAACATGTAAACATAGTAAACAATATGATACCGAGGGAGAAAAAAAGTTCAGAGTGTGTGAATACACATACTCACAAATACACATATATATAGAACATATATCTTCTCCATTGATTGTCACCTTGTCGTGGTGGAGAAGCTTGTATGGACCTGAGGTCCTGAGAGCGATGCCGTCTGGAGCTATGCTCCTGGTCAGGCTCTGACAAATAGCAATCCACCCAAGACCTCAACGGTGGAACAGGCGGAGGACGGTGGCTGACCTTAGTGGAGCGCCACAACAGCTGGGAAGGCGGATGAAGGCTGCTGCAGGAAATGGTCTCCGGTCGCCTTGGACTCCATGCCACTGGATCCTGACCCAGATCTGCCAAGGTCCATGGGGTGGCTGATTGCGCACCAGTCTCCCCACGTAATACAAAGTCATGCACAGGCATCCTCCATATTGGGAATAACACCCTGGGGACCGAGCCATGACCGAGGGGGGCCTTTATATATATATATATATATATATATATATAAAAGATGGCGCGGCCCTGTCCAGTCGCCGTCGTAGCAGCTCCGCGAAAACTGTGCGTATTTTTAACTTTCATGTTCCTTTTTCTATTCTGTTTGTAGTTTGTTCGTTTTTTTGCACAAAGTCCGCGAGCATTGCCACTTTTCATTTCACTGCACATCTCGTATGTGTATGTGACGAATGAACTTGAACTTGAACTTGATATATATATCCATGTGCATACTGCAAACAATAATAATGTAATAATAACAAAAAATAGTCAAGTAGTTCAGAGCTTACTTGAGGTTATAGTGTTTAATAACCGAATGGATGTAGGGTCAAGAGCTTCGCTCTCATGTTGTGAAGCAGGAGAGGAAACAGTGAAGATGTTGCCAGGACTAGAAGGTGTGAGCTACAGGGGGAGGTTGAGCAGGCCGGGAGTCTATTCCCTGGAGCGCAGGAGGATGAGGGGTGATCTTATAGAGGTGTATACAATCATGAGTTGAATAGATAGGGCGGATGCCCAGAGTCTCTTGCCCAGAGTAGGTGAATTGAGGACCAGAGAACATAGGTTTAAGGTGAAGCGGAAAAGATTTAATCGGAATCTGAGGGGTAACTTTTTCATGCAAAAAGGGATGGAAATATATTGAATAAGCTGCCAGAGGAGGTAGTTGAGGCTGGGACTATCCCATTGTTTAAGAAACAGTTAGACAGGTACATGGATAGGAGAGGTTTGGAGGTATATGGACCAAGTGCAGGCAGGTGGGACTAGTGTAGCTGGGACATGTTGCTGGTGTGGGCAAGTTGGGCCAAAGGGCTTGTTTCCACACTATCACTATGACTCTCTATGACACACCCAATGGAAGATTCACCCAAGGTTCCACAAGTGGGAAAGTCTCGTGGAAGAGGGCACAGCCTCGGAATAAAAGGATGTACTGTTTTGATATCTGCTTATAAAATAAGTAAACTAGTACATAATATACAGAGAAAGATGGTTGCACACACACTCATAGAACATAGAACATAGAAAATAGGTACAGGCGGAGGCCATTCGGCCCTTCGAGCCAGCACCGCCATTCATTGTGATCACTTGTGTTGGAATCAAATAACAGGAATGATTTATTTCCAAGCCATAGGACACTGAGTGATTTACTGAGCATGTGCGAGAATGAGCACAGCTCATATGCATAAATGACATAGATATTGTCACATCCTTTCCTTTTTGACATTTTGGGATTACATTGCATCACATTGCATGGTCAGCTGTTCGTCTGAGTACGCCAGGATAGGTGCCGTTGTCAACAGCTCCTTGATCTTTCACATTGCCATCTCATGTTCTGATGACCATTCCCACCCTGCTTCTTTGTGGGCCAATCTCCTCAAAGGCTCGAATGCGTCCGACAACCTTGGCAGGAATCTTGCCATGTAGTTTACATTGCCCTGTAATCTTTGGATTTCTGTTGGATTGGTAGGGTTGGGCATCTCGAGGATAGCTTGGATCTTCTTCGGATCTGGTTTCAGGCCACAATCTTACTACACGTTCGAGAAATGTGATGCACGTAGTTTTCACTACCGACTTCTTCCAGTTCAGTTTGATGCCTCTGTCTCTGCATTGCTGAAGAAGATCTTGCAGTGTGGCATCGCGATTTCTTTCTGCATCTTCCCTGGTGTCCCCTACCCTGAATAGGATGATGTCATCTGCCACACATTCCACTCCTTTTAATCCTTCTAAGGCTTGTCGCAGATCTCTGCACTTACTTTCAGTCCAAATGGCAACCTCTTCCAGCGATATCTCCCAAAAAGGGTGTTCATGGTTGTTGGGAAACTGCTCTCCTCATTTAGTTCGCAGCGGAGATACCCTGACTTCGGATCGAATTTGGAGAAAATCTTCACCTTGGACAGCTCAGGGAGTACGTCCTCTATGATTGGTAGTCTGTGGATCTCCCTTTTCAGGACTTTGTTGAGGGATCTGGGATCTATGCAGAACCTCAACTCTGTGCTGTCCTTTTTCTCCATAACGACCAGCTCATATGCATAAATGGTACACCATTCAGTTGGTTCTTCGACTTTAGTCAAGATGTCTTGCTCGACCAGCTTCATGAGACCATTCATGACCTTCTCTTTCATGGCTACAGGTACCGGCTTTGCAGAACACTGTGATGGGGGTCACATCCTCTGTCCTAGTTACCAACTTGACCTTGCCAGGCAGTCTCCCAGGTCTTTCGTCATCAAAGACATCTTTGTATTTCTATCTCCTATCTCCTTCGCTCCTTAGATGCTGCTGCACCCGCTGAGTTTCTCCAGCCTTTTGTGTACCCTTTGTATTTCTTGAGTAATGAGCCGGCCTCGCTAACAGCATTCAGGCTCTTGAAGTTCTCGTAGTGAACCGTGGTGAGTTTCATCTCTTGTGCAGATTTGCCCCTCAGGAGCGGTGTGAGCCAGCCTTCCTCTACCGCTATGAAGTGAACGTGGTACTTCTTGTTGTAGGTCTTGTTCCCGAGTACGACTTTCACCCTACCTTCCACCAGCAGGTTGGATCCGTTATACATCTTTAAGGTGATTTTCCCTCATTTATTGCCCTCTTTGTTGAGTACAAGATGCTTGGGAATCACATTAACACTGGCACCAGAGTCAATCTGAAATTTGATGGCTGCTATGCCGACCTGCATCTCAGCGAATAGGCCTGGAGAGGAATTGTTTCTAGCTGCATTGATCTCAATGCAACTCACAGACCCTGTGGGGTGGGAGATTGCAACCTTCACGTGGTCCGCCCTGTTTCGACGAATGCAATCAATCCGGCTGTGCACAGTCAAATAAGATCAAATAGAACAAGTTGTCCTACAACTTTAGGCTGTGCACGCCATACGCAAGAAGAAGAAGACAGACCCTGTGTCGGAAATGGACGTAGTGTTAGATGTCTCTACGACCTTGTGCAGACCACGTTACCGCATGCTCTCCTTCCTCTGCTTGCAGCAGCAGGCAAAGTGGCTTTGTCGTCCGCATCTGTTGCAGTCCTTCCCATATGCTGGGCATTCCTCCTTCGTTCGCTTGCACAGAACTTGCACTTGACTAGTCCCTGATTCTTCCTCTGCAAAGGAAAATCAATCGTCTTTTCCCTCGGTTGGAATCGTTCCACCTTGTGTATTGTCGGCTCTTCGCCGATGACCTGCATTCTTGCCGCTGTTACCTCCGAGGATCTACATGTGTCCACAGTCCCCTGCAGTGTCAGATTCCTCTTCTGAAGGAGTGTCTTCCTAGTTGACTGGTCCGCAATACCAATGACGTTGCGATCTGGAATGAGGCTTTCTCTCAGGCAATCACAGAAGTTGCATGTTTTTGCAAGTTCCTTCAGCTCTGCAACATATACGATTCAATGCTTTTCCCTGATTTCTGGTCTTGTTTATTGAATACAAATCTTTGATAGGTTTAATTTGTCTCTCCTATGATGATGGTAGACATCTTGTCGATGATGACTTTCCCATCTGTCTCATCTGCTCCCGTCTCGAACGTCAGAGTATTGTAGATTTGCACGCCCTCCGGTCCAACTGTATGCAGGAATACCGCTTTTTGATACCGTTGCTCCTTCTTTTACAGTTCTTTTATCACTGCATAATTTTCATACATTTGTTTAAACATTTTCCACTCTTCCACCCAGTTCTCTTTGTGCTTTAGATTGGGTGGTGGAGCCACGTGGAAAGATGCACTGGTCTGCGCCATTTTGAAATATCAGCGTGTTCTCTCGCTCTTATCAGCTTATGTTATCTTGAAGCAGACTCTCACAGCACGTCGTTTTAAACTTTGACTCCCACTGATTTACACGCGGCGTCTTATCTTTGTGTGTTCACTGACCTGCATTCACTCCTGCATGCAGCTAGTCCGGTCGCTGAGCATTGACACGTTGATTCCTGAAAGCTTTTCAAAGCATTTTTTTCTAATCATTATAGTGTCTATTTGATTCACAAATTTTCACTTTCACCACTGCCACCATGTTTTGATATTTGTCTGCTTATAAAATAAGTAAACTAGTACATAATATATAGAGAAAGATGGCTGCACACACACTCGTGTTGGAATCAAAAACAGGAATGATTTATTTCTAAGTCAAAGGTCACTGACTTATTTACTGAGCATGTGCGAGAATGAGCACAGCTCATATGCATAAATTACATGGATATTGTCACACGCACCTTTAGAATAGAGATGGGGAGGAATTTCTTTAGTCAGAAAGTGATGAATCTGGGGAATCCATTGTCATGGGCAGCTGAGGAGGCCAAGTAATAGGGTATTTTTAAAGCAGAGTTTGATAGGTTCTTGATTAGTAAGGGTGTCAAAGGATATGGGGAGAGGGCAGGAGAATGGGATTGAAAGCGAAAAATAGATCAGCCGTGATGGAATGGCGGAGAAGACTCGAGGGGCCGAATGGCCTAATTGTGCTCCTGTATCTTCTGGTGTTAAGGAGGAAGGACCTTATCACCTGAAACTGAAGCTGAGATGGTTGCAAGCCATTTCTTGTGAATCCAATTTTCTGAAATGATTTATACTTTGTTGTTTGTTTGATAAAATCAATTTCTACAAGAGAAATAGAAATGAGAATGTGGTAGCCAAACACGGGGATTAAATACGTCTGAATTTGGCAAATATTAGGGCAATCAGACCTTAGATCACAATCTAAGGAAAGTATTTTCTTAATCTTAATCTTAAAGATAAGGACCTCTTTCTGGCTCTAATTGTGTGGTTTGGTCTGGAATCTTTCCACGGATGATTTTCATTAGCTTCCCTATCAGGAATGTTTATTTAAAAAATGTCCCTACAGGTGTGTGGTGACCAATGCAAAGAAGTCCCCATTGGTTTTTATTATAGTCAGCTCTTTAAACTATTTAAACATTGAGGCGGCACGGTGGCGCAGCGGTAGAGTTGCTGCCTTACAGCGCTTGCAGTGCCAGAGATACAGGTTTGATCCCGACTACGGGTGCGGTCTTTACAGAGTTTGTACGTTCTCCCGGTGATCGCGTGAGTTTTCTCTGAGATCTTCGGTTTCCTCCCACACGCCAAAGACGTACAGGTATGTAGGTTAATTGACGACATAAATGTAAATTGTCTCTAGTGTGTGTTAATGTGCGGGAACGCTGGTCGGTGCGGACACGGTGGGCTGAAGGGCCTGTTTCCGCGCTGTATCTCTAAACTAAACTAAATTGAGGGATTTAACTCCTTCCAGTTAATATTTTGTTTATGGTTTCGTTTAGGAGTCGGCAGTGTAACGAGTATGATAGATGTTAGAGTAACTCAGCGGGTTAGGCAGCATCTCTGGAGTTCATACAGTACATAGTTGAAGCTTTGTGTTGGGACCCTACAGAACTGCCCCTCGTTTCCAACCCATCCCCATCCCCTTGCACCCATCCCATCCCGACCTCTGGCTTCACGTTTCACATTTCTCTCCCTATCTCCTTATCTTAACCACATTTCATTTCTGGCGTTTGTCAATTAATGCCCCCCCCCACACCCTCACCTTTATCCAACATAGGACATAGGTTTAAGATAAGGGCGGGGGAAAGATTTAATAGAAACCCGAGCAGTAAAGCCCCTGTCCCACTTACGTGTCCTTGGCATGCTAATTACGTGACCTCGTCATCGCGTTGAGGCGCACGTGGGACCGCAATGCGCCTGCGCGCATACTTGTTACGTCATGCCGGAGGCGCACGTAGATTTTGTTTCCCTACAAAATCTCGGAGTGCCGTGCGATACCGCGCACAACTCCATACCCCTCCGCGCTTCTCCATGCCACCGTCCCGCGCAGCCCACACAATACCCGTGCGCCTCAATGCGACGACGAGGTCGCGTAATTAGCGTGCCAAGGATACGTAAGTGGGACAGGGGCTTAACTTTTTTACACAAAGTGTGTGTGTATGGAACGAGCTGCCGGAGGAAGTACTTGAGGCAGGTACTATCACAATGTTTAAGAAATATTTAGACAGGTAGCTGGGATAGGACAGGTTTCGAGGGATATGGGTCAAACGCCGGCATGGGGTATGTTGGTCAGCGTGGGCCAGTTTGACCGAAGGGCCTGCTTCCACGCTGTATGACTCCATGACTCTATGACTCAAATCGCAGCTGGTGCTGCATAACAAAGGTAATAGGAGTCCCCCATACACTAGCACTATCCTACACACTCGGGAAAATTTACAAAGCCAATTAACCTACAAACCTGAACGTCTTTCGAATATGGGAGGAAGCCAGAACACCAGGAGAAAACCAGCGCGGTCACTGGGATAACATAAAAACTCAGTACAGAATCAGAATCAGAATCAGAATCAGAATCACACTTTATTCGGCAAGTATATTTTGCAACATACGAGGAATTTCATACAATTAAAAGCAACAGATCACCCAAAACCACATTTTAACATGAACATCCACCACAGTGACTCCTACACATTCCACACTGTGATGGACGGTGAAATAAAGTTCAAGTCTCTTCTTCTTTTGTTCTTCCTCGGTCGGGGGCCTTGAGCCCCCATTGACGGGATGATCTTGACTCCCGTAGCCGGCGGCGTTCGGGCCTCCCTGTCGAGGCGATCAAGCTCCCGCATCGGGGGGATGTCAGTTCCCCCACGTCGGGCGATCGATCCTCGTGTCGGAGCGGGTCGAACCTTCCACGACGTTGGAGCTTCCCGACTAGCCTCTCCCGACTGCGAGCTCTTGATGTTAACGTCTGCGGTGGTCGCGGTGGGAGCAATCCCAGGCAAGGGTCAGCTCCGATGTTAAGTCCGCGCCCTGCGGTGGGGCTCACGACAGTCCGAGGAGGCTTCCAGCTCCAGCGAAGTTAGGCCGCAGAGCCGGAGAATGTGATCCGAAAATTGATCACATCTCCGGGAAGGTAAGAACTTGAAAAAAAGTTTCTCCCGATCCCCTCCCCCCTCCCCCCCACATAAAACAAACTCAAGAACATTAAAAAAAAAACTTTTAACAAACTAAAAAATAACAAAAAGAAAGAAAATATGAACAGACTGCCGGCAGGGCAGCCACTTCCCCGGCAGCACCTGTCGTCAGGATCGAACCCAAGTCTCTTCGCTGCGAGGCAACGATTCTATCGCTGCACCACATGTGCCATCCTGGTACATTATTCTCATTGTTCTAAGGTGGTTCTGCATTGTGGAAGTGTCAAGTATTTTTTGAACAAATATGTTTTGCTTAGTTTAGTTTATGTTAGAGGTAGAGCGTGGAAACAGGCCCTTCGGCCCACCGGGTCCACGCCAACCACTATCACCTATCCGCTAGTTCTATCTTTGACACTAGGGCCAAATTACAGATGCCAATTAACCTGCATGTCTTTGTGAATGTGGGAGGAAACCAGAGCACCCGGGGAAAAACCCACACAGGTCGCGGGGAGAAAGTATCAACTCCGTACGGACAGCACCTGTAGTCAGGATCGAACCCGGGATCTGGGGCTGTAAGGCGGCAACACTCCTTGCGCTGCCACTTGATCCCGAGTGACAGTATAAACTGGGGGAAAACGACAACAGAAATAAACTGAGCAATTCATCTGCTATTTGAAGAAAGACTGGAAAACAAACATGTACAGCGCCACTTAGCTTTGTTAAACAGATATAAATACTCACTGCACAATGTAAAGTTGGCTTGTGGTAAAATATTAAATGGCTACAATTCAAAATCTGTTGACAAGAGAAGAGAATTGGAACTCTCAGAAGAAAATAAACTCATCCAGAAGCTTTTGGAACTTGTTGCCCTGTGACATTTCAAGCCAGGGATCAGTTTCAGATCGCTAAACTTTCCAAGGTACTTCATGGGAAGATTTCGCCGCAAAAATTGGCATAAAACGTCACATCAGAGAAAGATGGCAAGCTTCAGGAATCTTGGAAGCCAGAACACCAGGAGAAAACCAGCGCGGTCACTGGGATAACATAAAAACTCAGTACAGAATCAGAATCAGAATCAGAATCAGAATCACACTTTATTCGGCAAATATATTTTGCAACATACGAGGAATTTCATACAATTAAAAGCAACAGATCACCCAAAACCACATGAACATCCACCACAGTGACTCCTACACATTCCACACTGTGATGGACGGTGAAATAAAGTTCAAGTCTCTTCTTCTTTTGTTCTTCCTCGGTCGGGGGCCTTGAGCCCCCATTGACGGGATGATCTTGACTCCCGTAGCCGGCGGCGTTCGGGCCTCCCTGTCGAGGCGATCAAGCTCCCGCATCGGGGGGATGTCAGTTCCCCCACGTCGGGCGATCGATCCTCGTGTCGGAGCGGGTCGAACCTTCCACGACGTTGGAGCTTCCCGACTAGCCTCTCCCGACTGCGAGCTCTTGATGTTAACGTCCGCGGTGGTCGCGGTGGGAGCAATCCCAGGCAAGGGTCAGCTCCGATGTTAAGTCCGCGCCCCGCGGTGAGGCTCACGACAGTCTGAGGAGGCTTCCAGCTCCAGCGAAGTTAGGGCCGCAGAGCCGGAGAATGTGGATCCGAAAATTGATCACATCTCCGGGAAGGTAAGAACTTGAAAAAAAGTTTCTCCCGATCCCCTCCCCCCTCCCCCCCACATAAAACAAACTCAAGAACATTAAAAAAAAACTTTTAACAAACTAAAAAATAACAAAACGAAAGAAAATATGAACAGACTGCCGGCAGGGCAGCACCTGTCGTCAGGATCGAACCCAAGTCTCTTCGCTGCGAGGCAACGATTCTATCGCTGCACCACATGTGCCATCCTGGTACATTATTCTCATTGTTCTAAGGTGGTTCTGCATTGTGGAAGTGTCAAGTATTTTTTGAACAAATATGTTTTGCTTAGTTTAGTTTATGTTAGAGATAGAGCGTGGAAACAGGCCCTTCGGCCCACCGGGTCCACGCCGACCACTATCACCTATCCGCTAGTTCTATCTTTGACACTAGGGCCAAATTACAGATGCCAATTAACCTGCATGTCTTTGTGAATGTGGGAGGAAACCAGAGCACCCGGGGAAAACCCACACAGGTCGCGGGGAGAAAGTATCAACTCCGTACGGACAGCACCTGTAGTCAGGATCGAACCCGGGATCTGGGGCTGTAAGGCGGCAACACTCCTTGCGCTGCCACTTGATCCCGAGTGACAGTATAAACTGGGGGAAAACGACAACAGAAATAAACTGAGCAATTCATCTGCTATTTGAAGAAAGACTGGAAAACAAACATGTACAGCGCCACTTAGCTTTGTTAAACAGATATAAATACTCACTGCACAATGTAAAGTTGGCTTGTGGTAAAATATTAAATGGCTACAATTCAAAATCTGTTGACAAGAGAAGAGAATTGGAACTCTCAGAAGAAAATAAACTCATCCAGAAGCTTTTGGAACTTGTTGCCCTGTGACATTTCAAGCCAGGGATCAGTTTCAGATCGCTAAACTTTCCAAGGTACTTCATGGGAAGATTTCGCCGCAAAAATTGGCAACGTCACATCAGAGAAAGATGGCAAGCTTCAGGAATCTTGGATGATGAGAGAGGATCTAAATTTAGTCAGAAGGAAAGATGCATGGAAACTGAAATCGGACAGCTCTTGAGGAACATCAATCAGAAAAGAAACAGGGAATTGGTTTAGTTTAGTTTATTGTCACATGTACCAAAGTACAGTGAAAATCTCTTGTTGCGTGCTATTCAGTCAGTGGAACGACTACATATGATTACAATCGAGCCATCCAGTGTTCGGGATAAAGGAAATAATGTTTAGTGCAAGGTAAAGTCCAGTAAAATCTGATTAGAGATAGTCCGAGGGTCTCTAATGAGATAGATGGTAGGGCAGGACTGCTCTTTAGTAGGTGGTAGAATGGTTCAGTTGCCTGATAACAGCTAGGAAGAAACTGTCCCTGAATCTGGAGGTGTACTTTTTAACACTTCTATACCTTTTGTCTGATGGGAGAGGGGAGAAGAGGCCCCTTGATTATGCTGCTGGCCTTGCCGAGGCAGCGTGAGGTGTAAATGGAGTCAACGGAAGGGAGGTTGGCTTGTGTCATGTCTAGGCTGCGTTCACAATTCTCTGCAACTTCTTGCGGTCTTGGTGGGAGCTGTTTCCAAACCATGCTTGGAGGTGCGGAAAATAGCTAATGCTGTCCCTTTGTTTAAGAAGGGAAATGGTACAAACCAGGTGATTTTAGGCTAGTTAGCCATACATCAGTGCAGGAAAGTTTAGGCCCGTATGGTGGCGCAGTGGTAGAGTTGCTGCCTTACAGCGCCAGAGCCCCGGGTCCTGAGATTGATCCTGACCACGGGTGCCGTTAGTATGGAGTTTGTATGTTCTCCCCGTGACATACATGGGTTTTCTCAGACATCTTCGGTTTCCTCACACACTCTAAAGACGTACAGGTTTGTAGGCTAATTGGCTTGATGTAAATGTAAAAATTGTCCCTAGTGTGTCGGATAGTGTTAATGTGCTTGGACTGCTGGCCGGAGCGGATTCGGTAGGCCGAAGGGCTTGTTTCCCCGCTGTACCTCTAAACTAAACTAAACTAAAACTACTGGAGAGATTTTTAGGGTTTCTTAATGTTTCTTAAACGTTGCAACAGTACCTGCCTCAACTACCTCCTCGGGCAGCTGGTTCCATACATCCAGCACCCTTTGCATAAACAAGTTACCCCTCAGATTCCTATTAGATCTTTCCCCCCTCACCTTAAACTTCACCAGTCATCTGGTTCTCGATTCCATCTCTGAGCAAGATACTCTGTGCATCCACCTGATCTATTCCTCTCACGAGTTTATACACTTGATTGAACAGTTTGAGAAGGTGACAAAGATGATGATGATGGGAGGAATGTTGATTGTGTCATCTTTAGTGAAGGGCATTCAACATGTCCCTTATTATAGGCTGATCCAGAAGAGTAGTGCATATTAGACCATGGAAGCTTGTTCGATTGGATTCAAATTAACAGTGGGTAGTGGTGGAGGGTGTAATTGTGACTGGAGGTCTGTGATCAGTGGTGTTCAATGATTCAATAATTCATTGATACTTTTTGGTCACGTGTACCAAAGCACAATGAAACTAGTTTGTTTTAACCCGGTAGAATTATATAGAAGACTTCACCTCGGCAGTACAGAAGAGCTGCCACAAACTTTTTGGCGTGACAAAGTTTCAAAAGTTGGAAGGAACTGCAGATGCTGGTTTCTTCAGACTGATGTCAAGGGAGTGGGAGGAACATCGATAAGGAAGTGTGTAGATAAGGATATGTAGGATGTGAAACAGGACAAAGGGAATGGAGATCAAGGAAAATGTACAATAGATCATGGTTCGTTGGGAAGGTAACAACAAAGCAAACGGAAATAGAATGTAGTCGGAGACAGTAAGACTGGTCGGAGAACTGGGAAGGGGGTGGGGATGGAGAGAGAGGGAAAGCAAGGGTTACTTGAAGTTAGGGAAGTCAAAGTTCATACCGCTGGTGCGTAAGCTGCCCAAGCGAAATATGAGTTGCTGTGGCTCCAATTCGCGCTGGGCCTCACTCTGACAGTGGAGGAGGCCCAGGACTGAAAGGTCGGTGTGGGAATGGGAGGGGGAGTAAAAGTGTTTAGAAACCGGCATCAAAAGTTCTTAGCACAGTCACAGTCGCTCTTTTCACAGTGACGAACTGGCCTGCTGTTGCACGTGGCCATAGGCGGCTCGCCGGGTCCTTCCCCGCTGTTGATGGTCCCCCGACGGATCCCTCCTGGTTCTCAGCACCCCCCCCCCCCCCCCTGGGTCCGCTGGGTCCCTTGTTCGAGGGGGCATGGCCTGCCGAGTTGCTCTTGGCGGGATCAATGCTGGGACCTCTTTTATTTGTGATACATTTAAATGATTTGGTCAATATTGCACATAGAATCAAAAAGCACTGGAGTAACTCAGCAGGTCAGGCAGGTCTGTGGAGAAAAGGAATATGGTGACGTTTTCGGGTCGAGATCCTTCTCCGCTGGTCAAAAAAAGGTCATTCATTTGTGAAGTCTGAAGAAGGGTCTCGATCCGTAATGCCACCTATTCCCTTTGTCCAGAGATGCTGCATGACCCGCTGAATTACTCCAGCTTTTTGTGTCTATCTTCATCATTAATGAAGAATATGTTTCAGAAGTGAGTTTTAGGCAGGAAATTTCAGATGGTATGATTGCTGCCACTGGAATGATTAAATTCAGGAATGGTCATTCTAGAGACTAGGAATGGAGAACTAAGCAAATGAAGAAGGTGTACTAAGATGATGGCAGTGCTGAATGATAGTCAGTAATAAACAAAAGGCTGTTGGTAGCTGGATTCTAAAAATGATAAGTAATGCCATTAGATTGTCGCTAGGGGCGTCACATCAAGGCTGCCTCTGCCTACAGTCTGTCCGTTTTTTCCATTTAATTTTTTTTTTAGTTTGTTTAAAAGTATGTTGAGGTTTCTTTCGTTTTTCTATGTGGGGGACAGGGTTAGGGTAAGGGGGAAACCGTCTTCCAGTCGCCTCCTGGCGAGGTTGCGACTATTCTCCGAGTCGCGTCCTCGCCCCCCTCCTCGCGGCCTACCAACTGGATTGGCACGGCCTTTCCTGCCGGGGACCAGACCAGAGCTACAGCAGCAGCGGCGCAGCACTGGATACATCGCGGCGGGGGCGATGGCTCACCTGGGATCGCCGTTTGAAGCTCCGGAGTGCTGGGCCTGCTGCTTCAATATCGCGGGGCTGTGGTTTGAAGAGCTTCCAGCGCGGGCAGCATTGATTTCCACATCGCGGTGCCCTGGGGCCCTTTGCCGAGGGCCGCCAACGTGGGTCTCCGCTCGGTGCGGCCTGTGGACCTCGGGAGCCGCGGACTCCGGTGGCCGATTCGGAGGCCCAAGCCGCTGAGGTTGTTCTCCCTTTCCGACGTCGGTGTTCCATCATCCCGACTGAGCATCAGGCCACTCGTAGCGGCGACTGCGGAGGGCTGCGGAGGACTCGGGAGGCCCCGACCACGGGTGTACATCAAAGAACATCTAAGAGGAGGATGACTGAACTTTGGGCCTTCCCTCACAGTAGGAAACTTTGAATCCGCTGTGCAGAGGATGTTTATGTTAAAATACTATTGTGTTTTGTTCTTTTTATTCGTATGGCTGTATGGTGACCCCAAATTTCACTGTATCAATTGGTGCATGTGGCAATAAATGTCTCTTGAATCTTGAATGTTTTGAATCTCTTGAATCTAGATTGGGCGTAGTTGACATTCCACCCCTCCTGGGCAGGCTAAAGCAGTGGACTCATTTCTGTAGTCAGAGGGTGGTGAATCTGTGGAATTCATTGCCACAGAAGGCTGTGGCGGCCATCAATGGATATTTTTAGGGCAGAGATCGATAGATTCTTGATTAGTACGAGCCTCAGAGGTTAAGGGGAGAAGGCACAAAAATGCGATTGAGAGGGGAAGATAGATAGACCTTGATTGAATGGCAGAATAAACTTGATGGGCCGAACGGCCTAATTCTGCTCCGATAACTCTTGGAACTTATGAAACTTATGACCGCATAAGGTAGATAGAAACAAAATGTTGGTCTGAAGAAGGGTCCTGACCCGAAATGTCACCTATCCATTTTCTCCAGATATGTTGCCTGACCCGCTGAGTTACATCAGCATTCTGCGTCTATCTTTGATATAAAAAAGCATCTGCAATTCCGTTTTTAATACATAGACTGTGTAAGGTCTATAAATAATGGGGAACGCATGAGGATTTTCTACAACAACCAGATTTTTAAATATTGTGGAACTTACTGAATCTCCAGGTTCAGGAACAGCTTTTTCTCAACAACCGGAATCAGGCTATAAAACACGACAAACACCAACTAAATTTCAAACTATGACCTGTATTGGTTGCACCAGAGCAGTTTCGTTTGGGGTTTTACCAGGGGACATGAAGGAGTCATAAATAACATATCCATTTGTTGAGCCCATTTTTAGGAACCTAACGAAGGTACATACCACATACACTATTTTGTTCGTATATGCACATGGCAAAAAGGTTAATAACCACTGCACTAGAGACTTTGGCCCTTTGCATTGCACTAACATTGTCTTTTATTTAATTATTGAACTTTCATTTGCTTATAGTGTACTGCATTTGCTGCAAGTAGGAATCGTGTTCTGAACATATGCCAATTGAACACTCTCGACTCTCTTGACTTGGAAAGGTTCAGAAGAGCATGAGTAGACTTAGAGTGAAGCTGATTAAAATGAAGATGAGGATATGTTGATATATTTAGTCAAACTTGAAAAGGTTCAGAAAAGATTGATGAGGATGTTGCCAGGAGCACTATAGGGAGAGGTTGAGTAGGCTGAGTCTCTATTCCATGCAGCGTTGGAGGATGAGGAGAGATCTTATAGAGGTTTACAAAATCATGAGTGGAATAGATCAGGTAGATGCACAGTCTTTTAGCTAGAGTAGGGGAATCGAGGCCCAGAGGACATAGGATCAAGGCGAAGGGGAAAAGATTTAATAGGAATCCGAGGGGTAACTTTTTCACACAGCGGATGGTGGGTGCATGGAACAAGCTGCCAGAGGAGCTAGTTGAGGCTGGGACTATCCCATCGTTTAAGAAACACTTGGACAGGTACATGGATAGGACAGGTTTGGAGGGTTATGGACCAAGCGCAGGCAAGTGGGACTCGGGTAGCTGGGACACTGTTGGCCGATGTGGACACGTTAGTGATATGAGCCTGTTTCCACAATGTATGACTCTATATGGAACATAATGTTGTCACATGGGGGCGGCAAAGTGGTGCTGCCTGACAGCGCCAGAGACCCAGGTACGATCCTGACAATGGGTGCTATCTATATGGGGTTAATACTTTCTCCCTGTGACTGTGTGGGTTTTTCTCTGGGTGCTCTGGTTTCCTCCCACACTCCAAAAGACATGCAGGTTTGTAGGTCAATTGGCTTCGATACAAGTTGTAAATTGTCCCTGGTTTGTCGGAGACTGCTAGTATACGGGGTGATCGCTGTTCAGCGTGGATAAGGTGGGCCGAAAGGCCTGTTTCCACGCTGTATCTCTAAAGTAAAGTAAGTAAAAGAAGCAGCTGGGTTGATTGCCTGTTCTTGCTCTCCAGCCTTGAAGTACTTCTGCACCAAGTGTGTAAATGGAAGAGCAATTTGAAATCAAAACCATATTTCCAGCTTGAGATGCAAAAATAAATAAAGAAATGGACCCAAGAGAAGTTTGCAGCTAAATATAACAAAGTTGGATTGCTTGCAGAGATAATTCAATGTGGACATGGCTCTCACTGCTTTTGGAAACACTCAGTAGTAAATTTGGAAAGGGAAGACTTTACACAAGGGCATCTTATTGTCATTTGCTTTCAGAAGCATTGTTTTAATGTTGCATTTGTTTTTGAGCCAAACGGCCACTAGATTGATGAAGAATTTAAGATTATATGCGATGGGACAAGCGCACACCACGGGGGATGATACACTTCAGTTTTCCCACACTCTCAAGCACTTCACTTTTATTGCCTTAAATAAATATAACCAGCCAAAAAGCAATCGGCACATACAGTTTAGTTTAGTTTAGTTTAGTTTAGAGATACAGCGTGGAAACAGGCCCTTCGGCCCACCGAGTCCGCGCCGACCAGTGATCCCCGCACACTAACGCTATCCTAAACACACTAGGGAAAATTTACACTTATACCAAGCGGATTAACCTGCAAACCTGCATGTCTTTGGAGTGTTGGAGGAAACCAAATATCTCGGAGAAAACCCACGCAGATCACGGGGAGAACGTAGAAATTCCATACAGACAGCACACATAGTCATGATCGAACCCGCTGTAAGGCAGCAACTCTACCGCTGCGCCAATGTGCCACCCTACAGAGACTGGGATTTTCTTTCCAACATTTTTTGGCTGTGGGTCGTTGGATCGCAACCTTCCTTGGATACATTGCAATTAAATTTTCCCACCCTGGCCTCTGGTCACGTTGCCAGGGACTTGAGCAAGACATCGCTCCTTGTCTGGCAGCTTCCTCCAGCTGAAGTGCAGACAGACATCAATTGGGAAGAAGATTTTGTCTCACAGGGCACAGGGGAGTTGTGATGTTTGGTGGGCAGTGTGGGGTGGGAGGACCCGTTGCTCCTCCCGTGCAGCAGGTGGCGCTGTACAGGACAAAGGGAGATGTTTGTATATAGTTCTCCCCTGTCTGTAGTGTGTGAGTGTGCAGCCATTGTGACTAGTCTTGCTGCCAGCATTGAGTAAAGCATTAAAGACTTCTGTGGAAATGAAAGATTCTCAAGTTTTGTGCAGACCTAGAGAACGAACACGAAAGGAGTGTTGTGGAGTGGAGGGATCGTTGGGGTGCAGGTGTATGGTTCCTTGAAAGTGGTGTCACCGGTGGACAGGGTGGTCAAGGAGGCTTTCATCAGCATCTCTGGACAGGGTGACGTTTTGGGTCGAGACCCTTCATACAGACAGTCAGCGGAGAGGGTGTCTAGAGATATGGAAGGATAAGGTGTGAAAATGACAGATCAAAGTATACGATGATAAGGAAATGTAGAATGGTTCATTGTCAGTTGAAGGGAAGGTGACAAGGCGGTATGCAATCAGTAGAATTAGTCAGGACAGTGTAGTCGGAGACTAGGGTGGGGAGGGACATAGAGAGAGCGAAAGCAAGGGTTATGATGTTTGAGAAATGAATACTCTTACCGCTGGGTTGTAAGCTGCCCAAATGAAGTATGAGGTGCCGTTCCTTCATGGTAGGCTCAGAAGGAATGGTAGGCTCAGAAGGAAATGGGCCAAAAGCAGATATGGTAGGCTCAGAAAGAAATGGGCCAAAAGCAGGTAGGTTGGACGTGTGTGGATGGGGCATGTTGGTCGTAGTGGGCAAGTTGGACTGACGGGGCTGTTTCCATGCTGTATGACTCTATGACATCTGAGGAATCTTCTTAAGAAGAAATCTGGTCTGTCAGCCACGGGAAGTCCTCCTCTGCACCTTCTGCTCGTTAACTTGCTGGATACATGGTCATAATGTAGAAACAAAGAACTGCAGATGCTGGTTAATTGTCCTTTACACAAAACGGCACAAAGGGCTGCAGTGACTTTGCGGGTCAGACAGCATTTCTGGAGAAGGTGAATAGGTGATATTTCAGGTTTGGACTCTTGAAAAGGGGTTGGCCCAGACATATGTAAATTCTGTGCCTATCTGCCTCCAACACCTTTTCAGGCAATACATTCCAGTTTGCAATCATCCCCGGGTGAAAAATAATCTTCCTCAGATCCTTTTCAACCTTCTTACTCCTTAATTTAAAATGCCCTCTGGCCTTGAATGAATGATGAATGAATACTTCATTCTCACAGTGAAATTCTTTGCTTGCATACCCAAGGTATGCAAATAGTCACCACATCAAGGGCAAGGCAAGGCAAGGCAAGGCAAATTTATTTATATTGCACCATTTGTACAAGCAGCAACTCATAGTGATTTACAAAAGAAACAAAAGTATAACATAGTAAAAAGACAGCAGAACAACCATACAACACAGGACAACAAAATAGCCAATAATCAAAAATTACAAAACAAGCGATAAGACAAACGCATGAATAGTAAAACAAAGTCACTAAAACAATAAAACGATTTTAAAAGCACATAAAAGGGATAAGATTAGGTTAAAATTACCTGCATGTTGGGTTATGGAAAAGCTACAGTAAACAACAGTGTTTTTAGCACTGATTTACATGAGCTTAGTTACAGATGACAAAGTTACCCGCACCAGGTTCTCCTTTGTTCTCCCCCCCTCTCCCCCCAACCTCGCCATTCCCCCTAGGCAAGTTCGTCTTTGTTCCCCCTCACTCAAGGCGCCCCACCATGCCGGGACCACTTTTGTTCCTGTCGGGATGTCCTCCGTCTCCTACATGGCCCGTCCTTGACCGGCAGCACATTCGTCGACCGCCGCACCCAACCGCTGGACCATCGAGGTTCCGCCGGGCCAGCGAGACTCCACCGAACCGGCGAGGCTCCACAGCCCGGCTTCTCTGCGACCTCTTGGGCAGCGCCTGCCACTGCAGCCTCCTGGGAGGTTCCCTTAGAAAACTCTGCCATGTGGAGGTTTCTTACTATTGGCAATGACTACGCCGCTCAGAATTTTGTACATACCTATCGGTTTTCCCCTCAGCCTCCACTATTTCAAGGAAAATAAGCCCAATTCATCGAGTGTCTACTCAAAAGTGACGAGCCCCTCCTCTAAACTAGCGATGCTCTTCAATATTCACAGGCTCTGGATTAAATTCAGGGAGTTTCTAGGTTTGCTGGTGGTAATGGCTTTATCTATCTGGAAGTCTTATATGTTGAAGATAGACACAAAAAACTGGAGTAACTCGACAGGACAGGCAGCATCTCTGGAGAGAAGGAATGGGTGATGTTTCGGGTCGAGACCCATCTTCAGACTTTTTCTCTCCAGAGATGCTGCCCTCCCCACCGAGTTACTCCTGCTTTTTGTGTGTAAAATCATGAGGGGAATAGATCGGGTAGATGCACAGAGTCTCTTGCCCAGAGTAGGGGAATCGAGGGCCAGAGGACATAGGTTCAAGTGAAGGGGAAAAGATTTAATAGGAATCTGAGGGGTAACCTTTTCACACAAAGGACGGTGGATGTATGGAACAAGCTGCTGGAGGAGGTAGTTGAGGTTGGGACTATCCCAACGTTTAAGAAACAGTTAGACAGTCATATGGATAGAGGCATGTTTGGATGGATATGGGCCAAGGACAGGCAGGTGGGAGAAGTGTAGCTGGGACATTGTTGGCCAGTGTGGGCAAGTTGGGCCGAAGGGCCTGTTTCCACACTGTATCACTCTTTGACTCCATCTTCAGGTTAAACCAGCGTCTGCAGTTCCTTCCTACACATCTTGTATGTTTACAGGCTAATGATCAGTAACATGAGGTAGCCCTAATATAGAGCTTGTCAATGAATTAACAGAAAATGGAGTTTAATATTCTTTCTGTTCAGTGCCGATTTATTTCAATTTCTCAACATTGAATACATATCAAAGAGATTTTCATCCACTTTTGTTATCCAGGTTTTGCATGCTATCATCACCGAAAAAGACTACACGTGATTACAAAGACTAAAGTTGTGCAATGCATGCGCCAGCAGAGTCTGTGTGAAAGCAAGAAAGCAGCAAACTCTGAATTCTGTGCACAGTAAATGTTAGTGACTGATTGTGGATGGGGAAGCCACCAATGCTCTACGTGGCTGTCAGTATCAAGAGTTAAGTTGAAGATCATAAGACTGTTTCTGAAATAGGAACATATTTCACTTGGGCAGCGTACAGCACAGCAGTATGAATATTAATTTATCTAACTTCAAGTGGCCCTTGCTTTCTGTCTCTCTCCGTCCCTCCCCCACCCGAGTTCTCTGACTAGTTTCACTGTCCTTCTGATTAATTCTACATTATATGCCTCCTTGTCACCTTCCCCTCAGCTAACAAAGAAGCATTCTACATTTCCTTACCATCGTCTGCTCTGATCTGTCGTTTTCACACCTTATCCTTCCATATCTCCAGACTCCCTCTCCCCCGACTCTCAGTCTGAAAAAAGGGTCTTGGCCCAAAATGTCACCCATTCCTTCTCATCAGAGGTTCTGCCTGTCCTGCTGAGTTACTCCAGCATTTTATGTCTAGAAACATAGAAACATAGAAATTAGGTGCAGGAGCAGGCCATTCGGCCCTTCGAGCCTGCACCGCCATTCAATATGATCATGGCTGATCATCCAACTCAGTATCCTGTACCTGCCTTCTCTCCATATCCCCTGATCCCTTCAGCCACAAGGGCCACATCCAACTCCCTCTTAAATATGGCCAACGAACTGGCCTCAACTACCTTCTGTGGCAGAGAATTCCACAGACTCACCACTCTCTGTGTGAAAAACGATTTTCTCATCTCGGTCCTAAAAGACTTCCCCCTTATCCTTAAACTGTGACCCCTTGTCCTGGACTTCCCCAACATCGGGAACAATCTTCCTGCATCTAGCCTGTCCAACCCCTTAAGATCTATCTTTAGTTTATAACCAGCATTTGCAATTCCTTCCTATATATTTTTTTTAAATTGGAGATAGATTTACCCTTGATTTGTGATATTCATAGCAAATAATGCACTCAAGATACAGGGAGAGACATATTGATACCTCCCCAGATATAACAGATATGAACATCCGATAAATGAAGCAAAATCATGTTACCAATACTCCCTTTCTCCTTCATTAATGGATAACAATGATCAAAGAAAGTTTGATCAAGATTCAAGAGTCAAGAGAGTTTATTGTCATGTGGCCCAGATAGGACAATGAAATTGTTGCTTTGCTGCTGCACAACAGGATATTGTAGTCATAAATGCAGATCAGATCAGTGTGTCCATATACCATATAATATATATACACACATCAATAAACAGATAAAGAGCAATAGGTTGTTATAGTTCAGAGTTTGTTTGAAGTTGTGTTTAATAGCCTGATGGCTGTAGGGAAGATCCCGGAGGTTTTTGTCAGTCTCCCTAATGATCGAAAGTGGTTTCCGTTTTAAAAATCGGTAATTTTTTAGTCGAAGCCGGTTGCGATGCTAGTTGAAGGTGGTTACCGGAGGACAAAAACCTCCGGGAACCTCTGGGAACCGCACGGAAACCTTGGGTGGGGCGCAAAGTCTCCAGGGGTTTCCGTTCACGTTTCCTAAGTGGGACAGGGGCATTACTCCACCTTTTTGTGTCTATCTTCGGTTTAAACCAGCATCTGCAGTTCCTCCCTACATGCTTCAAAAGTATTTCTTCGATTGTAAAGAGCCATAAGATATTCAGAGATCATGAAAGCTATTATGTAAATCCAAATCTTCCTTTAAAGTAGTTTATGCAAAAAGCAAGCCGATAAAATCATAAGCATGGATTTTGCAGAATCTCATCAGCATAAATATGCAGTCTGGTGGAGTGAATTATCTTGAAGCTGCTTGTTCTCTCTTCATGGAGCCATAGAGTGATACAGTTTGGAAACAGACCCTTGCCCACACCGGCCAACAAGTCCCAGCTACACTAGTCTCACCTGTCAGCATTTGGTCCATAGCCCTCCAAACCTGTCCTAACCATGTACCTGTCTAACTGCTTCTTAAACATTGGGTTAATCCCAGCCCCAACTACCTCCTCTGGCAGCTTGTTCCATACACCCACTTTGTGTGTGAAAAGGTTACACCTCGGATTCCTGTTAAATCTTTTCTCACTCACCTTAAACCTACTCTGGGCAGGAGACTCTGTGTGTCTACCCGATCTATTCCTCTCATAATTGTATACACTGCTATAAGATTAATCCCTCATCCTCCTGTGCTCCAGCGAATAGAGTCCCAGCCTACTCACCCTGTCTAATGAAAGGAGGTCACTAAAGCAAGGAAGAACATGAAAATCCATTTCATGTGGATTACCGCATGCTACGAATCTAAAAACAAAAATCTAAGGCTATCACTATGTTTATCCCAATGACATCACTGAATGAATCACAAGTATAATTCAAGCTGATCTATGTATAAAGAATTATTAAAAAAGATACAGGGATCTGAAACTGTTGATTTGTGTATTCGCAAAGAATCAATTCCAAGTAACTTAGTACTCAAGACTGTGAGTTATCTATTGTCTTCTAGCAATTGATAAAGATCGTGATTGACATCAGGGAAATTGATGAGGGTAAAGCAGTGGATGTTGTCTATATGGATTTCAGTAAGGCCTTTGACAAGGTTCCCCATGGAAGGTTGGTTAAGAAGGTTCAATCTTTGGGTGTTAATGGCGGAGTAGCAAGATGGATTCAACAGTGGCTGAATGGGAGATGTCAGAGAGTAATGGTGGATGGCTGTTTGTCAGGTTGGAAGCCGGTGACCAGTGGGGTGCTCAGGGATCTGTGTTGGGTCCACTGTTGTTTGTCATGTACATCAATGATCTGGATGATGGGGTGGAAAATTGGATAAGTAAGTATGCAGATGATACTAAGATAGGTGGTGTTGTGGATAATGAAGTAGATTTTCAAATTCTACAGAGAGATTTGGGCCATTTGGAAAAGTGGGCTGAAAGATGGCAGATGGAGTTTAATGCTGATAAGTGTGAAGTGCTACATCTTGGCAGGACAAATCAAAATAGGACGTACATGGTAAATGGTAGGGAATTGAGGAATGCTGTGGAACAGAGGGATCTAGGAATAACTGTGCATAGTTCCCTGAAGGTGGAATCGCATGTAGATAGGGTGGTAAAGAAAGCCTTTGGTGTGCTGGCCTTTATAAATCAGAGCATTGAATATAGGAGTAGGGAAGTCATGTTAAAATTGTACAAGGCATTGGTAAGACCAATTCTGGAGTATGGTGTACAATTTTGGTCGCCTAGTTATAGGAAGGATGTCAACAAAATAGAGAGAGTACAGAGGAGATTTACTAGAATGTTGCCAGGGTTCCAGCAACTATGTTACAGAGAAAGGTTGAACAAGTTAGGTCTTTATTCTTTGGAGCGCAGAAGGTTAAGGGGGACTTGATTGAGGTCTTGAAAAATGATGAAAGGGATAGACAGAGTTGACGTGGATACGTTTTTCCCATTGAGGGTAGGGAAGATTCAAACAAGAGGGCATGACATGAGAATTAAGGGACAGAGGTTTCGGGGTAACGTGAGGGGGAACTTCTTTACTCAGAGAGTGGTGGCTGTGTGGAATCAGCTTCCAGCAGAAGTGGTGGAGGCAGGATCGATTTTAACATTTAAGAGTAAAGTGGATAGGTATATGGACGTGAAGGGAATGGAGGGGTATGGTCTGTGCAGGTAGATGGGACTAGGGGAATACAAATGGTCGGCACGGACTGGAAGGGCCGAGAGGACCTGTTTCCGTGCTGTAAATGTTATATGGTTACATTGTTATATGGATAAAGATCGTGATTGACATCACAGAATAATTGATTAGTTTAGTTTAGAGATAAAGCACGGAAACAGGCCCTGCGGCCCACCAAGTCCGCACCGACCAGCGATCCCCGCACATTAACACTTCCCTACACACACTAGGAACAATTTTACATTGATACCAAGCCAATTGACCTGCATGCCTGCGTTGTGGGAGGAAACCGAATATCTCGGAGAAAACCCACGCAGGTCACGGGGAGAAGGTATAAACTCCGTACAGACAAGCACCTGTAGTCAGGATCGAACCCGGGTCTCTGGCGCTGTAAGGCAGTACCTCTCCCGGAGTGCCACCGTGCCACGTTGATTGATTGATCCTTTATTATCACATGTGACACGTCACAGTGAAATTCTTTATTTTGCTGCCCGTACACAAGCTGTGCAAAGAGTCGCCACAGTTGTAGGAAGGAGCTGCAAATGCTGGTTTAAACCGATGAGAGACACACAATGCTGGAGTAACTCGGTAGTTCCTCCTGCGCAATATAATATGTGCAGTCGACTCCTTTCATCTGCCTCACCACTCGCCTTCAAGGCCGCATGCCAGAAACTGGGACTTTTTCCCCGTGATTGCACAATTCTCAGTTCCATTCACACGTTCTTGGTTAATGAAGTAGCCTGTGGCGACATGACCCAGGCACATTCATGTTAAGGTTGATGGATGGTGGATAACACTTGCAACATGAGATGTCAGTAACCGGGCATTCTTCACGACAACCATCAGGTTATTGAACTCTACAAACTCCGACTGGACTATGAACTGCCGTGATTGCACTGGGGTCTTTTGGGCTTTGTTATGTTTTTGTGTTATATTGTTTTATCATTTATTATAGAGTCATAGAGAGTCATAGCATCATACAGTATGGAAACAGGCCCATACTGACCAACACATCCCACCTACACTAGTCCCACTTGCCTGTGGTGTAGCAGTGGTAGAGTCGCTGCCTAATGCCCCTGTCCCACTTAGGAAACCTGAACAGAAACCTCTGGAGACCTTGCGCCCCACCCAAGGTTTCCGTGCGGTTGCCGGAGGTTTTTGTCAGTCTCCCTAATGGTCGAAAGTGGTTTCCGTTTTGAAAATCGGTAATTTTTTAGTCAAAGCCGATTGCGATGCTAGTTGAAGGTGGTTGCCGGAGGACAAAAACCTCCGGGAACCTCCGGGAACCTTGGGTGGGGCATAAAGTCTCCAGAGGTTTCTGTTCAGGTTTCCTAAGTGGGACAGGGGCATTACAGCGCCAGAGACCCAGATTCGATCTCGACTACAGGTGCTGTCTGTACGGAGTTATCTGTTCGCCCCTTGACCTGCGTGGGTTTTCGCCGGGTGCTCCAGATTCCTCCCACACTGCAAAGACGTAGAGGATCGTAGGTTAATTGGCTTCTGTAAATTGTCTCTAATCTGCAGGATAGAACTAGTGGTCGGTATGGACTCGGTGGGCCGAAGGGCCTGTTTCTGCGCCGTGTCTCTAAAGTTTAAAGTCATTATCCTGGGTCACAGCAAGACGAAAGACCTCTGAAAGGAATAAATCACTACACATAATAACATTAGAAAAAAATGGCAAAGGCTCTCATTTTGCAGTACTTTTAACTAAATGAGGTATTGGATGTATTCCGGCTTAAAGGGAATTAAAAATTGAGACAGGTCAGGCAAACGAACGACTTTTACAAAGAATTGAGAATTGAGTATATAGACAAATATTATTGCAGCGAGATACTGGATTATCATGCTGAGAGGGATGCTCATTATCCTGCTCTAATAATGGCTTCGTTAGTTTGCAGGGCTGTTTTATTACGATGGGATAATGATCTTCAAAGTGACACCGGTACTCTACTCAAAAGAGGGAAGTGCAGGATTATAGTCAGAATTTGCCAGGCTACTGTCTGAAGCACTTCTTTACAAAACAATAGAATTAGGGCGATGCGGTGGTGCTTTACAGCGCCAGAGACCCGGGTTCTGTCTGTACGGAGTTTGTATGTTCTCCGCGTGACCATGTGGGTTTTCTCCGGGCGCTCCGGTTTCCTCCCACACTCCAAAGGCGTGCAGGTTTGTTGGTTAATTGGCTTCTGTCAATTGTAAATTGTCCCGAGTGTGTAGGATAGTTTTACAGTTACGGAGATTGATGGTCAGAGTGGACTCAGTGGGGCTGAAGGGTCTGTATTCATGCTGTACAGACCACAGACTGTTTGCCTTCCTCCCATCTGGGAGGCGCTACAGGTCTCTCCATTGCCGGACCAGCAGGTTCAGGAACCACCAGTCTGAAGAAGGGTCTCGACCCGAAACGTCGCCTATCTCCTTCGCGCCTTAGATGCTGCTGCACCCGCTGAGTTTCTCCAGCCTTTTGTGTACCCTCGATTCTCCAGCATCTGCAGTTCCTTCTTTAACAGGTTCAGGAGCAGCTTCTTCCCTGTGGCTGTTACCCTACTGAACTCTGCACACTAACACTATCCTACACACACTAGGGTCAATTTACATTTAGCCCAAGCCAATTAGCCTACCTGTACATCTTCAGAGTGTGGGAGGAAACCAGAGCTTCCCGGAATAAATCCACTCAGGTCTTGGGGAGAACGTACAAACTCCATACAGAGAGCACCCATAGCCAGGATCGAAGCTGTGTCTGTGGCACTGTAGGGCAGCAACTCTACTGCTTGTTAATTGGTTAACTGTAGGCCGTAGGTTAATTGGCTTTGGTAAAATTTGTGCATTGATCCTAATGCGTGGGCTAATGCTACTAGCATGGGGATCGCTGGTCGACGCGGACTTGGTGGGCTGAAGGGCCTGTTTCTGTGCTGTTTTTCTAAATTAAAGGAATCTAAACTAATCAGAAATTATTACATCAATGTGGAACTTGAAATGGGAAGAGATATGTTGAAATTCAAAACCAGCATCAATGTGGCACCTTCATCAATGCCTCAGAACCCTATCATATTTATAACCAAGATATTATTCACACAGCTGATTGGAAAGTTACTAATAGGGAACAAGTTGCTTTGAAAGTACATTGGGCAGGTGGAGAGCAAGCTAAATGGATGGATCATTTGGCGAGGGAGCTCGTAACAGGCTTAAAGCTCATCGTTCAATGCTGTAGCAATTAAAACTAGAAGCCAGAATTAGAATGCAGAGATCTGGGGAATTGTTTAGTTTAGAGATACAACATGGAAACAGACCCTTCAGCCCACCGAGTCAATGCTGACCATTTTCTCATCTGCTCCCAATGCAATAGGGCCAATTAACGGGCGGCAAGGTGGCATAGCAGTAGAGATACTGCATTACAGCGCCAGAGACTCTGGTTCGATCCCGACTACGGGTGCTTGTCTGCGCGGGGTTTGTACGTTCTCCCCGTGACCTGCGTCGGTTTTCTCAGAGATCTTCAGTTTCCTCCTACAATCCAAAGACGCAGGTTGATTGGCTTGGTATAAATGTTTTAAAAAATTGTCCGTAAGGTGCGCGTAAGGTAGCGTGAATGTGCGGGGATCGCTGGCCGGCGCGGACTCACTGGGCCGAAGGGCTGTTCCCGCGCTGTATCTCCAAACTAAAATTAACCCACAAAGCTGCACGTCTCTGAGACGCTGGAGGGAACGGGAGAACCAGGGGGAATCCCACGCCGTCACAGGGAGAACGGGCAAACTCCACACAGACACCACCCAAGGTCGGGGTGGAACGGATGCGGTGTGGGAAACAAGGTTTGTTTAATTAATGCTTTGAGGATGCAAGTCAACCTGCTCCAGGGACCAGGGACCAGGGACCAGGGACATGGCATGAGTTGACGGCCAGAAAGCGATGAGTAATTGATTATTTTTCCACGGAGTGCTCATTAATTTTCCTGCCAATTAATTAATCGTCCAGCTGCTCAAATGTCAATAAGTCTCTTTGCGGGGGGGGAGGAATATGCGGTCTGTTTGCATAATAGATTTCCACAGGGACCCAGGTACCTCTGGCTGCATATTAATTGGCTCCCCTTCACCAACCTGGCACCTTTACCAACTGAAAAGGATTCCGCTTTCTTAGCATCTCAGCTGAGGGGCTTAACATGATCGGAAAAAACCTTCATTGTGGCCATGGACGACTTTACTTTACTGTTACAGGAAGGAACTGCAGATGCTGGTTTACACGGAAGATAAGAGGCAAAATGCTGGAGTAACTCAGCAGGGGCAGGCAGCATCTCTGGAGAACATGGATAGGTGACGTTTCGGGTCGAGACCCTTCTTCAGACCTGAAGAAGAAGGGTCTCGACCCGAAATGTCACCCTTTCCTTCTCTCCAGAGATGCTGCCTGTCCCGCTGAGTTACTCCAGCATTTTGTGTCTGACTTTACAGTTACTTCGCTTCATTGTCACCTGCACCTATGTAGAATGAAATGCTTTGTTTTGTTTTCCATGCAACCCCTCTCTCTCTCTGCCCTCCCTCCCTCCCTCTCTCTCTCTGCCCTCTCTTTGTCTCTGCCCTCTCTCTGTCTCTGCCCTCCCTCTGCCCTCTCTCTCTCACCCTCTCTCTCTCTCCCACTCTCCCACTCTCCCTCTCCCTCTCCCTCTCCCTCTCCCTCTCCCTCTCTCTCTCTCTCTCTCTCTCTCTCACTCTCTCTCTCTCCATCTCTATCTCTCATTAAATTTATAAACTCGGCATTTCTTTATTTTTTCATGTGGCCCTCAAAAATGTGCCAAATATATAATGTGGCCCTCATGCTGAAAAGTTAAGAGGCCTCTGACCTAAACTAAACTACTAAACTAAACTCCAACACCAGAGAAAAAAACTCAAAGTATTTAAAGTAAACGTTCCCAGTTGCCTGTGCCTGAACCCCTCTGTCAGGGGATCACCAACTTCCTTACTTACAGGAAACAGCATCTTCTCCTTCTTGCGTATGGCGTGCACAGCCGAAAGTTGTCGGACAACTTGTTCTATTTGATCTTATTTGACTTGTGCACGCCGGGTTGATTGCATTCGTCGAAACAGGGCGGACCACGTGAAGGTTGCAGTTCCCACCCCAGGAAGCAGCATGTGAGGCTGGGAAAGCACATCTCGGACCCGCTGACCCTCAGCATAGGAGCACCGCAAGGCTGTGTACTCCCTCTATACCAACGGCTGCACCTCCACAGACACCTCTGTCAAGCCTCTCAAGTTTGTGGACGACACAACCCTGATTGGACTGGTCCAGGATGGGGAGGAATCTGCCTACAGACAGGAAGTGTCACAGCTGGCATCCTGGTGCCATGGCAACAACCTGGAGCTCAATGCTCTTAAGGCAGTGGAAGTGATTGTAGACTTTAGGAGAGCTCCCCCTCCCCTCACCCCACTCACCGTCAACAACACCACAGTCACATCTGTGGAGTCTTTAAAGTTCCTTGGAACCATCATCTCCAGGGACCTTAAATGGAGGGCCACCATCAACTACATTGCCAAAAAGGCCCAACAGGCAGTTGAAAAAACACAATCTGCCACAGGCAATGATGGTCCAATTCTACACGGCCTTCGTAGAGTCTGTCCTCACCTTCTCCATCATGGTCTGGTTTGGCTCAGCCACCGAGCACGACATCCGGAGGCTGCAGCGCAGCGTTTGATCAGCTGAGAAAGTTGTTGGCTGCAACCTTCCCCCCATCAACGAACTGTAGACTGCAAGGGCCAGGAAGCGAGCGGGCAAGATCATCTCTGACCCCTCTCACCCTGGCCACAAACTCTTTGAATCATTTCCCTCCGGAAGGTGACTCTGGACTGTCAAAGCCGCTACAGCCAGACATTATTTCCACGAGCAGTAGCTCTACTCAATAACCAAACGTCTGTAGCCTCCTTTTGCTCTGGTATTGTATTTAATTCTTCACATGTTTAAATTATAGTGTTTTAATTTTAATTGTCTACTGTATATCGTGTTGTTACCTGCGAGCAAAGCACCGAGGCAAATTCCTTGTATGTGTACATACTTGGCTAATAACATATATTCAATTCAATTCAATTGAAGAAACTCTTAAAAATCAAATATTTATGATCCACCTTTATCTCTCGGTGATGAGAAATAATTGGGCGAGTGCTGGAGATAGTTGAACAAGCTAATTAGGCAGGCACAAAGACCATGCTGTACAGGAGCAGTGTTTAAAGATTAAGCTTGACGTCGAGAATTAGCTGGCATGTGTTTGTTGTCATTTTTCAGGCAAAAATGGTTAAAGAAAAATGCGGAGTGGAATACTGTCAGTAACAGTGATAGAAGGGTAGAACAGAGCCCCCAGTTGCTTCATGTTCCCTGTCATTGCACAGTTGGTGCAGTACGGTGACTCAGTGGTAGAGTTGCGGCCTCGAGTGCTTGCAGCGCTGGAGACCTGGGCTCGATCCCGATCTGTGCAGAGTTCTCCCCGTGACCTGGTGGCTTTTCTCCGAGATCTCCGATTGCCTCCCACCCCCTTTCAGGTTTATAGGTTAATTGCCTTGGGTTGACAAAGTGTAGATTGTCCCTTGTGTGTGTGTAGTAGTGTTAATGTAGTTGTCAGTGTGGACTGGGTGGGCCGAAGGGCCTGTTTCTGTGCTGTATCTCTAAACTGAACTAAACTACAACTGAAGAAGGGTTTCGGCCCGAAATGTTGCCTATTTCCTTCGCTCCATAGATGCTGCCTCACCCGCTGATTTTCTCCAGCATTTTTGTCTACCTTCGATTTTCCAGCATCTGCAGCTCCTTCTTAAACATTAAAACTACAACTGAGTTGGTGTGGGAAGGAACAGCAGACGCTGGTTAAAACCGAAGATAGACACAAAATGCCGGGGTAACTCAGCGGGTCAGACAGCATCTCTGGAGAATAGGAATAGGCGACGTTTCGGGTCGAGACCCTTCTTCTGACTGAGAGTCCGGAGACTCAAGCACAGTCGGTGTCAAGTTAGTTGCCAAAGTAAGGAACAAATCCCTTTGCATGCAACTGGAGTTGGGACTTTGAGCCAGAACTGAGTCATTCACTTTGTGCATTTCTGTGGCACGTCATTTTTACGCATCTCAAATAATTGAGAGCAGAACATTGTAATGTCATTATTTTCATGAACCAGGCTAATGAGGCATATGTGTACTATTTAGGCTGCCAAACTTCTAAATGCCGTGAACTGCGCTAATATATTCAGTACAGCCCAATTGTTATTTTCCACATTAGGGAATTATGTACCGATACTAAATTTCCTTGACATATGGCCGCTAATGCATCAGTGCATTTCTCAAAGGAGATGATAATCTAAATTAATCTGAGCTACGCTGTGATGCATTGCTTCCTTGTTAGGTAAAAAGATACAGTCATTACGTAAGTATAAATATTAAAAAGAAGCAGTAATTCGAGTGGCATGATGCCTGATATATTTCGATGTGCCGCCCGTCGATTCAATTGTAATGTCATTTATTTCCAACTATTTCAGATTTGTCAACAACTCAAAATGTAATTAAAGTTCTCCATTCTAGAAAAAAAAATCTAAGGGGAGGGTATGGGGGTTACATTTTCTTGCACGGGGATTAACAATGGAACAATGGTTCTTCATTGTCAAATATACATTGCCCAGTGAAATTAATTTTGCATAGCTCACAGGAGTCACCATATGTTTGTGCCATTTGCAAAAAGAGAACAAGTTGAAAGTCCTCTCGGCCGAAATGTCATCCATTCCTTCTCTCTGGAGATGCTGCCTGTCCCGCTGGGCTACTCTAGCATTTTGTGTCTATCTTTGGTTTAAACCAACACCCGCGGTTCCTTCCCACACGAGTTCAAAGTCTGGTCCATGTGCTTGACGTTCTGGTACGTCCCCGATCCAGGTAAGCCCCAGATAAGCCCAGGTAAGCCCAGGTAAGCCCAGGTAAGCCCAAGTATTACATAAGCCCCAGGCTGCTTTCTGTAGGGCCTCCTCCATCGCCCTCTACTGGTTAACCGCCTCCTGTAGCCGACATTGAAGGCGCTGGAGGCAGTACTCTGGTCTCTCTGCTACCAGCCCACTCCTCACATCCATAACCACTAGTGATTCCATCCTTTAATGTATTTAGTTTTGTTTAGAGATACCTAAATACCTGCACGTCTTTGGAGTGTGTTAGGAAACCGAAGATCTCGTAGAAAACCCACGCGGTCACGGGGGGAACGTACAAACTCCGTACAGACAGCACCCGCAGCCGGGATCGAACCCGGGTCTCCGGCGCTGCAAGTGCTGTAAGGCAGCAACTCTACCGCTGCGCCTCCGTGGCCAGTCCTCGACTCTCCGGTCTTCGGGGCCGAGCTCGGCAGCTTCTGAGCTCCTCCCCCCCCCCCTGCAGGCCGCAGCCTGTCATGTTCATCTACACATTATGCTGCCTCGGCAAGGCAACCAACATAGTCAAAGATGTGTCACTCCCTCTTCACCCCTGGCAAGAGGTACAGAAGTGTGAAGACGCACACCTCCAGATTGAGAGACCACTTCTTCACAGTTGTTTCCAGGCATGTAAACCATCCTATCACCAACTAGAGAGCTGTCCTGGTCCACCATCTACCTCCTTGGTCACCTTTGGAATATCTTTATTCGGACTTTCAATGGATATTTTGAAGGCAGAGATAGATCGATTTGTGATTGGTACGGGTGTCAGGGGTTATGGGAAGAAGGCAGGAGAATGGGGTTAGGAGGGAGCGATAGATCAGCCATGATTGAATGGCGGAGTAGACTTGATGGGCAGAATGGCCTCATTCTTCTACTATCACTTATGACCTTATGACTTCAATGGATTTATCTTGCACTAAATGTTATCCCCTTCATCCTGTTTCTACACACTGTGGACAGACTGATTGCAAACATGTATAGTCGTTTCGCTGACTGGAATGCACGCAACAAAGAAGCTTTTCACTGTACCTCGCTACACATGACAATATTGTTGAACTAAACCAATTAACATCTTCGCGAATAGGTTATGATTCAGAGACACCATTTCCGAGTAATCTTCTGCACAGGGTAAGTTTAAGTAGTTGCTGTAGTTTTATGACCTTGGTATTTGCTGTATCTTGTTCTCACCAGTCCTGGAAGGGTATTATTAATACTTTTTATGTAATGTGCGAAAAGCCATCCCTTTTCTTAGGCAGTCCCTTGGGATTGGAGCACATCACACATTCACATCACTGCAGCACATCTCAAACTTATTATAAAAGGAAATTAATTCTCATGGTGTAATGATACATAAGGAGGACATTTGGCTAATTAGGTGTTCTCTCTCTCTCTCTCTCACCCCTCTCTCTCTCACCCTCTCTCTCTCTCCCTCTCTCCCTCTCTCTCTTGCCCACTCTCCCTCTCTTTCTTGCCCTATCTCTCCCTCTCTCCCTCTCTCCCTCTCTCCCTCTCTCCCTCTCTCTCGCCCTCTCCCTCTCTCTCTCCCTCTCTCTTTCTCTCTCTCATTCTCTCTCCCTCTCCCTCTCTCTCTCTCTCTCCCTCTCCCCCCTCACTCTCTCTCCCTCTCTCTTTCTCTTTTTTCTCACTCTCTCTTTCTCTTTCTCTCCTTTTCTCTTTTTCTCTCTCTCTCCCTATCTCTCTCTCTCTCCCTCTCCCTCGCTCTCTCCCTCCCTCCCTCTCCCTATCTCTCTCTCTCTCGCCCTCTCTCTCGCTCTCTCACCCTCTCTCCCTCTCGCTCTCTCTCCCTTCCTCCTCCTCTCTCTCCCTTCCTCTCTCTCCCTATCTCTCTCTCCTCTCTCTCTCTCCCCCTCTCTCTCTCCCTCTCCTTTCTTTCCATCCCCTCTCTCGTTCCCTCTCCTCTCTCCTCTCCCTCCATCCCTCTCCCCCCCTCCCTCTCCCCCTCTCCTCTCTCTCACCCCCTCTCTCTCTTTCTCTCTCCCCTGTCTCCCCCTCTGTCACTCTCCTTCTCCCCCTCTTCCCCCTTTCTCTCTCTCTCCCTCGCAGGGCCGGATTTAGATGAAGAGAGGCCCTAGGCTATTCCACTCTCAATCCCCTATGTAAGGCCCCTCCCAATCAGCCTATAGGCCTATAGGGCCCTGCCGTGGCCCCCCTAGATCTCGAGGCCCTAAGCTTAAGCTTGTGAAGCTTAAACGTAAATCCGGCCCTGCTCCCTCTCACTCTCTCTCTCACCACACCCCCCCCCCCTCCCCCCATCAACAACTCTTTGATTATTTTTGGCATTCACCTCCCCCGAAGGATAATTTACTGCATGCGATTAACATTTAGACCGTGTGCGTAAACACTCGCAGCCACTGGGGGAATGTGCAATCTGCAAATAGACAGCACCTGAGGTCAGGATTGAACCTGAATTGAACCTAGACACAGTGAGGCAGCAACAGTAACTGATGTTCCAACTTGAGCCCATTTTCGCACCTCACCTTAAATGTATATATAATATATGTTCTGTGCGTTGCCTGTGTTGTTGCTGCAAGCAAGATTTTTCATTCACCAGTACATCATCACCACCTGTACATGTGACAATAGATATTTGATTTGACCTGTTTGTATTACTCAACCTCTGCCAATAATTCGTTCCACCTTTTAGAAACATAGAAAATAGGTGCAGGAGTAGGCCATTCGAGCCTGCACCGCCATTCAATATGACCATGGCTGGTCATCCAGATTCAGTACCCCATTCCTGCTTTCCCCCCGTATCCCTTGATTTTGCTTGTTGCAAATTGCCAAAATGTTCTACTCCCTCTTTACATCTTAAGTGACAGGTTTGGCTGCTTCTTCCTCCGAGACCCGACCGAGGTGTGGTGGCAAATGCCGCATTACTTCTCCAAGGACACCAAGTGCTGGAGTAACTCAGTGGGTCAGGCATCATCCCTGGAGAACATGGGTAGGTGACGCTTTGGGTCAGGACCCTTCTTCGCTTTTCTTCTACAGTGGGGGATGTGGGAGGAGCGGAGAAATCCAATTTAATCTTGCCAAAGCTCTGCTCAGCTTTTGAGTTAGCATGATTCAATTTATTTTAATTTCTTTCCCCACCCCCCCCAAAAAAATAATTTCTCTTGTCTTTTCTTTAAATTTGCCATGGTCAGTCATTCTTGAATCGACCTGCATGGCCCTCATCCTACCTTAGCTGTGGAACATGATAGACTACCTCTTGCTGAGGTTCCCAGGTCAATTACAGAGATAGACAAATTCTTGATTTGGACGGAAGGTCAAAGTTTTATGGGGAGAAGGCTGGAAAATGGGATTCGGAGGCAGAGATCAGCCATGATTGAACGGCCGAATGCCCGAATTCTACTCCTATAACTTGTGAATTACTCCAGTGCTTTATGCCTTTGTTTTGTAAACCAGCATCTGCAGTTCCTTTTTTCTGCGCTGTGACATGACTTCTTCTAATTACTGGCGTACCTTCAAGTTAAATCAAGGATCTTTTTCACGTCTTTTTTTTCAAGTATAGTTTATTGCTTAAGGCAAGCTTACAGCTGATTTGGATCCGTTGTTTTAGCACCTGCAGCTTTATGGTGCCAATTGGACTCGAGAGAGACTTATTTAAACAATATTTGTGCAAGGGAATGATTAAGTTGTGGGAGGTAGATGTCACACATACTGTACAATTTTAGTTTAGGTTGGTATAATTCAAGTTGATCTATAATAGTAACAAATTCTTTAAAAAGATACAGGTCTCTGAAACTGTTGATTTGTATATTCCCAAACAATCAGTTCCAAGTAACGTAGTACCCAAGACTGTTGTCTTGTATTGGTAATGATCATGATTGATACCACGGAAAAATTGATTAGTTTACTTTAGTTTAGAGATGCAGCGTGGAAACAGGCCCTTCGGCCCACCAAGTCCGTGCCGGCCAGCGATCCCCACACACTAATACTATCCTACACACAATAGACAATAGACAATAGACAATAGACAATAGGTGCAGGAGTGGGCCATTTAGCCCTTTGGCTGATCATCCCCAATCAGTACCCCGTTCCTGCCTTCTCCCCATATCCCCTGACTCCGCTATCTTTAAGAGCTCTATCTAGCTCTCTCTTGAAATCAACCAGGGATCCTGCCTCCACCACCCTCTGAGGCAGAGAATTCCACAGACTCACAACTCTCTGTGAGAAAAAGTATTTCCTCGACACCGTTCTAAATGGCTTACCCCTTATTCTTAAACTGTGGCCCCTGGTTCTGGACTCCCCCAACATCAGGAACATGTTTCCTGCCTCTAGCGCGTCCAAGCCCTTAATAATCTTTACACACTAGGGACAAATTACTTTTACACCAAGCCAATTAACTGACAAACCTGCACGTCTTTGGAGAGTGGGAGGAAACCGGAGTTCTAGGAGAAAACCCACGCAGGTCACGGGGAGAACGTACAAACTCTCTACATCCAGCACCTGTAGTCAGAATCGAACCCGGGTCTCTGGCGCTGTGACACAGCAACTCTACCGCAAGGCCACCGAGCCGCTCGCACAATGTATAAGATGCGTGTCGTGTAAACAAAGGCATGTTTCTAGGATCAAGAATTATGAGACATCTGAAGCGCAAATCGTCAAAATTGTACTTGGAATTATGATTTTAAATCTGTACTATGTTTTTTAGAATAATTTTATACATAAGTTCATAAGTTCTCTTGTCTTTTGGGCCGAATAGCGGAATTAAGCCATTCGGCCTATCAAGTCTACTTCACCATTCAGTCACGGCTGATCTATCTCTCCCTCTCAACCCCATTCTCCTGCCTCCCCGTAACCCCTGACACCCGTACTAATCAAGGTGTCAATCTTGACCTTAAAATTATCCATTGACTTGGTCTCCACAGCCTTCTGCGGCAATGAATCCCATACTTCGAATATACCATTTACAAAGGGTGCAACTCTCGGCTTTTAACTAAAGTATCTTAGTGCATTTATCCATTGAGCTTAAACCCATCTGTAAACATCAAACGTGACAATCAAAAAGCTGCAGATGCTGGAAATGTGAGATAAAGACAGGGACTGCTGCAAAGACTCAACAAGTTAGGTGGCATCTGTGGAGTGAAAACAGATTTCATATTTCCAGTCAGAGTCCTTGTTAGTAAGCTGAGGGAAAACATTTATAGTTAGATAGTTAGTTAGATAGTTAGTTAGTTAGATAGATAGTTAGTTAGATAGATAGTTAGTTAGATAGATAGATAGTTAGTTAGATAGATAGATAGTTAGTTAGATAGATAGTTAGTTAGTTAGTTAGATAGATAGTTAGATAGATAGATAGTTAGTTAGATAGTTAGTTAGATAGTTAGTTAGTTAGATAGAGTTAGTTAGTTAGTTAGTTAGTTAGTTAGTTAGATAGATAGATAGATAGATAGATAGATAGTTAGATAGTTAGATAGTTAGATAGTTAGATAGTTAGATAGTTAGATAGTTAGATAGATAGATAGATAGATAGATAGATAGATAGATAGATAGATAGATAGATAGATAGATAGATAGATAGATAGATTATTAAGAGAGAGTGGGACAAAATGGTGAGGACAGGGTTCTCATTGCGATAAGCCATTGCTGAAGCCATCTTGTTTAAAGATTAATGGGAGGATCTGGTGAGTGATTAACCAAAGGAATATATAAAAGTTGCAATGTGCAGGTGGAAACTGTTGAAAATACTCAACAGTGTTGGTGGAGAGGGAATTAACTGAGTTAAAGAAGGAACTGCAGATGCTGTAAATTCGAAGGCAGACAAAAGTGCTGGTGAAACTTAGTGGGTGTGGCAGCATCTATGGAGCGAAGGAAATGGGCAACGTTTCGCGCCGAAACATTGCCTATTTTCTTCGCTCCATAGATGCTGCCGCACCCGCTGAGTTTCTCCAGCACTTTTGTCTACCTACAAACTGAGTTCATATACCGAGACTGAAAAGCAGGTGTTATTCCTCAAAGTTACAGAGCAGGAGGCTACAGACGGTGATAGGACAGTGGGATGGGATGGAAAATGAACGTGACAGGGAGCTGGCAGTTCATGGTCTTACCAGCAGTGTGAACGCAGGTCCTCCAAATTTCTCCAGCTTAGTTACTGTCGTGCATTTGCGTTTTACATGTTCTATCGCCGCAACCTGAAGCAGTATTTCCCACAGACTTCTTGACTAGAAAGGGCTTCAAAGGTTACAGGGGGAAGGCAGGAGACTGGGGCTGCGAAGATAAAATAGGTTGGCCATAATCGGAAGGCCGAGCAGACTCGATGGGCTTAATTGTGCTTCTATGTTGCATCGTTTAAGAAACATTTAGACAGGTACATGGACAGGGTAGGTTTAGAGGGGTATGGGCCAAAAGCAGGCAGGTGGGACAGGTTTAGATGGGCATGTTGGTCAGCTTGAGCAAGTTGGGCCAAAGTGCCTGGTTTCCACCCTCTACCACCCTATGATTCCTTGTCTTATGATCTTATGGTCAGCCACTAATACGGTGACCAACATATGGGACTTCCAATATCTGAGGTTGAGTTGGCAAAGGATACCTATTTTCCATTCATGATTCAAAAACAGAACCCACTGGTATCCTCAATGAGTCTGAAGAAGGGCCTTGATCCAAAACATCACCCATTCCTTCCTTCTAGAGATGCCAGCACTTTTTGTCTACCTTCTGTGTAAACCAGCATTTGCAGTTCCTTACTACACAAATGATATCCTCACTGGGGTGGGAGATTACAACCTTCACGTGGCTCACCTTGTTTTGACGAATGCAATCAACCTGCCGTGCTCCAACAGAAGATCAAACAGAACAAGTTGTCTTGCAACTTTAGCCTGTGCACGCCCTACACAAGAAGAAGAAGATATCCTCACTCCATTTACCCTGGGTTCCTGCATCAGGTAATGGCTAGAGAGCAACTGTGTGGACCATGGCCAAAGACTCACTATAGGAGCTTGGCTCTCTCCACTATTCTTCCAGCTCTTTTAGCGCACCAGAGCAGCACAGGCGCAAAGGGACCTGTCTAGGTCTGCACTAGTTCTCCAGCAGCACTCCCTCCAAGTTCACAGTCCTTCTAAAGAATTGTGGACATACAGTGGACTTTAAGATTCGTCGAATAACCATCTCAATCAGCCCTCGTCTGTTGAATGTTGACGATAGACACAAATATATTAACTTGATGAATTCAGATAAAACAGACACTGCGAGGGAAGGTGTTTTTTTTGGGATGGAAATGAAGGGAATTTGTCCAACTTCCTGAAGTGGAATAATGGAAAGTATTTGTCCTCAAAGATTTGGAAGAACAAGCAGTTTTTTTTAAAACAACAGGGTTTTATAATGCTGTCGGGGAGGATTTAAACTAATGTGGCAGGGGGATGGGTACAAGAGCAGAGAGGCAGGAGGGTGTAAAATGAGGGTAGAAGCATTAGGTAGCAAGGTGAAAGGTAAAAGTGGCAGGCAGACAAAACCAGGGCAAAAATCAAAAAGGGCCACTTTTCAGCAAAATTGTATAAGGGGTAAATGCGTTGTAAAGACAAGCCTGAAGGCTTTGTGTCTCAATGCAAGGAGTATTCGTAATAAGGTGGACGAGTTGAACGTGCAGATAGATATTAATGATTATGATATAGTTGGGATCACGGAGACATGGCTCCAGGGTGACGTAGGCTGGGAGCTGAACATCCAGGGATATTCAATATTCAGGAGGGATAGAGAGAAAGGAAAAGGAGGTGGGGTAGCGTTGCTGGTTAGAGAGGAGATTAAAGCAATGGAAAGGAAGGACGTTAGCTTGGAGGATGTGGAATCGGTATGGGTAGAGCTACAAAACACTAAGGGGCAGAAAACGCTGGTGGGTGTTGTGTACAGGCCACCTAACAGTAGCAGAGAAGTTGGGGATGGTATCAAACAGGAAATTAGAAATGCGTGCGACAAAGGCAAAACAGTTATAATGGGTGACTTCAATCTACATATAGATTGGGTTAATCAAATTGGCAGGGGTGCTGAGGAAGAGGATTTTTTGGAATGTATGCGGGATAGTTATCTAAATCAACATGTACAGGAACCAACGAGAGAGCAGGCTATTTTAGACTGGGTTTTGAGTAATGAGGAAGGGGTAATTAGCCATCTTGTTGTACGTGCCCCTTGGGCAAGAGTGACCATAATATGGTTGAGTTCTTCATTAGGATGGAGAGTGACATTGTTAATTCAGAAACAATGGTTCTGAACTTAAAGAAAGGTAACTTTGAGGGTATGAGACGTGAATTGGCCAAGATTGACTGGCAATTAATTCTAAAAGGGTTGACGGTGGATATACAATGGAAGACATTTAAAGACTGCATGGATGAACTACAAAAATTGTTCATCCCAGTTTGGCAAAAGAATAAATCGGGGAAGGTAGTGCATCCGTGGATAACAAGGGAAATCAGGGATAGTATCAAAGCAAAGGATGATGCGTACAAAGTAGCCAGAAAAAAGCAGCATACCAGAGGACTGGGAGAAATTCAGAGACCAGCAGAGGAGGACAAAGGGCTTAATTAGGAAAGGAAAAATAGATTATGAAAGAAAACTGGCAGGGAACATAAAAACTGACTGCAAAAGTTTTTATAGATATGTGAAGAGAAAGAGGTTAGTTAAAACAAATGTAGGTCCCTTGCAGTCAGAAACAGGTGAGTTGATCATGGGGAACAAGGATATGGCGGACCAATTGAATAACTACTTTGGTTCCGTCTTCACTAAGGAAGACATAAATAATCTGCCTGAAATAGCAGGGGACTGTGGGTCAAAGGAGGAATTGAGTGAAATCCAGGTCAGTCGGGAAGTGGTGTTGGGTAAATTGAATAGATTAAAGGCCGATAAATCCCCAGGGCCAGATAGGCTGCATCCCAGAGTACTTAAGGAAGTAGCTCAGGAAATAGTGGATGCATTAGTGATAATCTTTCAAAACTCTTTAGATTCTGGAGTAGTTCCTGAGGATTGGCGGGTAGCAAATGTAACCCCTCTTTTTAAGAAGGGAGGGAGAGAGAAAACGGGGAATTACAGACCAGTTAGTCTAACATCGGTAGTGGGGAAACTGCTAGAGTCAGTTATTAAAGATGGGATAGCAGCACATTTGGAAAGTGGTGAAATCATTGGACAAAGTCAGCATGGATTTACAAAAGGTAAATCATGTCTGACGAATCTTGTGGAATTTTTCGAGGATGTAACTAGTAGCGTGGATAAGGGAGAACCAGTGGATGTGGTATATCTGGACTTCCAGAAGGCTTTCGACAAGGTCCCACATAAGAGATTAGTATACAAACTTAAAGCATACGGTATTAGGGGTTCAGTATTGATGTGGATAGAGAACTGGCTGGCAAACAGGAAGCAAAGAGTAGGAGTAAACGGGTCCTTTTCACAATGGCAGGCAGTAACTAGTGGGGTACCGCAGGGCTCAGTGCTGGGACCCCAGCTATTTACAATATATATTAATGATCTGGATGAGGGAATTGAAGGCAATATCTCCAAGTTTGCGGATGACACTAAGCTGGGGGGCAGTGTTCGCTGTGAGGAGGATGCTAGGAGACTGCAAGGTGACTTGGATAGGCTGGGTGAGTGGGCAAATGTTTGGCAGATGCAGTATAATGTGGATAAATGTGAGGTTATCCACTTTGGTGGCAAAAACAGGAAAGCAGACTATTATTTAAATGGTGGCCGATTAGGAAAAGGGGAGATGCAGCGAGACCTGGGTGTCATGGTACACCAGTCATTGAAAGTAGGCATGCAGGTGCAGCAGGCAGTGAAAAAAGCGAATGGTATGTTAGCTTTCATAGCAAAAGGATTTGAGTACAGGAGCAGGGAGGTTCTACTTCAGTTGTACAGGGTCTTGGTGAGACCACACCTGGAGTGCAGTTTTGGTCTCCAAATCTGAGGAAGGACATTATTGCCATAGAGGGAGTGCAGAGAAGGTTCACCAGACTGATTCCTGGGATGTCAGGACTGTCTTATGAAGAAAGACTGGATAGACTCGGTTTATACTCTCTGGAATTTAGGAGATTAAGAGGGGATCTTATAGAAACTTACAAAATTCTTAAGGGGTTGGACAGGCTAAATGCAGGAAGATTGTTCCCGATGTTGGGGAAGTCCAGGACAAGGGGTCACAGCTTAAGGATAAGGGGGAAATCCTTTAAGACCGAGATGAGAAAGACTTTCTTCACACAGAGAGTGGTGAGTCTCTGAAACTCTCTGCCACAGAGGGTAGTTGAGGCCAGTTCATTGGCTATATTTAAGAGTGAGTTGGATGTGGCCCTTGTGGCTAAGGGGATCAGAGGGTATGGAGAGAAGGCAGGTACGGGATACTGAGTTGGATGATCAGCCATGATCATATTGAATGGCGGTGCAGGCTCGAAGGGCTGAATGGCCTACTCCTGCACCTAATTTCTATGTTTCTAACAACAGTGACAACAGGGTTTTATAAACCATTTTCTGTCTAGCTTATAGAGTTTGGAATGTAATGGTTACATTTCTGAAATGTGGGCAGCAAGGTGGCACAGCAGGAGAGTTGCTGCCTTACAGCGCCAGAGACATGGGTTCGACCCTGACTACAATAAGTACTGTGTATAGAGTTTGTACGTTCTCCCCGTGACCTGTGTGGGTTTTCTCCAGGAGCTCCAGTTTCCTCCCGCACTCCAAAGACGTACTTGGTAAAATTGTAAATTGACTCTAGTGTGTGCAGGATAGCATTGGTGTGCGGGGATTGCTGGTTGGCACGGACTCGGAGGGCCGAAGGGCCTGTTTCCACACTGTATCTGTAAACTAAACTAAACTAAACTAAACTAAATGGGTAAATGCCTGATCTTGTGCCATATTTCATTGTTTCCCTTCCACTGGTGGAACATAATTTCATACAATGTTCTTGGCTGTAGGAAGTGGCGTTAGGGTTATGGTTTGGGTAAGTTTTGTTTTGACACATTGAGCCTGGGCTGCTCTCTAGGACTCAGTCCCCTGTCTATCGTACCAATCACTCTCTTACGTTTGGGCAACAACGTTGACCTGCAGATGCTGGATTTCACGCAATAGTTTAAAAAAGCCAAAACAAGTATAATCCCAATTGACTGATTTATCAATTACAATGGATTTCCACAAATTTGCTTCCAACATCTCTGAAGAAGGGTCTTGACCCGAAACGTCACCAAATCCTTCTCTCCAGAGATGCTGCCTGGCCCATTGAGTTACTCCAGCTTTTTGTCTCTCTCACTATCAATAGACAATAGACAGAATAGACAATAGGTGCAGGAGTAGGCCATTCGGCCCTTCAAGCCAGCACCGCCATTCAATGTGATCATGGCTGATCATCCCCAATCAGTACCCCGTTCCTGCCTTCTCCACATATCTGCTGACTCCGCTATTTTAAGAGCCCTATCTAGCTCTCTCTTGGAAGCATCCAATGAACCCGACTCCACCGGCCTCTGAGGCAGAGAATTCCACAGACTCACAACCCTCTGTGTGAAAAAGTGTTTCTTCATCTCCGTTCTAAATGGCTTACCCCTTATTCGTAAACTGTGGCCCCTGGTTCTGGATTCCCCCAACATCAGGAACATGTTTCCTGCCTCTAGCATGTCCAAACCCTTAATAATCTTATATGTTTCAATAAGATACCCTTTCATCAAGATGTATGAATCAAATATATATATGTACACAAGCAGCTTGCACATTAGTATAGATGAGTTGGTTAGTAGGTTTGCTGGCAATGCCAACATTGGTGGAGTTGGGGACTGCAAGGAGGCCGTCAACCTTCCAGCGGGATATAGATCAGTTGCAGAAAATGGCAGAGAAATAGCAGATGGAGTTTAATCCAAGCAAGTGTGAGGTGTTGCACTTTTGGAGGTTGAATGTAAGGGGAAAGTATGTAGTTAATGGCAAGAACCATAACAGCATTGGAGTACAGAGGGATCATAAGATCATAAGCATGTTTCATACTCCATTTTCCCTTTCCTAATTAAGCCCTTTGTCCTCCTCTGTTGGTCTCTGAATTTCTCCCAGTCTCCTGGTAGGCTGCTTTTTCTGGCTAATTTGTACGCTTCATCTTTTTCTTTGATACTATCCCTGATTTCCCTCGTTATCCATGGATGCGCACCTTCCCTGATTTATTCTTTATAGGATCAGAATTAGGCCATTCGGCCTATCAAGTCTACTCTGCCATTCAATCATGGCTGACCTATCGCTCCCTCCTAACCCCATACTCCTGCCTTCTCCCCATCACCTCTGACACCCACACCTGTACTCATAGTATGACGTTGGCTTCCAAGACCATAGCTCCCTGAATGTGATAACACAAGTAGATAGTGGTGAAGAAGGTGTATGATACGTTCGTCTTCAGTAGTTGGGTCATTGCGTATAAGTCATGTTCCCAGCTTCATAGGACTTTGGTTAGGTTGCATTTGGAGTATTGTATGCAGTACTGGCCATCTCATTACAAGCAGGATGTGAAGGCTTTGGAGAGGTTGCAGAAGAGGTTTAGCAGAATGCTGCCTGGATTAGAGGTCATTAGCTGGAAGGAAAGGTTGGTCAAACTTGTATTGTCTTGTCTATAGCATCGGAGGCTGAAAGGAGACCTGATATGAGGTATATAACATAATGAGACACAGATATGGTGGAGAGTCATAATCTTTCTTCTCGGATGGAAATGTCAATGACTAGAGGACATAGCGTTTAGGTTGGAGAGGTAAGTTTAAAGGAGATGTGAGGGGCATGTTTGTTAGCATGAAGAGGGGTGGGCACATGGAACACACTGCCAGGAGTGGTGGTGGAGTAAGATGCAATAGTGGCATTTAAGAAGCTTTTAGATTTTCACATAGGGAATGGAGGGCAATGATTCACATGCAGGCAGAGGAGATTAGTTTGACGTGACAGACATTATGAGAAGAAGAGTCTGTTCCTGTGCTGCACTGTACAATGTTTAAATAGACCACTGCAAAAGATGTTTGTGAGTGAGTGCAGTCAGTACTACCCACCGTGCGTTTGCAAAATGAAAATCATTATCCTCCATGTTAAACTCTAGTCACAGTCTTTGAGATTAATGGAGTACTCTGTGCTCTTCAGTGTCTCTTGAATCGTTGCCATTACAGGGAGTTCTTCTTCTCCTAGTGCTACACACTGAATGAACTAAAAGCAGTCAGACTTACCTACAGCTGTTCAAGGCTGGAAGTGAATCAGAGCTGAAGCTGCCTGAGCACTAAGTGATGCCAGGTAGCAAGATAGATAGCTCTGGGCAACAGTATGCAGAAGGAAAACAATACGTCATGCCTGCAATGTTAAACCTTAGGCCTCAGTCTTTCCAAATATATGTGCCCAATACCTTTAATTTGTATCTTCTACCATATCGTGAAAAGTATTTACCGGTAATTACATTTGTAATTCCTGTGGCAAAGATGTTATTGTACATTACATAGTGTGATACAGCATGGAAACGGGTCATTCAGCCCAACTTGCCCACACCGCCCAATGTGTCACATCTACACTAGCCTTTGGTCCATATCCCTCCCATCCGGTCCTACCCATGTACCTGTCTAACTGTTTCTTAAATGGTGTGATAGTCCCTGCCTCAGCTACCTTCTCTGGCAGCTCATTCCATACGCACACCACCCTATGTGTAAAAACCACCACATACTGTAGCTAGAAGAAATGCTAGGATTAATCATCACACAGCATCTATATAACTAAAAGTCTCCTCTTGACCTGTCTTTGCTGTATATTGATTTTAGACAAAACGCTACCCTATAGCGCTATGATTTTTGGCCTTCTTACTCACAGTCCTCCTCCGCTGAGGCAACCCCGAGGATTTTTCCGATGGATGAAAAATAAATAGTTATGAGTGTTTAAAAAATCTTGAGATCAGCTGATTGGTCTTCTTGCCTGTTAATTACCATGATGAAGGTAACGCCCGTTCCGGTGGGGGGTGGGGGGTGGGGCAGGACTATAAAACCCCGGAAGCCTGGACGATTCTGGAAGATCATGAGGGAGAGGCCACAACTGTGAATCAACTAGTCTGCAATGTACTTGCAGTAAATGATTTGTTAGCTCTTAATGAAAATTAAATGAGTTGTTTGGATTACGCTATGCTTGAAACTGCAAAGGAAATGGAAATTAAATGAAAATTCAATGAGTTGTTTGGCCTGCCCTGTGCTTGAAACTGCAATGGAAATGGAAAGGAAATGAAAATGCAATGATTTGTTGGCCTGCCCTGTCCTTGAAACTGCAATGGAAATGGAAACGAAATGAAAATGCAATGAGTTGTTTGACCTGCCCTGTGCTTGAAACTGCAATAGAAATGGAAATGAGATGAAAATGCAATTAGCTGTTTGGCCTGCCCTGTGCTTGAAACTGCAATGGAAATGGAAATGAAATGAGTTGTTTTTCCTGCCCTGTGCTTGAAATTGAAATGGAAATGAAATGAAATTAGTTTTTTGGCCTGCCTGAAACCACTAATATCGGCCCACAAGGCCCCTATTAGCCGCAAAATCAGTCCTTTTTGCCCAAAATGCCCGTATTGGCCCAGGAGGAGCATTTTGGCCCAGGTGCCAGCTAGGCCAGGAAAAGTCCAGAAAAAGTGTCTTTCACTGAGATTCCACTCAGATTTTTTTTTTAAAAAGAGCCCCTTCGGCCCATCAGTAAGTATTCCACCTGCAAGTATTAACCTCACCCCAGTAATTTTCTCCCTCCCTTCATTGGCTCCCTGTGAGATCGAGGCCAGGATAGACTTTCCTCCTTCATTGCTGTCATCTGCAGAAAAAGATGAAAAATGTCTAAAATTGATTCTCCACCCTCTCCCCCTTCTCTCTCACATAGTCGCACCTGTTTTGTGCAGAAATTCTGGCAGTTTCTGAGCTGCCATCCCACCAAGCCTGAGTGACTGAGTTGCCAGCCCACCAGGCCTGAGTGACTGAGCTGCCAGCCCTACCATGCCTGAGTGACTGAGCTGCCAGCCCACCAGGCCTGAGTGACTGAGCTGCCAGCCCACCAGGCCTGAGTGACTGAGCTGCCAGCCCAAGAATCCATTCGGCCCACAATGTCCATACTAGCCCTCTGGAAACCAGTCCCTTCGGCCCACAACACCCATACTAGCGCTCCACTGGCCACCAATATAGGAATTGGTGGAGAGGTGGAATATTGCGTTGGGGGACCAGCCTTCCCATGTGAACATGGGACCCAACGTGTCCCACTTAGTCTAGTTTCTTCTAAATACGTGGTATTTTCCAATTCGCCAACCCCCCTCCCCCATATCGCCCCCAACCCTCCTCGTCTCCCAAAATTTCTGCAACCCCATTTGAAACATACCCTAATGGGTTGATGTACAAAAGTCAGGCAGCACGGTGGCCTAGCGGTATAGTTGCTGCCTTACAGCGGCAGAGGCCTGCGTTTGATCCTGTCTATGGGTGCTGTCTTGTCATGGAATTTGTACGTTCTTCCCGTGACCGCGTGGGTTTTCTTTGGGTGCTCTGGTTTCCTCCCACACTCCAAAGATGTTGTAGATTAATTGGCTTCTGTAAAATTATAAATTGTCCATATTGTGTGATAATGAATGAATGAATGAATGAATGAATGATTGAATGCTTTAAGTCACAGTCAAATCCTTCGTTTTGCATACCCAAGGTATGCAAAGAGTTGCCACATAAACGGCAGCGACAAAGTTACAAAGTATCCGGCGCCACGTCCTCCTTTGATTTCCTCCCCCTCCCCTCACTGCGGCCCGCCCATGCTGGGTACCCTGTTGTTCTCACCCCCCCCCCCCCCCCACATAGCATTCCCCTCATGGCCGGAAGCCCCTCCTGTGTGTGTAGGATAGTGTTATCATTGATCAGCGCGGACATGGTGGGCCGAAGGGCCTGTTTCCACGCTGTGTCTCTAAACTAACCTAAATTAAAATAAATTAGAATATAGAAGGAATAAAAGTGGAATCTGCGCCCATTATACATCTCACTTGATGTTCAGTGTAGGGAGGAACTGCAGATGCTGGTTTAAACCGAAGATAGACACAAAAAGCTAGAATGGGTAAATCTGAAGAAGGGTCTCGATCCGAAACGTCACCCATTCTGTCTCTCCAAAGATGCTGCCTGTCCTGCTGAGTTAAAGCCCTGTCCCACCGTATGAGTTCATTCCAAGAGGTCTCCCTAGTTTAAAAAAAATCAAACTCGTGGCAAGCACGGAGAATGAACGTAGCGGATATGTCGGAGCTTGGGGACGTCTCTTAGCACTAACGGCAGGTACTCGGGAAGACTCGCTAACGGCAGGTACGCACGGGAAGACTCGTGAAGATTTTTCAACATGATGAAAAATGTCCACGAGAGCCCCGAGTACTGACGAGTGGCCATTGCTGTAAATCTCCGAGTTCGAATCAGGGCAAACCTGGGAGAACTCTTGGAATTAACTCGTACCGTGGGACAGGGCTTTAACTCCTGCTTTTTGTGTCTATCTTCATGATGTTCATTCCATTTAAAATTACAGACAGAATTGAAAAATAGTGACGGGTTTAATTTCTCTATTTTAACATCACGCGAAGATAAAATGATATTCTTCTCCCTCCGTGATTTGAAAGCTAAGTACTGTTGTCAGCGCTATTAAGCCCAGCTCCTCTGTAGTGTCATCAATCCTGTACTATAAAAGATTTGGGTAAAGGCTGGCTAATTCTTTGAAATGCCTGACAAGGTTAAACATTGCATGCATAACCACATGATTAGCAAAGCTCATTGCTGTCATGAATCATGGTTCAGTGAATGCTCTGCGCCCACAGTCATCAAAACAGGATGGGTTGTAGATGTTCCACCTAATAAGATTGCAAAGTGCGATTTATCTATTGAGTGGCTGATGAATGAAACACACTCTGGCATGAAGTTGCCTCTAATCTTGTCAACCCTTTGAGTCATTTACTTTCATCCCATGAGGTTACAATGCTAACTAGAAATCCTACTTCAACTATTCTAGTTTAGTCTAGTTCAGGGATACAGCGCGGAAACAAGCCCTTCGGCCCACCGTGTCCGTCCAGACCAGCGGTCCCCACACATGAACACTACCTACACACTCTAGGGACAATTTATACTTATGCCAAGCCAATTAATCTTCAAACCTGTACGTCTTTTGGAATGTGGCAGGAAACCTAGGATCTCGGAGTAAACCCACGCAGGTCACGGGAAGAACGTACAAACTCCATATAGACAGCGCCCGTAAGGCAAGGCAAGGCAAGGCAAATTTATTTATATAGCACCATTCGTACAAGCAGCAATTCATAGTGCTTTACAAAAGAAACAAAAGAATAACATAGTAAAAAGACAGCAGAACGACCATACAACACAGGACAACAAAATAGCCAATAATCAAAAATTACAAAACAAGCGATAAGACAAATGCATGAATAGTAAAACAAAGTCACTAAAACAATAAAACGATTTTAAAAGCACATAAAAGGGATAAGATTAGAAGGTTAGGATTACCTGCATGTTGGGTTATGGAAAAGCTACAGTAAACAACAGTGTTTTTAGTCCTGATTTAAATGAGCTTACAGTCTGTACACACCTCAGGTGTTCAGGGAGCTTGTTCCACAGGTGTGGAGCATACAAACTGAACGCTGCTTCAGCCTTTTTAGTTCTGACCCTGGGAACACAGAGTAAACCTGTCCCTGAAGACCTGAGGAGTCTAGGTGCCTCATATACAACAAGAAGGTCAGAGATGTATTTTGGACCCAGACCATTCAGTGCCTTGTAGGCCAGTAACAGAATTTTAAAATCTATCCTTTTACACACAGGGAGCCAGTGCAAAGATTTAAGGACAGGTGTAATGTGGTCTATTTTCTTGGTGTTGGTCAAGACTCTGGCAGCGGCATTCTGGATAAGCTGCAGCTGTTTAATTGATTTTTTTACTGAGACCTGTAAAGATACCATTTCAATAATCTAACCTACTGAAGATATCTGCATGAACAAGTTTTTCAGTATCTTCTTTGGACAGAAATCTCTTGATTCTTGCAATGTTTTTTAGATGGTAATAGGCAGATTTGGTAATGGTCTTTATATGGCTGTTAAAATTCAAATCCAAGTCCATAACTACAGCAAGGTTTCTGGCTTTGTCTGTGGTTTTCAGTGCGATTGAGTCAAGTTGAGCACTCATCTCTAGCCTTGTATTTTTGGGACCAAAGACAATAATGAGTTTTGTACGTTCTGATTCATAATTACCAAGGGAAACAAAATAATCCCGATCTTTCAAGTAGGATTTGAACCAGTCCAGCACAGAACCAGAGAGTCCTACCCACTCCTCCAGTCTGTCAAGCAGTATGTTATGGTCCACCGTATCAAAAGCAGCACTGAGATCTAGAAGTACCAAAACTGAAGCTTTTGATGCATCACTGTTTCGATGTATGTCGTTTAGGACCTTAGTAAGTGCAGTCTCAGTGCTGTGATGTGGCCGAAATCCCGACTGGAGATTTCGGAAATCCCGACTGGAAAGCCCGTAGTCAGGATCGAACCCGGGTCTCTGGCGCTGCAAGTGCTCTAAGGCAGTAACTCTACCGCTGAGCCACCCTGCCGCCCCAAAGTTCTAGCGTCACTCAATTGCTTCTCTCAGTCACTTATTACTCAATGAAGCATTTATTTTAACAAACCACATGTAGATTCAATGCTGCCTTATTACTTTGAAACCAGCAGCCACGGGACTAGAGGTCAGAGCCTCAGAATTAAAGGGCGTTCTTTTAGGAAGGGGATGAGGAGTGATTTCTTTAGTCAGAGGGTGGTGAATGTGTGGAATTCTTTGCCACAGAAGGCTGCAGGGTGCAAGTCAATGGATGTTTTTAAGGCAGAGATAGATAGATTCTTGATTAGCATGTGTGTCAGATGCTGTGGCAGGAGAATGGGGTTAGGAGGGAGAGATAGATCAGCCATGATTGAATGGCGGAGTAGACTTGATGGGCCGAATGGCCTAATTCTACTCCCATCACATGACCTGATGACCTTGACCTTATGACCATAAATTAGCTTTTTTTCCCATTAATTAAGCTATTGAGGGCAACAATTCTCCATTTGGAGATTATTTCTAACTTTAGCCACTTTTGAGAGGCACCTTAAGCAAATAAACTGCAACGAACGAAAATACTTTTATTGATTATCTGTGAATCCTCAATTCTTTCCAGCACTTTTTGTTTTAAGTACATATGTCAGCAGTCAAAGGGTGGAACTGTGAGCAGGGAAGCATATTTTGAATTAGGAAGATAGGTTGAGGGGATCAGGTAGGATCTGTATATTTCTGCGGGAAGATTGAAGATTGAACTAAAATACTAAGATTAAACGAGAACTTACCGAGTTTGAAGGTTGATCTGTATTTTACGAGGAGTCGCGGTGAGGGATTTCGTGAAGACCCCCGCCAGCACGCATGCGCAGCATCCTTCAAAGCAGCGGTGTGGAATCACAGAACGCACCATGACTAAAAAATAGTAAGATGAAGAACGTAGAACTTCCTAGTTGATCCTATGATAGAGGGTGGGAGCGGGGGGCACGAAATCCCTCACCGCGACTCCTCATAAAATACAGATCAACCTTCAAACTTGGTAAGTTCTCGTTTAATCTTACTATTTTACTTCGGAGTCACGTGAGTGACTTCGTGAAGATTTCAAAGCTCTGTGATTTCACGCCCTGGACAACGTCCATGCTTATCACACTGCCGCCATTCTGATGGAGGAAGGCTGTTAATGCAGTTGAAACTGGCTGAAAAATCAACACAATTTACTAATCAAATAAAACAAACAAATAACCCCTAATTCGGGGACAGACATTCACTGAGCGGTTCCCAGCACAGCTTCTGCGAATGTCGCAGGGGCAACCAGTGGCTTATTGTAGAACCGTTGAAAGGTTTCTTCACTGGCCCAGCCATCGGTGGCGAGGATGTGGTCCATGGGCACCTCCATGGCCCTCGCTGCTGATGTGGATGCAGCCCTAGTGGAATGAGACTTTAAAATGTTAGTAGCAACTCCTGCTGCATCCAGCACCACCCTGAGCCACCTGGCGATAGTCTGTACAGTCACCCGATGATGCGGCGGTTTGTGGCTGATGAGGAGCCCCTGTTCCTTCATCCTAATGGTTCCTGTAATCCTGATGTAGTGGTGGAGATGGGTGACTATGCAGAGAGTGGCATCTACAGGGTATGCCCGAAATTCCAACTGCAGCCCATGCGCCCCTGGCCTGTGCTGCTTCAATAAATCTTGGACAAAGAAATTTATTTGACCAGGGGTGGCCACCATGCTGTCCAGTCGCAGTTTTTGTAACGTCTGGACTCACTGGGCTGTAGGCAATGCCATCAGCATCACCACCTTGAGGGTGAGCTGTTTCAGTGGTAGCTCATTCATTGGAGCCCAGCTCCTTAGTAGGGTCAGCACGATCCCCACATCCCACGTGACAGTATATCTGGGTCGCGGAGGGTTGGTGTTGAACACTCCCTCATTAGTTTAGACACCAGGTGGTTGGAGCTGATACCTATGTCCAGGTATGAGGACAGTGCACTCCTGGCGCTGCTGATGGCACTGTAGCTGAGGCCAGCATCGAAATGGAGGCCAGCTAGGAATTCCAAGACATCAGGTATCGTTGCCATGTTGGAAGTCTTGTTGGTCCGAGCACAGAATGCCTCCCACTTCCTGATTTGGGTGAGGTACTGCTTCCGAGTTGATTCTCGGCATGATGCGGAGATGCGTTCTATGGCTCGTGATGAGATGCCATGGATGAGTGGTCTTTTCAGAACCTGCAGGCCAACAAGTTTAAGTGACCATGGCAAGGATGACTATCCCCGTAATGGGGTGAATAATCAATTTGGGGTGTTTCCCAATCGCCATCCATGGTTGTTTTAAAAATTTAACGACCATCGGGTACCATGGCTGTGTAGGCCAGTCGGGACTGATCAATATGCCAGTTGCAGAGTCCAGTTTAATTTTCTGCAATACCCGACTGATGAGGCAAAATGGGGGAAATGCGTAGCAAAGCCATTTCCCCCATTGGATAGAAAAACGCATCCATTGCTATTGCCCCAGGGTCTGGTTCCCACGACACATATGTTGGTATCTGATAGTTCAACCTGGACGCAAATAGGTCAATATCTGGTGTCCCATAGTGACCTATAATGTCTCCAAAAATTTGGGGGCTCAACATCCACTCGATGTTGTCATTGAATACTCGTGACCTGGTGTCCGCCACTGTATTAAGCTTCCCAGGCAAATAGGTCGCCGTAATCCAAATATTCCTTTCAATGCACCAGTGCCAAATTGTGTTAGCCAATTCATCAAAAGATAGCGACCTGATACCACCCATATGATTGATGTAAGCCACCACTGTAGTGTTATCTATTTGAAGGCGGACATGTAAATCTCGTGAATTAGTACAGTAAGCCCGCAGTCCATGAAATGCCCCCAGCATTTCTATATAGTTTATCCCGTGTGACTCCAGGAATGTAGACTCACGAGAGTTCCATCTGCCACCACAACTGGACATAGTATCAGTTGCTCCCCAGCCTTGTGCACTTGCGTCAGTTTGTAGCACAACGTCAGGGTTGCTTACTATGATGGGTCTGTGACACTCACTAATATTGTCAACCCACCATTGTAGCTCGTTTCTAGCCTTTGCTGGTAACCGGATTGGCCGATCAATGTGCCCAGCATTTATTTTTAATGCTGTGACCTTTGTTCTTTGTAAATTTCGGTAGTGTAGCGGTCTGAATTGTGCAGTTGGGAATGTAGCTACCAATTTCCCTATAACTTTTGCTGTTTGCCGAATGGTTCGTACCCTGGCGCAAGTAAGACTGTGGCACTCTTCTTTTATAGCAGTCGCTTTATTGGTTGGGATGGTAATCTTCATCAAGTTGGTTTCTAGGGTGAACCCCAAATAATCCATAACCCGTACCGGGTGCAACTTTGATTTGTCTGGATGGTTTACAAACCCCAGCTTCTCGAAAAGAGTCTTAGTTGCAGCCACTGCCCGTGTAGCCAATTGGAGGGTCTGACCCCACTATATCATCCAAATATGCCATTACCATGTAATTTTGTTGTCGGAGAAGAGCCAATATAGGTTTTTACCAATTTTGTAAACAGCCTAGGGGCTGTGGTGATTCCATTGGGCAATGCCTTGTATTCCCATAATTGATCCTTCAGACAAACTTTAGGAATTTCCTGTGAGCCTCAGAGATGGGCACCGTTATAGTATGCATCTTTTAAATCGATGCATGCCATAAAGTACCCTGGGTAAAGCATCTGCTTGGCTGTTTCAAAAGTATCCATTTTGAAATGGGTATATTGTACAAAAGTGTTCAGCTCAGTTAAGTCTATTATAATCCGACATCCCCCATCTTTTTTAATTCTGGTGAAAATGTTGGACACAAACTCAATAGGTTCATGCGTGGTTTTGCCAATTACCCCTTTTTCTGCTAGCCGTATAATTTCAGCATGTCCTGCCTCCACCTCTTTTTGGGATAGTGTAAACTTTCTATGAGGTGAATGCTGGGTAGGGGGATTTATACCTCCAATAAATTCTATAACATAGCCTTGAACACTTTGTAAAATAAACTCATCTGTGGTGACAGTTTTCCATATTTCCAAAAAAGCCCGCAATCGCCCACCTATTTGTGCAGGAGGGGATGCTACGGCGTGAGAGGAACCAGGTCCCCTTACCTCCATGGTTAGCGACGGTTCCGTACGTACGGTGTTTTGGTTGGATGTCGTGGAGGTTGACGGGGTGGCGGCCGCATCTTCCATGCAGGCCGCTGTTGGCCTTGCCCTAAAAAAGGTCGTTGTGTTTGCGGAAGTGGAGGTGGGTAGGACCTTTTGTGTCCTGTCCGGCAGTCGTGGTTTCCAGGTTGTGTTTGGCTGTTGCCGGTGGTATGGGTGAAGTCTGGCCGTAGGAGGTTTCATGAGGCCAGCTGTTTTGGCCTCCACGTCCAGTTCCTTCACTTGTTTGGACAGATCCCCAAACAATTGATGAGGCGGTGGAGCGGTTGATGGTCGGCACAACCCCGCGAATTTGGGGTTGAGTGTGGGCTTTATGGAGCTCTTACGCAGGCAGTTGATCTCATACTGGGCGTTGCATAGGAGTGCCAGTGCATCTTGTTGTTCACTGGACACATTATCCCCGTCCAGGGTCCGAGCAAACGCCGTTATGCCCGTGGAGAGAACCTTTAAGATACGCTGGAGGCGGACATCCTGCATCCTGGTGGCCGTACTCAAGTGTCCCCAGATCTGGGCATTAACCAAGGGCACACTGAGGTTGATGCAGTTCTTAGGCAGTTTTATTTTCTCTATGGTATCATTGAGAACCTGACTCTGGAGTTGGTGAGTAGTCAGGTAATCAATGGTGCCCGCCAATTTGTGGTGCAGAGGTTCCCCTGTTTGTGTAGTAGCGGCAAACTTGCCCACTACGTCCAGCATACCCTCCTCATGCTCTGGCTCAGCGGTCGCTGGCTGTCCCGGGTCGTCTTCAAACACAGCGGCTGGGCAACTGCTAGCACTTCTGGCTGGTGACGACGAGATGCTGAGCGGGCTCCTTGCATGGCTTGTGGATGCCCATGAGTCCCGCTCTTCCCGTTCCCGGTCCCGCTGGAGGGAGATGTTCCACTAAGAGCTCCAACCGCTCTATGCGACCGTCCCTGCTATGTGCAGCGGACAAGCCGACTTCCCCAAGCCCTGCGAAATCACTGGGGCTTCCACCATCGGACCACACCTCCGTAAGGTGCTGTCTAGGGTCCAATGGTAGGTCGTCGTGGCCTACCGCCCGAGTAGGCTCATACGACTCCCGCACGGACTCTCCGCTAGTCTGTCTTCTTCCAGACTGTGGCGGCCCACCTGTCTGATACGAAGGCAGGTGAGTTGGATCGGCGCCGGCCCCCGGAACCTGGCTCCCCGGAGTCCGTGCAGGCTTACCTCCACAATCGCCCAATTTTTGGCGTGGAGGCGCATGGTCGGCCGCTCCCAGAGCAGAGCTGACCGACCGTCTACTGCTGCCACCACCGCCCTTGACCGCAGCCTGACAGGGTGTTTTGTCGGCCGCACCTGCTCCTGCAGGCTGCTCGACGCAGCAGCAGCAGAGCTGCCAGACTGCACTACGGCAGATCTCCCTGGCAGTGGTACGTGGTGGTGCACAGATGTAGGGCTCCCCTGCACAGCTGTCCCCGGCCCAGCCCCTTCGGGTCTACTGGAACTCGGGGTGGGGTTGCTTGTGACGAGCGAGGGCCCCTTGGCACGTACCTGTTTCCCCCCCTCTTTTCTTGGGGGAAGGGGGCTCGAAGTCTGGATCCGTTGCATCCAGCTCTGGGGCGGTAAACCACTCGGGTGATGAGTCAGGCGTTAACGTAGCGGGAGCGCCCGACTTCCGCATTCTTGCCCCCACGTGTCTCGAAGCTGTCGGTGGAGCTTGCAGCTCCGGGGACAAGGGCCGTTGGCTGGTCGATGCAGCTCGGCTCCTCGACAGCGTCGCCTTCCTCTTGCCCTTGTCCATCCTGTGGAGTAAAGGTACGTACTTACCTGCCGGCCTTTATGAAGGAGCCGGAGGAGAGAGCGCACTCCCCCCTCCCAGCCTGCCGATGCAAATGCGCGCGACAATATGCTGCGCATGCGTGCTGGCGGGGGTCTTCACAAAGTCAACTCACGTGACTCCGAAGTAAAATGCCTCACTATCAGAATTGATAGACTAAAAATATTTTTTTATCATTCCAAGCTTTGGATTAAATGGTGGTAAATTATTGCAATCACTTCCTAGTGCCTGGATTCTTTCAGGTACTGGGTGAATCAATGGCTGATAATTCATTTAATATATGTTTTTGATCTCTGTGATACCAGATTGTGAGAAGATTCTTAAGGGGTTGAACAGGCTAGATGCAGGAAGATTGTTCCCGATGTTGGGGAACTCCAGAACAAGGGGTCACAGTTTAAGGATAAGGGGGAATTCCTTTAGGACCGAGATGAGGAAAACATTTTTCACACAGAGAGTGGTGAGTCTCTGGAATTCTCTGCCACAGGCTCGAAGGGCCGAATGGCCTACTCCTGCACCTATTTTCTATGTTTCTATGTTTCTATCAATAAGAATAAGAATTGGCAGCACAGTGGCACAGCGGTAGAGCAACTGCCTTACAGCGCCTGAAAAACGGGTTCAATCCCGACTACGGATGCATGTCTGTACGGAGTTTGTACGTTCTCCCCGTGACCTGCGTGAGTTTTCTCTGAGATCTTCGGTTTCCTTCCACACTCCAAAGACATACAGGTTTGTAGATTAATCGGCCTGGTACAAATGTACATTGTCCCTATTGTGTGTAGGATAGTGTCAGTGTACGGGGATCTCTGGTCAGTGCGGACATGATGGGCTGAAGGGCCTGTTTCCACGCTGTATCTCTGAACTAAACTAAAATCTTTGACAAGTACATGCATAGGAAAGGTGTAGAGGGATGTGGGCCAAATGCAGACAAGTAGGATTAGAATAGATGGGACATCTTCGTCTGCATGACTGTGCATGTAGAGTACAGTATAAAAGCACATATTCAATGTTTTAAGATTTTCATAATTGAAACGTTAGACGGCTCATACTGAAACATAATGGCGAGAAATGTGTGACAAATAAAATAAAACAAATTCAACTCGCAAGTAGTCACTGCAGAAAGACACAAAATGCTGGAGTAACCCAGCGGGTCAGGCAGCATCTCTGGAGAAAAGGAATAAGTGACGTTTCGGGTCGAGATCCTTCTTCAGACTGCACAAGGAATAGGTGACGTTACGTTAACATCACCCATTCCTTATCTCCAGAGTTGCTGCCTGGCCCGCTAAGCTACACAAGTTTTATGTGTCTATCATTGGTTTAAAACAGCATCTGCAGTTCCTTCCGACACAGTAACCAGGCTGCATCTCCTTGCCTCATAATTCACGCTGGTTGGTGGCGCTATATATTTTTTTTAATGGTCGTGGCACGTTTTGCCCTTTCCTCTGGAATGCAATTCCATTTTCCATACCTGTTACTCCTGGTGCACTGTAAGAGCTGGATCAGAGGACGGCTCGGCCATGCAGCGGGTAGAACCACTACCCCACAGCGCCTGAGACCTGGCTTTGATTCTACTCTTGGGTGCAGTCTGTGCTGGATTTTCACGTTCTCCCTGCGACCACCGGGTTCTTTCGAGGTAAAGCACCCAACGGGACCCCACATGGTCACAGCGAGAACCGAATACCCGAAAGACAGATTTCAGACGAGACAACCTGTTAATTCGCTTGGCCGTGAAAGTGTTATCTCTGAGTTCTCACAAACAGTTCCTTTGGATTTACAAGCTGCTGGCGAAGGTGCAGACACTGATCCACGTAGGCATTTACTTCAGAACAGATCAGTGTGTCCATATATCATTATATAAATACATACACACATGAATAAATAAACTGATAAAGTGCAAATAACAGATAACAGATAATGGGTTATTAATGATCATAGTTTTGTCCGAGCCAGGTTTAATAGCCTGATGGCTATGGGGATGTAGCTATTCCTGAACCGGGTTGTTGCAGTCTTCAGGCTCCTGTACCTTCTACCTGAAGGTAGCAGGGAGATGAGTGTGTGGCCAGGATGGTGTGGGTCCTTGATGATGCTGCCAGCCTTTTTGAGGCAGCGACTGCGATAAATCCCCTCGATGGAAGGAAGGTCAGAGCCGATGATGGTCGGGGCAGCGTTTACTACTTTTTGGAGTCTTTTCCTCTCCATGGTTCTCAAGTTGCCGAACCAAGCCACGATGCAACCTGTCAGCAAGCTCTCTACTGTGCACCTGTAGAAGTTAGAGAGAGTCCTCCTTGACAAACCGACTCTCCGTAATTTTCTCAGGAAGTAGAGGCGCTGATGTGCTTTCTTGATAATTGCATTAGTGATCTCGGAGCAGGAAAGATCTTCAGAGATGTGCACGCCCAGGAATTTGAAGCTCTTGACCCTTTCAACCATCGACCCGTTCATATAAATGGGACTGAGGGTCCCCATCCTACTCCTTCCAAAGTCCACAATCAGTTCCTTGGTTTTGCTGGTGTTGAGGGCCAGGTTATTGTGCTGGCACCATATGGACAGTTGCTCGATCTCTCTTCTATACTCTGACTCATTCCCATCAGTGATACGTCCCACAACAGTGGTATCGTCAGCGAACTTGATGATGGAGTTCGCACTGTGACCGGCTATGCAGTCATGAATATAGAGTGAGTACAGCAGGGGTCTGAGCACGCAGCCTTGAGGTGCCACCGTGCTGATTGTTATCGAGGCTGACACATTTCCACCAATACAAACGGACTGTGAATGAGGAAGTCAAGGATCCAATTGCAGAGGGATGCGCAGAGACCCAGTTCTGAGAGTTTGGTAACCAGCTTGGATGGGATGATTGTATTAAATGCCGAGCTGTAATCGATGAAGTTTTTGTTGTCCAAGTGGTCCAGAGCGGAGTGGAGGGCCAGCGAGATCGCATCCACCGTTGATCTGTTGTGGCAGTAAGCGAACTGCAGTGGGTCCAGGTTTTTGTCAAGGTAGGAGTTGATTTGCGTCATGATCAACCTCTCAAAGCACTTCATCACCACGGGCGTTAGTGCCACAGGTCGATAGTCATTGAGGCACGTCACCTTGCTCTTCTTGAGCACTGGTATAATTGATGCCCTTTTAAAGCAGGTGGGGAACTCAGACCTCAGAAGTGACAGGTTGAAAATGTCCGTAAAAACTCCATCCAGTTGGTCCGCACAGGTTTTTAGAACACGACCGGGTATGCCATCAGGTCCAGGCGCTTTTCGAGGGTTCACCCCTCTGAAGGATTTCCTGACGTCGGCCTCTGTGACTGAGACTGAAATACCATCACAGCGAATGGGGGCTCGGGAAGGCACATCGGTGTTCTCCCTATCAAAGCGTGCGTAAAACGCAATGAGCTCATCAGGGAGTGATGTTTCGCCGACATTTGAGCTGCCTCCTGGTTTTGGCTTGTAGGAGGTGAAACCCACACGGTCACAGGAAGAACGTGCAAGACAGAATCAGAATCAGAATCAGATTTTATTCGCCAAGTATGTTTTGCAACATACGAGGAATTTCACTGGCCAGGTCAGTCATACAATTAAAAAGCAACAGACTCAAAAACACATTTTAACATGAACATCCACCACAGTGACTCCTACACATTCCTCACTGTGATGGAAGGCGAAATAAAGTTCAAGTCCTTCACTTGTGTTCTTCCTTGGTCGGGGGTCTCAAGCCCCGGTTGACGGGATGGTCTTTACTCCCGTAGGCGGCGGCATTCGGGTCCTCCACGTCGAGGCGTTCAGCTCCCGCATCAGGGGGTTGTCTGCTCCCCGCACTGGGCTATCAGACCTCGCGTCGTGGCTGGTTGAACCTTCTGCGGCGTTGGAGCTCCCGACTAGCCTCTCTCGAGACTGCGAGCCCTTGTTGGTAAGTCCGCAGGCCGCGGTGGGAGCGATCCCAGGCATGGGATCCGCTTCGATGTTAAGTCCGCGCCCCGCGGTGGGGCTCACGACAGTCCGAGACGGCTATCACCTCCATCAATGGTAGGCCGCAGAGCCTGGAGAATGTGATCCAAAAAATGATCACATCTATGGGAAGGTAAGAACCTGAAAAAAAAAGTTTCCCCCGATCCCCCCCCTCCCCCCACATGAAACAAACTGAAGTACATCGAATCAAACTTTTAACAAACATTAAAATAACAAAAAGATGAAAAAACGAACAGACTGCCGGCAGGGCTGGCCATCTCCCCGGCGCCCCTGGTGGCAGTTCATAAGCTTGTTCGTGATAGGATCAGAATTAGGCCATTCGGGACATCATGATGGCGGCCCAGTAGGGCAGCAGTAGAGTTGCTGCCTTACAGCGAAGCAGCGCCGGAGACCCGCGTTCGATCCCGACTACGGGCGCTGTCTGTATGGAGTTTATATGTTCTGCCCGTGACCTGCGTGGGTTGTCTCTGAGATCTTCAGTTTCCTCCCATACTCCAAAGATGTACTGGCTTGTAGGTTAATTGGCTTGGTAAATGTTAAACTTGTCCCTAGTGTGTGTTAAAGATAGTGTTAATATGCGGGGATCGCTGGTTGGCGCGGACCCAACGGGGCAAAGGGCCAGTCTTCTCGCTGTATCTCTGAACTAAACTAAACTAAAGTCTACTCTACCATTCAATCGTGGGTGGTCTATCCTTCCCTCTCAACCCCAATCCCCCGCTTTCTTCCCATAACCCCTGACACCCGTACTAATCAAGCACCCATTTAGTTTAGAGATACCACACGGGAACAGGCCGTTCGGCCCACCGAGTCCGCACCAACCAATTATCCCCGCACACTAGCACTATCCTACACACACGTGGGACAATTTACATTTATACCGAGCCAAGTAACTACAAACTTGCACATCCTTGGTGTGGGGGAGGAAACCGAAGATCTCGGAGAAAACCCACGCAGGTCAAGGGGGAGAACGTGCAAACTCCGTACAGACAAGCACCCGTAGTCGGGATCGAACCCGGGTCTCAGACGCTGCAAGCTCTGTAAGGCAGCAACTCTACCGCTGCGCCACCGTGCCGCCTCTGGTGAGCCTGATTCGCTCTGTATTGTCGCTACCAATGTCATAGGCTGTGCTATGCCTGGGGCGACGCTTGAAGTCAGCTACGTGCTTCTCATGCTGTCTGGACTGGCAGATGGAGCCGGCCTGCTGTTCCCCTGTGCTATTTGCTCACTGCCGTGTTCAGGCCAGATCTGACCAGCAGCAAATATTCACTTTAGATTCCATTCTTTGCTGAACAAACTCATTCTGAAATAAAAACCGGGAAACATACAAAGCAAGCTGTTGTTTTTCTTATCAATCATTACACAACATTAAAATTACCCAAAGGTTTGCCTGTTCCTTTATAGCCCAGAACTATTTTAAACCGGAAAAAAACCCTTATTACTGAGATTACAAGACTTTTACATGTTTTAATTTTTCTTTAATATTTCCAGAGGGGAAGTAACTTATATCTCTACTCAAAAGATCAAAATCGTTTACTAGGCTTGTAAACCACTAAAGGAAAGGATTTCATTGTATGGTACATATGACAAACAAACATTCTTGACTCTTATAGAAACAATTAACCGCAGATGCTGGTTTAGGAAACAAGACTCAAAGTACTGGAGTAACTCAACGGGTCAGACAGCATCTCTGGAGAACATGGATAGGGGACGTTTCTGGCTGAAACCCTTCTTCAATGCTGGAGTTTGGAGTTCATGTTCTCCAGAGATGCTGCCTGACCCGCTGAGTTGCTGGAGAAATTTGTGTCCATTTGTGTATTAACCAGTAACTGCAGTTCTTGTGTACATTTAGTTTAGTTTCGTTTAGGGATTCAGCGAGGAAACAGGCCTGTCGGCCCACCGATTCCGTTCCAACCAACGACCCCCGCACACTATCACTACCCTACACACACTATTACAATTTGCAATCATACCCAGCCAATTAACCTACCTACCTGTACGTCTTTGGAGTATGGGATGAAACCAAAGTTCTCGGAGAAAACCCACGCAGGACTCAGGGAGAACGTACAAACTCCGTACAGAGAAGCATCCGTAGTCAGGGTCAAACAATATACAATAGACAATAGACAATAGGTGCAGGAGTAGGCCATTCGGCCCTTCGAGCCAGCACCGCTATTCAATGTGATCATGGCTGATCATCCCCAATCAGTACCCCGTTCCTGCCTTCTCCCCATATCCCCTGACTCCGCTATTTTAAGAGCCCTATCTAGCTCTCTCTTGAAAGCATCCAGAGAACCCACCTCCACCGCCCTCTGAGGCAGAGAATTCCACAGACTCACAACTCTCTGTGAAGCAGTAGCTCTACCGCTCCACCTCTGTGCTGCCCGATTATATTACTACTTGCTAAGTGATGGGAAGAGCTAAATGATTTTGCAATAGCCTTGTAGCAACTGGATTTGTTCGGACCTTGTTTGCCTGCTGTGATTGCTGGTGTTGGAATGGTTATTTTAAGTTTAATAGCATGGAACCATTCAGTGTGGGTTTTGCTAACCACTGCAGCCACCAGAGAGTATGCTGGATGGCAGCCATGATAACTGGCCAAGTTGAAAAGCTCCCATGTGGATACAAAGGGCTGTGCATTAGACTGGATTAGCTTGATTTGGGAAGAGAAAAAAAGTGAGGAGAGAAAGCCAAGAAAACTAGAAAATGATAAATGAATTTGAGGAAGGACATTCTTGCTATTGAGGGAGTGCAGCGTAGGTTCACAAGGTTAATTCCCGGGATGACAGGACTGTCATATGCTGAGAGAATGGAGCAGCTGGGTTTGTATACTGGAATTTAGCAGGATGAGAGGGGATCTTATTGAAACATACAATATTATTAAGGGTTTGGACATGCTAGAGGCAGGAAACATGTTCCTGATGTTGGGGGAGTCCAGAACCAGGGGCCACAGTTTGAGATTAAGGGGTAAGCCATTTAGAACGGAGATGAGGGAACGCTTTTTCACACAGAGACTTGTGAGTGTGCAATTCACTGCCTCAAAGGGCGGTGGAGGCCGGTTCTCTGGATATTTTCAAGAGAGAGCTAGATAGGGCTCTTAAAATAGTGGAGTCAGAAGAAAAAAGAGAAACAGAGAGCATTTTCTGTTCATTAAAAAATGACACAAACTGTTGGAGTAACAGCTAATCAGGCAGCATCTCTCTCTGGTGGACATGGATAGGTGACATTTTGGGTCAGGAGCCTTCAGATTCACTTCTATTGTGCTTCATAGAAATTATAGATGCTGGTTTACAATAAAAGACACAGCATGATGGAGTAGCTCAACGGGTTAAGCAACATCTCTGGAGAACACGAATAGGTGATGTTTTGGGTTAGGACCCTTCAGACTCATTTCTATTGTGCTTTTTAGAAACAAGGAACTGGAGATGCAGGCTTACAATAGAAGACACAGAGTGCTGGAGAAGCTCAGATGGCCAGGCAGCATCTCAGGAGAACATGGTTAGGCAACGTTTCAGGTTGGGACCTTTCTCCAGACTGATAGAAGGGACCTGACCGGGAATGTTGCTTATCCACATTCTATGGAGATGCTGCCTGACCCGCTGAGCTACTCCAGCATCCGGTTCCTTCCATTGTTCTTTTCACCTTCTCTGGGTTTTTGCAAAGTACTTTTCAACCAGGGAATTCTTTTCAAGATGCCACAACAGCAATGCAGGAGAATTTGACTTTAACGTTGGTATAAACATATAATATTGATTCATAGAACGTAGAAAATAGGTGCAGGAGGAGGCCATTCAGCCCTTCGAGCCAGCACTGAATTCATTGTGATCATGGCTGATCGCCCCCAATCAATAACCCGTGCCTGCCTTCTCCCCATATCCCTTGATTCCACTAGCCCCTAGAGCTCTATCTAACTCTCTCTTAAATCCATCCAGTGTCTTGGCTTCCACTGCCCTCTGTGGCAGGGAATTCCACAAATTCACAACTCTCTGGGTGAAAAAGTTTTTTCTCACCTCAGTCTTAAATGGCTTCCCTTTTATTCTAAGACTGTGGCCCCTGATAACATTCGAATGGCCACAGAATAATTTTCTACCCTGAAGCCAAGGAAACTAAAATCGAGATCAAGCTGGCACAAACTGCAAAGTGATTAAAAAAACAGATTCTTGTGATATTGTTTAAAGTTCAAGTTCATTGTCATCTGGACCAGAATAGTATAATTAATTGAGCAACCTGTTAATTGACAAATTATCCCCTCTGACTCCTGACACAATATCAGTGGAGAGATTTTATTTCTGAAATCTCTTTTGCTGTGTGGCTGTGCCAGATAAACTTTAAACTTCAAGAGATGTTCAGTTTAGTTTAGAGATACAACCCTTTGGCCCACCAGGTCCATGCCGACCACCATCACCCATCTACTAGTTCTATCGTACACACTAGGGATAAATAACAGGAGCCAATAGACCTCCAAACCTGCACGTCTTTGAAAGACTGGTCGGAGAGGGGGAGGAGATGGAGAAAGAGGGAATTCAAGGGCTACTTGAAGTTAGAGAAGTCTTAAGGGCCTGTCCCACTGTACGAGGTAATTCTCCCGAGTTCTCCCCTGATTCGAGCTCGAGTAATGTACGTAGCGGGTATGTAGGAGTTTGTGGATGTCACGTAGCGGCTCATACGATTAACGGTCGGTACTCGGGAAATCCGGTAAACTCGTGACGTTTTCTCAACACTGTGAAAAATGTCCACTAGTAAAAAAATACTCGTGATGAAAAAAACGGTTACTTTATACTCGTACGAGCCCCTACGTACCCGCTATGGACATTACACGAGCTCGAATCAGGGGGGAACTCGGGAGAACTCTTGAATTACCTCTTACAGTGGGACAGGCCCTTTACAGAGAGTCGATAAGCATGCCCAGGAACTTGAAGAAGGATCAATTATATATTTTCAAGTCGGTGTGAAATGCAGTCTAGTAGGAACAAGGTAGTGATGGTGTCCCTGACTAGTAGAGGCCAGAGGTTTGACTGTTGTGCTGTCATCGAAGATTTGGCAGGTGATAAAACACTTTGATGCTGGTAGATTCTTCAGCCACTGATCAGGGGAAAAACATGTAAGGGGTAGTGAATGCATACAAGATGAACACTTTATCCTGGAAGGTGCCAGGCTTCTTAACATTTTTCACACAGAGAGTGGTGAATCTGTGGAATTCTCTGAAACAGAAGGTAGTTGAGGCCAGTTCATTGGCTATATTTAAGAGGGAGTTAGATGTGGCCGTTGTGGCTAAAGGGATCAGGGGGTATGGAGAGAAGGCAGGTAGGGGATACTGAGTTGGATGATCAGCCATGATCATATTGAATGGCGGTGCAGGCTTGAAGGGCCGAATGGCCTACTCCTGCACCTATTTTCTATGTTTCTATGTTTCTATAGTTAAAGCTGTGTTCTACTAGAGAAGGTTCCGTCATGCTCCTGATTTGTGCCTTGCTGTTTGAGGAAAGGTTTTAGTGAGCCAGAAAATGAGTCACTCACCGCCCTGTGTAGCCTCGGGTGATGATATTGCGAGCAGAATTTAGTTTCCATTCAATGGATTTTTCCAAAACGTGACACAGAACATCACGAGTAGTTGGACTGAGATGATGAGATGATAATTTTAAACTTTCAAAGCATAATTTACTTGTGCGTAACTAAGTTTCATTTTGTTGATATTGGACTCTCAGATGATTGTGAAGAAAATGTAAAAACAAAATGTTTTAAAGTGGAATGCTATGTTTGGCATCGAATTGAAAGCTTTTCTCGTGACACATGAGGCGTTTGAATAGTATGTCATTGCTTAGTTGAATTTTCAAAAAACTGAACTGTACTTTGCACGATCCTGAGAGTCGTGTGAAGATGAGATATCCTTCATCATTTGCACATCATGTAAATCTAGGCTGAAAATCGGATTTAGGAGTTTAGTTTAGTTTAGTTTAGAGATACAGCGTGGAAACAGGCCATGCGGCCCACCGGGTCCACGCCGAACAGCGATCCCCGCACATTCACACTATCCTACACACACTAGGGCCAATGTTTACTTTTATACCAAGCCAATTACAAACATGTACGTCTTTGGAGTGTGGGAGGGATCCAAAGATCTTGGGGAAAACCCACGCAGGTCACGGGGAGAGCGCATAAACTCCGTACAGACAGCACCCGTTGTCGGGATCGAACCCGGGTCTCCGGCGCTGCAAGTGCTGTAAGGCAGCGACTCTACTGCTGCGCCACCGTGACCGCCCGTCCCGTGCCGAGTGTACACCGAATTTCAGCTGAGAGTGAAACCAAAGCTTCCTTTTCCCCGCAGTTGGCCTCATAGAGTCATTGAGTCACATCACACGGAAACAGGCCCTTCAGCTCGACTTGTCCCCACTCAAACTAAATTAAACTAAATAAAACAGTTCATATGCCAAAGACACATGGTAGAAAACACATTCTAAATTCAAATAGGATATGTCCCATCATTTAATATCGCAGTTCCAAGAACAATTTTGCTGAATCTTTAAATACAAACATATAAAATAGGTGCAGGAGTAGGCCATTCAGCCCTTCGAGCCAGCACCGCCATTCAAGATGATCATGGCTGATCATCCAAAATCAGTACCCCGTTCCTATATTTAAGAGTGAGTTGGATGTGGCCCTTGTGGCTAAGGGGATCAGAGGGTATGGAGAGAAGGCAGGTACGGGTTACTGAGTTGGATGATCAGCCATGATCATATTGAATGGCGGTGCAGGCTCGAAGGGCTGAATGGCCTACTCCTGCACCTAATTTCTATGTTTCTATGTTTCTATGTTCCTGATTTTTCCCCATATCCCTTGATTCCCTTAGCCGTGAAAGGCTATCTCTAGCTCTCTGTTGAAAACATTCAGGAACCACCAGGGAAGCCGCAAGATTGGCAGCCCCGCCAACAGTCGTTTTTTTTGTCTTTTTTTAATAATTAGTGTGTGTTAAAATTCTGTGGAAATGTTCTCCAGTTTGTTTTATGTGGGGGGAGGGGGAAACCTTTTTTTTCAGATTCTTATCTTGCCGGAGATGCGATAAATTTTTGGATCGCATTCTCCGGTCGCTCTGCGGCCTACCATCGATGGAGCTGGAGGCCTCCTCGGACTGACCTTGGTGAAGCACCATGGGGCGTGAACTTACATCGGAGCCGATCCCTTGCCTGGGATCACTCCAACCACGGCCTGTGGACTACATCGGGAGCTTGCAGTCTTGGGAGAGGCCATAGATGTCGGGAGCTCCAACGTCGCGGAGCCCCGACGCGGGGTTTGATCATCCGGCGCGGGGGAGCAGACATCTTCCCGATGCAGGAGCTGAGTGCCCGCCGCCGGCTACGGGAGTCAAGATCATCTCGTCAACGGAGGGCTCGAGGCCCCCGACTGTGGAAGAGCAAAGGGAAGAGATTTTATATTTTTTTCACGTTCCATCACAGTAAGGAATGTGGAGGAGTCACTGTGGTGGATGTTTGTGTTAAAATGTGTTTTCTGTGTTCTGTTGTTTTTTATTTGTATGTCTGACTTGACAAATGAAATTTCTCGCATGTTGCAAAACATACTTACATAGAAACATAGAAAATAGGTGCAGGAGTAGGCCATTCGGCCTTTCGAGCCTGCACCGCCATTCAATATGATCATGGCTGATCATCCAACTCAGTATCCTGTACCTGCCTTCTCTCCATACCCCCTGATCCCTTTAGCCACAAGGGCCACATCTAACTCCCTCTTAAATATAGCCAATGAACTGGCCTCAACTACCTTCTGTGGCAGAGATTTCCAGAGACTCACCACTCTCTGTGTGAAAAATGTTTTCCTCATCTCGGTCCTAAAGGAATTCCCCCTTATCCTTAGACTGTGACCCCTTGTTCTGGACCTCCCCAACATCGGGAACAATCTTCCTGCATCTAGCCTGTCCAACCCCTTAAGAATTTTGTAAGTTTCTATAAGATCCCCCCTCAGTCTTCTAAATTCTAGCGAGTACAAGCCGAGTCTATCCAGTCTTTCCTCATATGAAAGTCCTGACATCACAGGAATCAGTCTGGTGAACCTTCTTTGTACCCCCTCTATGTACCCCCTTTGTCCTCCTCTGTTGGTCTCTGAATTTCTCCCAGTCCTCTGGTAGGCTGCTTTTTCTGGCTAATTTGTATGCTTCATCTTTTGTTTTTATACTATCCCTGATTTCCCTTGTTATCCATGGATGTACTACCTTCCCTGATTTATTATTTTGCCTAACTGGGATGAACAATTGTTGTAGTTCATCCATGCAGTCTTTAAATACCTTCCATTGCACATCCACTGTCAACCCTTTAAGAATCACTTGCCAGTCTATCTTGGCCAATTTTGTCGCTCCTCCCTCACCAACGGCTCCTGGGCCTCTGAAATCATCGTTCGGACGTCGCTCCTCCCTCACCAACGGCTCCTGGGCCTCTGCTTGGCTAATAAAGCATTATTGTGATTGTGATTGTGATTGTGAATTGGTCTCCACTGCCTTCTGCTAATGTCAGTATATGTTAACTCAGGAATGATATACAATAATGAACACTGCACAGCGAATACATTTTGGCAGGTGGGTCTGTACTACTGAGATATCACTATCTCATCTGAGTATTCCAATTATTTTGTGACAAAAAGCAATATTTTGTTCACATTTTAAATTACAATGTGCATGGGTTTTAGCATTTAGTGATGTGTCCATCTCTGTGGCTCTGGACACCCTCCTGTATCATTTTGTCATGAGCACTTTGAAACTGTGGTGCCAGTGTGAAATCCCTTGCAAATATCACTTGGTCCCACTGTTCATTCAGGAAACATCCCTCGTGAAATAAAAAGGAATTTTTTATCAGCAATGATCACAATGAATGGCGGTGCTGGCTCGAAGGGCCAAATGGCCTCCTCCTGCACCTATTTTCTATATTTAGGAATTGCTATAACGTGTGAAGATTGTGGAAATACCCAGCAGATACACTGCAAATGGCTCGGTTGTAATCATGTGTTGTCTTTCGAGATTGATCCCTGGGATGGCGGGACTGTCATATATCTTTATCCCGCTGGAAAGGTTGAATGCCTCCTTGCTGTCCCCAACTTCACCAATGTTCGTATTGCCAGCAAACCTACTAACCAACTCATCTACGCTAATGTCCAAGTTGCTTGTATACATATATATATCGGATTCATACTTATCTTGATGAAAGTGGATCTTATTGATCCCTGGGATGGTGGTACTGTCATATGAGGAAAGGTAGAAAAGACAAGGCTTGTATTCACTGGAGTTTAGAAGGATGAGGGGGAATCTTACAGAAACATATAAAATTATAAAAGGACTGGACAAGCTAGATTCAGGAAAAATGCTCCCAATGTTGGGCGAGTCCAGAACCAGGGGCCACAGTCTTAGAATAAAGGGGAGGCCATTTAAGACTGAGGTGAAAAAAAGCTTTTTCACCCAGAAAGTTGCGGATTTGTGGAATTCCCTGCCACAAAGGGGAGTGGAGGCCAAATCACTGGATGGATTTAAGAGAGAGTTAGATAGAGCTCTAGGGGCTAGTGGAATCAAGGGATATGGGGAGAAGGCAGGCACGGGCTACTGATAGGGGACGATGAGTCATGATCACAATGAATGGCGGTGCTGCCTCGAAGGGCCGAATGGCCTCCTCCTGCACCTATTTTTTATGTTTCTATGTTTCTATGTTTCTGCTGACTGGTTAACACGCAACATAATGCTTTTCACTGTACCTCGGTACATGTGACAATAAATTAAACTGAACAGGTCAAGCAGCACCCATGGTGGTGTTAATATTTCAGGCTACGGACTTTTTGCATCTGCATGGAAATTTGAGGGATGTACACCCTAAGATATCCCCAGAGTTGCTGCAAGGATCTTGGTTCAAGGTGAAGGGGAAAAGATTTAATAGGAATCTGAGGGGTAACTTTTTCACACAAAGTGTGCTGGGTGTATAGAACAAGCTGCCAGAGGAGGTAGTTGAGACTGTTTAAGAAACAGTTGGACAGGTACATGGATAGGACTGGTTTGGAGGTATATGGACAAAGCGGAGGCAGGTGGGACTAGTGTGGCTGGGACATGTTGGGCAGTGTGGGCAAGTTGACCAAAGCGCCTGTTTCCACACTGTAATACTCTATGACTGTGATTCTATGATATCCTTGATGATGGCAAGTCTGCAGTTCCAATTTAGCATTACATTAGAGACCAACTGTTAAAGGTAGCATGACAAAATAAAAGGCTTTCTGTAATATTTTTTATGTCGGAACAATATACTGGCATACAACTTCGCTATTCACAAGTTCACAAGTCAGTGGATATTTTTAAGGCAGAGATAGACAAATTCTTGATTAGAACGGGTGTCAAGGGGCTGTCCCACTGCGGCAACTAAACCTCGAGTTCTGACGAGTTTGCCCTCGACTCATACTCGCAGCATGGTCGACACAAGGTCCTAGGAGGTCTTTGTAACTCTCCTTCATGCTCGAGAGTAGTCCCCGTGTACTCGAGGCCTCAGCTAGGTTGCGGCGTATTTTTCAACATGCTGAAAAATGCTCACGAGTAAAAAAAAAGGTCGCCATGGAAAAAAAGATACTTTTTTTACTCGTAGGTTGTCAAGGTAGGTTGTAGTAGGTCGGCATGTTGTTGGTAGGTAATCGAGGGTAGTCGTAGGTAATCGAAGGTAGTCGTAGATAATCTTCAACATAGTCGAAGGATGTCTTCTGCATAGTCGAAGGAGGTCTTCAACATGTCATTTTTTCAAACTCTCCTCAACTCATGTAAACTCGCGAATGAGGTTGCCACAGTTGGACAGCCCCTTTATGGGGAGAAGGCAGGAAAATGGGGTTAGGATGCAGAGATTCATCCATGATTGAATGGCGGAGTGAACTCGATTGGCCGAATGGCCTAATTCTACTCCTACAATGTGAATAGTGAAGCTGTATGCCAGTATATTTTTCTGACATAAGAAAATATTACCTAAAGCATTTTGCCTGTCATTCCACATTGAACAGTTGTCCTCTAATGAACCTCAGCAGGTGTCTACTTGGATGACTGATTGATTGGAATAGACCAGGCACAAATTGAGGACTTCATTTTGACAAGATTTCTAAAAGATGAAAGAGGAGAAAAGGCAATGAATATATCAGACACGATAACAACATTTTATTCTGTAATAAAGGACCACATTACACCTGTCCTCTGCCTCCCTGTGTGTAAAAGGATAGATTTTAAAATTCTGTTACTGGCCTACAAGGCACTGAATGGTCTGGGTCCAAAATACATCTCTGACCTTCTTGTTGTATATGAGGCACCTAGACTCCTCAGGTCTTCAGGGACAGGTTTACTCTGTGTTCCCAGGGTCAGAACTAAAAAGGCTGAAGCAGCGTTCAGTTTTTATGCTCCACACCTGTGGAACAAGCTCCCTGAACACCTGAGGTGTGTACAGACTGTAAGCTCATTTAAATCAGGCCTAAAAACACTGTTGTTTACTGTAGCTTTTCCATAACCCAACATGCAGGTAATCTTAACCTTCTAATCTTATCCCTTTTATGTGCTTTTAAAATCGTTTTATTGTTTTAGTGACTTTGTTTTACTATTCATGCATTTGTCTTATCGCTTGTTTTGTAATTTTTGATTATTGACTATTTTGTTGTCCTGTGTTGTATGGTTGTTCTGTTGTCTTTTTACTATGTTATTCTTTTTGTTTCTTTTGTAAAGCACTATGAATTGCTGCTTGTACGAATGGTGCTATATAAATAAAATTGCCTTGCCTTGCCTTGCCTTGTAAACCTTTGAAATTCACATTTTAACAACACAAGGACAAGAATAGACCGCTAATTAACCACTGGGTCTGCGACGACCAGCGATCACCCCGTAAACTAACCTGCCCACTCCGCGGACAATTTTACAAATTATCAAACCCAGTTAACCTACAAACCTGCATATCTTTGTAGTGTGGGAGAAAACCGGAGCACCTGGAGAAATCCCATGTGGTCACAAGTTGAACAGTTGTCCTCTAATGAACCTCAGCAGGTGTCTACTTGGATGACTTGTGCACAGACCACAGCTGACTACAGGCAGGACTAAACACACTTTCGACTTAGTAGACGGATATCACAACCGTGATTCATACTTTGGAAGAGGCGCCTACCCACTGCTCTTTCTAAAAACTTAATGGTCTCTCCTGCTGCTGGATTTAATGCAGTCACCAGACGGATGCATCAGGTGAGCTGCAGACTTACTGATCCTTGCCCAGTCCTGCTGACAGTTAAGCAAAGTCCATGGAGTGGAAGATTACACACACTCTCCATCCATCCCATCGAGTCCACGCCGACCAATGTAACTAAAATGAACGAGTTTCATTTTAGTTTAGTTTAAATATACAGTGCAGAAACAGGCCCTTGGCCCCACCGGGTACACGCCGTCCAGCGATACCAACACACGAGCTTCATGAAATAAAGATCAGTTACAGCTTCTTCGCTTCCTTAACTTCTCAAGCATTATATCAAGGAATAAGATGGGAACCTCGTTTCTTGATTAGAAAGGGTGTTTCTTCATTAGAACGTGTGTCAAGGATTATGGGCAGAAGGCAGGAAAATGCAGAATGCAGAGAAAAAGGCAGAGATCAGCCATGATTGAATGGCAGAGTGGACTCGATGGGCCAAATGGCCTAATTCTACTCCTATACCTTGCGAACGTGTGAACCAATATCTCAGGAAAAGTTTCTTCCCCTCCGTTATCAGGCTTCTGAATGGTCCTTCTTCTATCAATTTGGGTACTGTCCAATTCACGTCTACCCCATTGCAGACAATGGATTTTGTTTGGCTTCACTTTAGTTTAGATATACAGTGCGGAAACAGGCCCTACGGCTCAACAGGTCCGCACCGACCAGCGATCCCCGCACACTAACGCTATCCTACACACTAGGGACGATTTACAAGTTTAGCAAGGCAATTAGCCTACAAACATTGCAAGTCTTTGGAGCATGGGAGGAAACCAGAGCACCTGAGGAAAACTCATGCAGATCACAGGAAAAACGTACAAACTCGCTATAAACAAGCACACATTGTCAGGATCGAACCCTGGTCTCTGTTACTGTGAGGCTGCAACTATACCATCTTGTCTATAAAACTGCATAAAACTATGTTCTGCACTCTGTATCTTCCCCTTTGCTCTATCTATTGCACTTGAGTTTGATTTAATAGTAAGATTAAATGAGAACTTACCAGTTTGAAGTTTGATTGTTATTTTATGAGGAGTTACGATGAGGGATTACATGAAGAAGACCCCGCCAGGCGCATGCTCGGCATACTTCAAAGCAGCGGCGTGAAAAACACAGAACCAATAGCCGGAGTAAGATAGTAAGGCTTACATAGACTAGAACTACCAGATGATCATTTATATTATGAGGGTTGGGAGTGGAGGGCCCGAGGGATGAGTTGCGTAATCCCTCATCATAACTCCTCATAAAATAACGATCAAACTTCAAACTGGTAAGTTCTCATTTAATCTTACTATTTTACTTCGGAGTCACATTAGTGACTACGTGAAGATTTTGAAGCTCTGTGATTTTCATGCCATAGATCATTCCATACGACACACTGCTTGAGTTTATACAGTAGTGAGTAAATAATATATATTGCTTGAAATAATGCAATAAATATTTTAATATTTTAATAATAATAATAAAAATAAAAGTAATAACCCCTCTATCCATGGGGAAATTACAACAAATTATATGCAACAGAGCAAACAATTTGAACAGAACCCAACACAGCATGTGCAACCCTGGCACTGTGGCAACAGGTTTATCATAAAATCTAGAAAAGTTCCTCTTGAGACCATCCTGCGATCTCCAGAATTTGGTTGAGCGGCATGTCCTGCACCTTTGCCGCGGACATTGATACCGCCCTTGTGGAGTGAGATTTAAACACATCAGTGTCTACTCCAGTTCATCCAGAACCTGTTTATCCATCTAGAAATAGTTTGTACTGTCACTTTTTTATAAGTTTCTGGTGGGTAACGAACATTGGTGTCTCACAATCTCGGAGACTCTTAATTCAATATATATTAAATCAGATGCTTAACCACACACAATGTTTAGTTGACAGAGTATGTCTTAAAGATTACCTAGGTGCCAGCCTTTCTTGGCTTGCTTTGCTTGCTTAGATCATTGACATAAAACGTCATTTTATCTACAGACAACTGCATGCAATGTAACCGCAACATTTGTAATGTTTGTACTCATTGTGCTGATATTAATGTCATCAGCATAACCACTTTAAATATTAACTTCTGAAAAGACAGTGACGTAATTGGAGTCTATTGCCGAAGCAATGTGAGAACTATACTGACATCACAGATTTCTGTATATCTGGGTTTGGTAGGATTTTATTAAAATTCCTCTCATAAATCGGGATATTAACGGATGAGACCCGATAAATTGTCGTTCTGAAAATTGTCCTAAATAGGAGGACAAAGCACTCCGAGCTCCATTAATGATACTATAACTCAGGTACAACATAGCAAGGAACTCCAATACATCCGATATATTTGCAGTATGATAAAATATATCTGACTGTATACAAAAGATTTCCCGTTCCTTATATGAAACATATATTGTTTCTTAGTGCTATATCTCCAAGCCGCAGTTATGACATCCATGGTCCCATCCGACATTCCATCAGAACCTGCAGATTAACAATTAATACGGTCATGTAATGGATGACTTCTGCTGTTACTGGATGCACCAACAATTACTGCACCTGGGATTTGTCATGAATGTCTGAATCATCATTCTGGGCACCAATGGGAACAATGGCTGTGTAGTAATGGTCCCTAGATAAGGGACGTATCGGATACTAAACTGATAAGAACAGATACTACACTTGATCTTAACCAAAAGGCAGAGAAGCAATATCAGTTTGGAACCACCAAACGCCTGCGGCGGAGACTTGCTCTATTTTGGTGACACATTGCCTAATCAGGCAAAATGGCGAAAACATAAAAGACTATACTTCCCCAATGTAGCGAGAAAGCATCCACCGCTAATGCTCCTGGGTCTGGCTCCCATGAGACACATTTAGACCACTGGAGATTTAATCCAGACACAACAGATCAACATTTGGTACTCATACTGTCTGACAATCTTTTTTAAACTTTTTGAATTTTAACATTCATTCTGTATTGTCATTGAACTTTCGTGATCTGTTGTCTTACCACAATATTGTCTTCTCCCACAGCTGTGGTGTTGTCTACTCGTAATTGAACATGTAAGTTCTTTATTGTAGAACAAACAGCTATCAATGCATAAAACGCCCCCAATAACTTCAAATAATTCATACCATGTGTTTGGAGAATTAAATCGTCTTGGACAGCCCATCGACCACCACAACTGGTGTCGCTGTCCTTGGCTCCCCATCCGAGAGCACTCCCATCAGTCTGTAATACCACCGAAGACTACTGAACAAGCACATTTTTACTTCTAGTAACGTGTGCAACATTGAGAATTCATCATTGCAATTCAGCTCAACCTTTTAGTTGGTAACTGCATGGACCTAATCAATGACCTGCACGCTCTTTATGCTTATTCTCTGGTCTTTGCAGACTTTGATCACTTTAGTTTACCACTATCACTTTACCAGTAGCCGTATCTACTTCTTGGATGGTGGGATAATGTTTTTTACCAAGACAAGTACAGGCATTTGTAACATCCCCAACCATAATTGTTGGTAAAGTTACTAACATATCAACTGTATTAATGACAAACCTCAAATAATCAATTGTTTGGGATGCATGTAACTTATATGTTATTTGGATTTACAGAACCTTAGCCTTTCAATAGGCTTATGGTTGCTGAACCCAGTTCTTCAGCTGTCTCCCATTTACAATTAACATATCCTCTAGATAAGTCATTACAATGTGATTCTGAGCCCTCATTAACACCAGTGCTGGTTTCAATAATTGTGTGAGCAATCTGAGGGCTGAATTTAACCCATTAGGTCATTCCTTCAGCTGACTCATCCAATTAATTTAAGTACCTGAATAATAAGGCATCTTTTTTAGGTCTAATAATAGCCATATAGCAGCCTTGTGATAAACTTTGTTACAGTGTTGAAGTGTACTTTAAAAAAAATGCCTATACTGAACTATAAATTTAAGTTTGTGAGTCCCAGAATGACTCTGCACCCCCCATAATTGTGTCTGGGATATATTATCTCTACCTGACGAGTTCCTGGTACATTCAAACACCAAGCCGATCAGATTTAATGCAGAATTACAAAACAATTGTAATCTTACAACCAACCAGAGGTTGTTTTCCAGAAATTCCATGTGTGATGGAATGACATTTCTGTACTTCCGTAAATGAACTAGAAGATCTCCTTCTCTTAATATAGGGGTTCGTATTCAACCTGTTTGTTTTCTCAAAGCAGGGATGAGAAGTTTTATGGTAAATATCCTTAATTGTTTGGGCAGTTTTTCATCAATCATAAATCTGGTTATAGCTTGCCCACACAATCCTGCATTTTTTGAGGTATAATGTTAGCCAAATGGCAATTTTCATCATACAATTAGGTTCAAATATGCATTGCAGAGTAACGCAAGTCTTAAAAGTATTGGACATTATCGACCCATGTATGTCTTCCCCAAATGCAGTGATGCCAACTGAATATCAGCTAGAGGACATGCTGGAACACATTTCCTGTCCTCGCATCGTTACACTCATGGGTGCCCAATTACTGAGTTACTGTTGGCACCCTGAGCGAGGCACAATAGACGGGTGTTTTATATATTTTTTACTGTTTCAGTCATAACAGTTTCTTGGAGTAGGTGAGAAACCAAATAATGTTGGCCGCCAGGCCATACCCCGATATAGCAAAACTTGGTGCTACATTGGGAACACCTGGAGCATTTCTATTGAGCTCTGGTGTATACACATAAGTAGGGACACCAGCTTCAGGGTCAGTTTCATCCTGCCCTGGTACTCCCGAGTCTTTGCTCTAGGAAACTTCATCCAGACCTAAACAAGGCACTGGTGAATGAGATTCTCATTTTTCATAGGCACCATACTCAGTGTATGGAAACTACTTTCGGAGCCTGTCTTAGAATCTCATGGGTCTTAAAACCCTTAATTGTTTAGAATTTTGAGCATTTTATCTTGCTCTAAATACTTCATCCAGACCTATGTAAGGCACTGGTGAATGAGATTCTCATTCTTTATAGGCACCATCAGTACATGTGACAACAATAAACCTAAACCTAAAACTGGAATTTTTTTCGTTAAGTTTAATTTAGAGATACAGCGTGGAAACAGGCCCTTCGGCCCACCGACCAGCGATCCCCACACACTAACACTATTCTACACACACAATTTACAATTTTCGCAAGCCAATTAGCCTGCAAATCTGTGTGTCTTTGGAGTGTGGGAGGAAACCTGAGCGCCCGGAGGAAGCCAACGCAGGTCACGGGGAGAATGTACAAACTCCGTACAGACAGCACCCGTAACGATAGCAACTCCACCGCTCCACCACTGTACCACCACCTTCCTTCTCCCCATAACCCTTGACACCCGTACTAATCAAGAATCTATCTATCTCTGCCTTAAAAATATCCACTTGGCCTCGACAGCCTGTGGCAATGAAATCCACAGATTCACCAACCTCTGACAAAATTAATCCCTCCTCATCTCCTTCCTAAGGGAACGTCCTTTTATTCTGAGGCTACGATCTCTGGTCCTAGACTCTCCTGCCAGTGGAGAACATCTTCTCCACATCCACTCTAACCAGGCCTTTCACTATTCGGTGAGTTTCAATGAGGGGACCCCTCATCCTTTTGAACTCCAGCGAGTAGAGGCCCAGTGCCGTCAAATGCTCACCATGACACCACTTATTCCTGGGATCATTCTCGTCAACCTGTATTAAAAAAAGGTGGTTTGTCACTTGAAAAAAAGGAGGTCTGGAGTGCTGTTGTGGTTTTGTTCTGTAAGCACGTTGTTCTCAGTTTGCAAGGAGGATTTAGACCAAATTACATGACTATAAAAAAAGGAGGAATGATATAAAATTCTGGCACTCATATAAACTTGCAAGGTGATATTTAAAGGTGATGGATTGCGGTAAAATAAAGAGAATCTAGAAAACAAGATCACCAATGTGAGGTGGTCCATTTTGATTATGAGTTAAACAAAGTTAGATGACTTTAAGAGTTTAAAGACAGCATGATTGATTGGAATAGACCAGGCACAAATTGAGGATTTGCGCATTTTGACAAGATTTATAAAAGATGAAAGAGGAGAAAAGGCAATGAATATATCAGACACAATAAGACCTTTGAAATTCACATTTTAACAACACAAGGACAAGAATAGACCGCTAATTAACCAATGGGTCTGCGGCGGCCAGCGATCACCCCACAAACTAACCTACCCACACTACGGACAATTTTACAAATTATCAAACCCAGTTAACCTACAAACCTGCATATCTTTGGAGTGTGGGAGGAAACCAGAGCACCTGGAGAAATCCCATGTGGTCACAAGTTGAACGTGCAAACTCTGTACAGACAGCACCCATATTCAGGACCGAACCTGGGTCTCCAGCGCTGTTAGGCAGCAACTCGACCACAGTGCCACCGTGCCGCCCTGAGCCTATATAATTATTTTCAGCGCCACAGAATAAAGGGACATAACTTTAGAATAAAAGGAGATAAGAAGACATTTCTTTAGTCAGAGGGTGGCGAATCAGTGGAATTTAATGCCGCAGACGGCTGTGGAAGCCAAGTTATTGACTGGTTTTTTGATTAATAAGGACATCAAAGGCTATGGGGAGAAGGCAGGTACAGTGGCTTGCAAAAGTTTTCATACTACTTTTCCACATTTTGTCACGTTACAACCACAAACGTAAATGTATTTTATTGGGATTTTATGTGATAGACCAACACAAAGTGTTGCATAATTGTGAAGTGGAAGGAAAATGATACATGGTTTCCAAATTTTATTACAAATAAAAAACTGAAAATTGTGGCGTGCAAAAGTATTCAGCCCCCCTGAGTCAATACTTTGTAGAACCACCTTATGCTGCAATTACAGCTGCAAGTCTTTTGAGGTATATCTCTGCCAGCTTTTCACATCTAGAGACTGAAATTTTTGCCCATTCTTCTTTGCAAAATAACTCAAGCTCAGTCAGATTGGATGGAGAGCATCTGTGAACAGCAATTTTCAAGTCTTGCCAGAGATTCTCAATTGGATTTAGGTCTGGACTTTGACTGGGCCATTCTAACACATGAATATGCTTTGATCTAAACCATTCCATTGTAGCTCTGGCTGTATGTTTAGGTTCGTTGTCCTGCTGGAAGGTGAACCTCCGCCCCAGTCTCAAGTCTTTTGCAGACTCTAACAGGTTTTCTTCCAAGATTGCCCTGTATTTTGCTCCATCCATCTTCCCATCAACTCTGACCAGCTTCCCTGTCCCTGCTGAAGAAAAGCATCCCCATAGCATGATGCTGCCACCACCATGTTTCACAGTGGGGATGGTGTGTTCAGGGTGATGTGCAATGTTAGTTTTCCGCCACACATAGCGTTTTGCATTTAGGCCAAAAACTTCAATTTTGGTCTCATCAGACCAGAGCACCTTCCTCCACATGTTTGGTGTGTCCCCCACATGGCTTGTGGCAAACTGCAAACGGGACTTCTTATGGCTTTGTTTCAACAATGGCTTTCTTCTTGCCACTCTTCCATAAAAGCCCGATTTGTGGAGTGCATGGCTAATAGTTGTCCTGTGGACAGATTCTCCCACCTGAGCTGTGGATCTTTGCAGCTCCTCCAGAGTTACAATGGGCCTCTTGGCTGCTTCTCTGATCAATGCTCTCCTTGCCCGGCCTGTCAGTTTAGGTGGACGGCCATGCCTTGGTAGGTTGTACCATACTCTTTCCATTTTCGGATGAAGGATTGAACAGTGATCCGTGAGATGTTCAAAGCTTGGGATATTTTTTTATAACCTAACCCTGCTTTAAACTTCTCCACAACTTTATCCCTGACCTGTTTGGTGTGTTCCTTGGGTTTCATGATGCTGTTTGTTCACTAATGTTCTCTAACAAACCTCTGAGCCTCTAACAAACCTCTGAGGCCTTCACAGAACAGCTGTATTTATACTGAGATTAGATTACACACAATTGGACTCTATTTACCAATTAGGTGACTTCTGAAGGCAATTGGTTGCACTGGATTTTATTTAGGGGTATCAGAATAAAGGGGGCTGAATACTTTTGCACACCACACTTTTCAGTTTTTTATTTGTAAAAAAATTTGAAAACCATGTATTATTTTCCTTCCACTTCACAATTATGCGCCACTTTGTGTTGGTCTATCACATAAAATCCCAATAAAATACATTTACGTTTTTGAGGATATAGATAGATCAGACATGATTGAATAGTGAAATTCTAGACCTACAAGATGGCGGCGCGCACAGTCGCAGCGGCTCGAAGCTCTCCCTTTCAGTGCTTAGTTAGTGCGTTTTTGTTTGTATGCCTGTTGGACAATGTTACGTTTTGTCGTGCGTATCTCACCGTCAGCCGACAGGATCTTCGGATTATCGGATTATGGAGTAAACAGGCAGTTACGAGTGTTTTTATGCACTCACGAAACATACCGGAGGAGATAGCCAGGACACCGGGCTCTCCATGGATTGTTGTCGGCCCCAGCAAACGCCGGAGCCGGAGGAGGCACAGGAAGCATAAGCGTGGTCGCCGGTCCGGACTGCTCGCTAGGCTAAGGCGACAACCACATAAACCACCGCTAGCCCAGCATCATTCTCACCAACGCCAGATCAATCACCAACAAAGTGGACGAATTAAGACTACAGGTCGCCACAAACAAATTCATCGCGGACAGTTGCATTCTGCTAATAGCAGAGACGTGGCTACATGCACTTGTACTGGATGGGGCCATTGAGCTAGCAGGCCGCACAGCATTTCGCTGGGATAGAAACAAAGACTCTGGTAAGAGCAAAGGAGGGGGGTTATGCATCTACGTTCACAACAACTGGTGCACAAATACCACAATCATAGACAGACACTGTTCTGCTGATTTGGAGTACCTGATAGTTAGATGCAGGCCGTTCTACCTTCCACGTGAGTTTACCGTTGTCGTAGTTACAGCTGTGTATATCCCACAGGATGCTAATGCTAGCGTAGCCCTAGGCTACCTCCATAGTGCTATCAGCAAACAAGAGAATACCTACCCCAAAGCAGCCCATATCACGGCTGGTGATGTCAATCACGCAGACTTAAAATCAGTTCTCCCCACGTTTGAACAACACATCAAATGTGCATCCAGGGGAGAAAATACATTAGACAAGGCCTACTCAAACATCAAGAAGGGGCTCAGAGCCACACCACTACCACACTTAGGCCAGTCGGATCACCTATCCATTCACTTAGCACCAGCATACACCCCCCTCAGGAGAAAAGTTCAACCCACCACCAGGACTGTTAAATCTTGGCCTGAAGGAGCTTCCTCACAGCTATAGGACTGCTTTGAAAGGACAAACTGGGATATTTTTGAAAATCAGGATTTGGAGGAGTACACACCCACTGTACTCTTTTACATCCAGAACTGTGTTGACAACGTCACCATCGACAACTCATCCGGGTGTACCCCGACCAGAAGCCGTGGATGACAAAAGAGGTCCAAAGTCTCCTCAACGACCGCAACGTTGACTTCAGGTCTGGCGACACAGCCCTGAACAGCGCTGCTAGAGCCGACCTGGAGAAAGGCATCAGGGATGCCAAAGCGGCCCACAAGAGGAAGATAGAGGGCCACTTTAACAACAACGATCCACGGCGGGTGAGGCAGGGCATCCAGCACATCATCAACTACAAGCCCAGTAACAGTACGACGGCCGACGGCGATGCCACACTGGCAGAGGAGCTGAACTCCTTCTTTGCTCTCTTTGAGGCAGAACCAGAAGAGCTCGTCACCATTCTCCCACCAGCCCCTAACAACAACAACTACACCCTCACTGTGCAGGAGCATGAAGTGAGGCGGGTGCTCAGGGCGGTGAACCCGAGGAAGGCTGCCGGGCCGGGTGGCATGACAGGAAGGGTTCTGAAGGAATGTGCAGACCAGCCCTCCGAGGTCTTCACGAAAATCTTCAACCCGTCCCTGTCCAAATCCATCATCCCACCGTGCCTGAGGTCTGCCACAATCATCCCACTACCAAAAAAGCCTGTTATCAGCAACCTTAACGACTACCGACCGGTCGCTCTCACACTAGTCATCATGAAGTGTTTTGAGAGGCTGGTTCAGCAGCACATCAAAGCCAGCCTACCGTCCACCTTCGACCCACACCAGTTTGCCTACAGAGCAAATAGGTCCACTGAGGATGCCATCGCCACTGCTCTTCACACTGCACTGACCCACCTCGAACACCAGGGGAGCTATGTGAGGATGCTCTTCATTGACTTTAGCTCTGCCTTCAATACCATCAACCCCAGAAAAACTGGTCACCAAACCCATGGATTTTGGACTTTCCCAACCCATCTGCCTTTGGATCAACGACTTTCTGTCTAACCGCCCCAGACCGTCAGACTGGGCCATCACCTCTCCACCCCCATCGCACTCAGCACCGGCTCCCCGCAGGGCTGTGTGTTGAGCCCCCTCCTCTACACACTCTACACCCACGATTGTGCCTCCGCCCACTCCACCAACACCATCGTCAAGTTTGCGGATGACACGACTTTTAAGAGTAAAGTGGATAGGTATATGGACGTGAAGGGAATGGAGGGGTATGGTCTGAGTGCAGGTAGATGGGACTAGGGGAAAACAAATGGTCGGCACGGACTGGAAGGGCCGAGAGGGCCTGTTTCCGTGCTGCAATTGTTATATGGTTATATGGTTATATGGACTGTGGTTGGACGTATCTCAGGAGGAGATGAGACAGCCTACAGGGAGGAAGTCCAAAGACTGGCAGCATGGTGTTCAGACAACAACCTCATCCTGAACACCACAAAAACAAAGATAATTATCATAGACTTCCGTAAAAACAGTGCAGCCCTCCAACCCCTATTCATCAATGGGGACTGCGTGGAAAGGGTCTCAGACTTCAGATTCCTGGGCACACAAATTGCGGAGGATCTCTCCTGGACCACAAACACCACCACAGTAGTCAAGAAGGCCCAGCAGCGACTCAACCTATATAGTTACATTTATTTCATAAGTTCATATGTCATTGGAGCAAAATTTGACCATATGAACTTATGAAATAAATGTAACTATATAGGTTATAGGTGTGTGCAGCATCTCCAGGAAATAGGTCTGATAGCAGTGGGGAAGAAACTGTTGTTAAGTCTGTATGTGCGTCCGGTCTTTCCGGTCCAGGTGGTGAATCTGAGAAATGGGCAGCACGGTGACTTAACGGTAGAGTTACTGCCTTACTGCGCCAGGGACTCAGGTTCAATCCTGACCACGGGCTGCTATTTATATGGAGTTTGTACCTTCTCCCCGCGACCTGCGTGGGTTTTCTCCGAGATCTTCGGTTTCATCCCACACTTCGAAGACGTGCAGGTTTGCAGGCTGATTGGCTTGGTGTGATTGTAAAATTGCCCATAGTGTGTGTAGGGTTGTGTCAATGTGCGGGTGATGGCTGGTCATTCAGGATTTGGTGGGTCGAAGGGCCTGTTTCCTCCCTGCATCTCTAAACTTAACTTAAGGCTACTATGGAAGCCAAGTGAATGGATATTTTTAATTAGTACGGATGTCAGGGGTTAATGGGAGAAGGCAGGAGAATGGGGTTGAGGGGGAAAGATAGATCTGCCACGGTTGATTGGTGTAGTAGACTTGATGGGCCGAATGGCCTGATTCTGTTCCTGCAACGTATGAACTCTGAACTTACAAGCGATTCAATAGGGTGTCATCTGATGATGTTAAGATTCAGAATGCTGTTGCAATGTTGCACAATGAATCACGATTCACTCTCCACACTTCAGACCTCTACAAAGGATAGAGTCACAGAGTCACTGAGTGATACAGTGTGGAAACAGGCCCTTCGGCCCAACTTGCTCGCACCGGCCAACATGTTCCAACTACTCTAGTTCCATCAGCCAGCATTTAGTTTAGTTTAGTTTAGAGATACAGCGCAGAAACAGGCTCACCGGGTCCGTACCGACAAGCGATCCCCGCACATTAGCACTGTCCTATGCACCCTGGGGATAATTTACACATATACCAAGCCAATTAACCTAATACCTGCACGTCTTTGGAGTGTGGGAGGAAACCGAAGATCCAGGAGAAAATCCATGCGGTCACGGGGAGAACGTTCAAACTCCATACAGACAGCACCCGTAGTCGGGATCGAACTTGGATCTCCTGCGCTGCAAGCCCTGTAAGGTAGGAACTCTACCACCGCGCCATCGTGCCACCCCCTTTTGGTCCAAATCCCTCCAAACCTGTCCTATCCATGTACCTGTCTAACTGTGGTGGCTGGAGTTCGTACAGGCCATTTGACAAACCATTTAATGCTCTTTCAGGATAAATGATCAGTGGCTGAAACGTGTGCTCCAATGTTTTAAGCTTAGCAATAACTGGAATGGTTGCTTTGATGTTGGAAGTAACAGCAACATCCAGTGATGTACTGAGGCTGATGAGGAATGTCGCCCCATCGTTTGGGTCACATCTTTAACCCACAATACACTCGACTTCTCGGTAAGTGCAGACCAACATTGGCCATTGAAACTGCTCTGCTACCAGGGGTGGAGCCCGATACAATAAATGGGGGCAGGCAGAGTTGTGCAGCGGTAGTGTTGCTGCCTTACAGCGCCTTGACCACGGGTGCTGTCTGTGGAGTTCTCCCCGTGATACACTCCAAAGACGTGCAGGTTTGAAGGTTAATTGGTTTTGGTAAAAATTAATTGCAAATTGTTCCCAGTAGGTTGGATAGTGCTGGTGGTCGGCGATTACTGGTTGGCGTGGACAGCGGGTCAAAGGGCCTGATTCCATGCTGTATCTCTACATAAAAATTTAAGAGGCATTTTGACAGGCACATGGATATTCAGTGAATAGAAAGGTATGGACCACATGCAGGCAGAAAAGATGAGCTTAACTTTGCTCCGTGTTTAGTACAGACATTGGGGTCAAGGAATGAGCGAGCGTTCATGTTTCCACCAATCTTCCCACCACTACGCACAAGAAGCACAAGAAACACAAGAAGTGCTAGACGCAACTGTACGCAGACGCCGAGAAGTGTGTTCAGCTCTGACTGAACAATTTCTAATCTTGTGATGTGGACTCGATAAGAAGAGTACAGACATTGTGGGCCGAAGGGCCTGTTCCTGGGGTTCTTCCATGTTCTATGTAAAAGGATAGCCAACAGACAATAGACAATAGGCAATAGGCGCAGGAGTAGGCCATTCGGCCCTTCGAGCCAGCACCGCCATTCAATTGTGATCATGGCTGATCATCCCCAATCAGTGCCCCGTTCCTGCCTTCTCCCCATATCCCCTAACTCCGGTATTTTTAAGACCCCTATCTAGCTCTGTCTTGAAAGCATTCAGTGAACCTACCTCCATCGCCCTCTGAGGAAGAGAATTCCACAGACTCACCACTCTCTGTGAGAAAAAGTGTTTCCTCGTCTCCGTTCTAAATGGCTTCCCCCTTATTCTTAAACTGTGGCCCCTGGTTCTGGACTCCCCCAACATCGGGAGCATGTTTCCTGCCTCTAGCGTGTCCAAACCCTTAACAATCTTACATGTTTCAATGAGATATTCTCTCATCCTTCTAAACTCCAGAGTGTACAAACCCAGCTGCTCCATTCTCTCAGCATGTGACAGTCCCGCCATCCCGGGAATTAACCTTGTAAATCTACGCTGCACTCCCTCAATAGCAAGAATGTTCTTCTTCAAATTAGGGGAACAAAACTGCACACAATACTCCAGGTGTGGTCTCACTAGGGCTCTGTACAACTGCAGAAGGATCTCTTTGCTCCTATATTCGTTTCCTCTTATTATGAAGGCCAACATGCCATTGACTTTCTTCACTGCTTGCTGTACCTACATGCTTACTCTCACAGACTGATGTGCAAGGACCCTGAGATCCCGTTGTACTTCCCCTTTTCCCAACTTGACGCCACATTAGGACATAATAGGATAGGACATTAAGAGAATTTTCTCACGCTTAACGGCAATGCCAAATGTATTAATAACTTTAAGTATAAGCAGATGTGTCTGGAAAAAAAACACAACCTTGCATTCTCACATAAATGACAGCGATGTTTTGCAAACATTACGGACATTTGCCTTTAGCCCATGCCGCTCTGTGTTCAAATACAATTCTCCTTCATGAAGGTAGCTGAGAAATTGTGTAACTCCCGCAATTAAAACAGGCAACCGACTCATCCAACAGAGAAAATTAAGTGGAATGAAATCATGTAACTTTTTAAGAATTCACATTTTGGGTGACATTCTACCAAGGTTAGCTGCTAATTAGATGTCCTGTGGAGATTCTGCGTTCATAGCTGAATAATATCCCAAAAAAAAGAATTATTAACCATGGTTGGCTTGCCAGACTACTTTGTTCAGTTGTCCCAGGGTTATTAACTCTTAGTCCCCCTGGAGACATTATGCTTGACCACACTCCCTAAATAGACATATTTCCATTATCCATGAACCTTCTCATGTTTCATTCTGAACATCTCTTTTGACTCCATGCACTTCCTCCAAATAAGAGGTCGTGCTATAAATTCCATATGGTTCCAGTATATTTCTGTCTTGTGGTGGGATATGTAGAACATTGTGCTTGATTCTCCGAGATGGGTTGGGAGACAGCCCGAGGTCAGGCGAGGATTGAGGCGGCTAAGACTTAATGAACATCCAGATCAAGTCCAGCGATCCTGGGCACTGCTTCGTGCAAAGTACCGAAAACAAAGTTACTTTCCTCTGGTAGATGCACGATGCTGGAGTAACTCAGTGGGACGGGCAGCATCTCTGGAGAAAAGGAATAGGTGATGTGTTTAAGAAGGAACTGCAGATGCTGGAAAATTGAAGGTAGACAAAAGTCAAGTCAAGTCAAGTCGTCACATTTATTTATAGAGCACATTTAAAAAACAACTCTTGTTGACCAAAGTGCTTTACATTTGTAATAAGAGTAGTATACACGAGCAGACTACATACATATATACAAATAGCCCTCGCTCAGAGGACGTCAGAAAAGGCTTGGGAGAACAGATAAGTTTTTAGACTAGATTTAAAGGAGTCAATGGAGGGGGCAGTTCTAATGGGGAAGGGGATGATGTTCCACGGTCTAGGAGCTGCGACCGCAAAGGCGCGGTCGCCCCTGAGCTTATGCCTAGACTACGGGACATTCAGCAACTCCAATTCGGCCGATCTGAGGGACCTGGAGGTGGTGTAGTGGGTGAGAAGACTTTTAATGTAGGTGGGTGCAAGCCCATTGAGGGCTTTGTAGACAAAGAGGAGGGTCTTGAAATGTATTCGGAACCGCACAGGGAGCCAGTGGAGAGAGGCCAGGATCGGGGTGACGTGGTCCCTTTTACGGGTGCCCATCAGGAGTCTCGCTGCGGCGTTTTGGACCCAGTTGCAGGCGGGACAGGGAAGATTGGCTGACACCAGTGTAAAGGGAGTTGCAGTAATCTAGGCGGGAGGAGATAAATGGATGGATGATCTTTTCGAGGTCATCAACTGGAGGAATTGTTTTATTTTAGCTGATATCAGGGCAACTTAACCAACTTACCACAACAAGGGAGCAGTGCTGAACTACTATCTACCTCATTGGTGACCCTCAAACTATGTTTGATCGGACTTTCCTGGCTTTACCTTGCACTAAACGTTATTCCCTTATCATGTATCTATATACTGTAAATGGCTCGATTGTAATCGTGTATTAGACAATAGACAATAGGTGCAGGAGTAGGTCATTCGGCCCTTCGATCCAGCACCACCATTCAATGTGATCATGGCTGATCATCCTCAATCAGTACCCCGTTCCTGCCTCCTGCCATATCCCCTGACTCCGCTATTTTTAAGAGCACTATCTAGCTCTCTCTTGAAAGTATCCAGAGAACCTGCCTCCACTGCCCTCTGAGGCAGAGAATTCCACACACTCACCACTCTCTGTGAGAAAAAGTGTTTCCTCGTCTCCGTTCTAAATGGCTTACTTTTATTATTAAACTGTGGCCCCTGGTTTATAGACATGATTTATGTATCACCAAAATAATATTGTGCCAGATAATATTTTGAATTTTCATTTATTAATGTTGGCAGCATCTGTTGGTTTTCTGCAACCATTATATTGTTTCTCACACTTTGCCTTTCCAGTAGACATGAGGAAACATTAAGGATGTCACAAAGTGCTGGAGTAACTCAGCAGGTCAGGCAGCATCTCTGGAGAAAATGGATGGGCGACCTTTTGGTCCGGGACTCTTTGGCATTGAATAACCTCAGGCAGGGTTGTGCCCTGGTAGGTCCATTGTTGGCTAGGGAAGTGTGTGACCTCAAGAGGCATATTATGTGGTGAACTGTGGAATAAGTGCGGTGGAGGAAGGGGGGGCAAGAGGGGCAAGGGGGGTGGGGAGAGGAGGGGAGTGTTAGTAGAAGCTACTTAAAATGAGAGAATTCAACTATCATACCGCTGGGTTGTAACCTGCTCAAATGAAATGTGAGGTGCTGTTCCTCGAATTTTTGTGTGGTCTCACTCAGGCAACGGAGGAGGCCGTTTGGCATGGTCTTTTCTCGCCTCAAGCTCTACCCCCTCCTCCCCCTCCTCTCCCTGCCCAACACCACCACCACATCACCCACCACGCCCCCTGCTTTCTGAAAGAGTCTTCCGACCCGAGACATCACCTGTCCTTTTTCTCCAGAGATGCTGCCTGATGCACTAAGTTACTCCAGTACTTTGTGTCTATCTTTAGTATAAACCAGCATCTGCAGTTTCAACACGACAAAATATTGGATTGTCTCCCATGCTAATGTGTTGGAAGGAACTGCAAAGGATTTGAGTACAAGAGCAGGGAGGTTCTACTACAGTTGTACAGGGTCTTGGTGAGGCCACACCTGGAGTATTGCATACAGTTTTGATCTCCTAATCTAAGGAAAGACATTCTTGCCATAGAGGGAGTACAGAGAAGGTTCACCAGACTGATTCCTGGGATGGCAGGACTTCCATGTGAAGAAAGACTGGATAGACTCGGCTTGTACTCGCTAGAATTTAGAAGATTGAGGGGGGATCTTATAGAAACTTACAAAATTCTTAAGGGGTTGGACAGGCAAGATGCAGGAAGATTGTTCCTGATGTTGGGGAGGTCCAGAACAAGGGGTCACAGTCTAAGGATAAGGCGGAATTCCTTTAGGACCGAGATGAGGAAAACATTTTTCACACAGAGAGTGGTGAGTCTCTGGAATTCTCTGCCACAGAAGGTAGTTGAGGCCAGTTCATTGGCTATATTTATGAGGGAGTTAGATGTGGCCCTTGTGGCTGAAGGGATCAGGGGGTATGGAGGGAAGGCAGGTACAGGATACTGAGTTGGATGATCAGCCATGATCATATTGAATGGCGGTGCAGGCTCGAAGGGCCGAATGGCCTACTCCTGCACCTATTTTCTATGTTTCTATGTTTCTATAAACCAAAGATAGACACAAAATGCCGGAGTAACTCAGCGAATCAGGCAGCATCTCTCGTTCCCCTGTCCCCTGACTCTCAGTCTGAAGAAGGGTCTGGACCCGAAACTTCACCTATTCCTTTTCTCCTGAAATGCTGCCTGACCCGCTGAGTTACTCCAGCTATTTGTGTCTATATGTTATTGGTTATAGTCTGAATCACTCTGAAGAAGGGTCCCGATGGGAAACGTAAATCAGCACGTTGAAAAATTCTACTCCAGCAAAAATTGGTCGGCATGGTTCTTTTCAACTCGTAGTGCAGTGGAGTGGGGTCGCTATGTAGTTACAGGCAGTCGAGGGCAGCCGTAGGCAAGCTCCTTCGCTGACCGGCCATTTTAATTGGCTCATTGGAGTTTTCAAGACCAAGGGAAACCGACCGGTAATGTAAAATGCCCGCTCAACTTTATTAAACGTTGTCTGACTTCTTAAGAGTGTCTCCACTCCTATGATCTATTCTTTCCACAGATGCTGCCTGATCTGCTGAGTTACCCAGCATTTTATGGTGGGGGGGGGGGTTTCTCACGATTCCAGCATCTGAAGTTCCTCGTGTCTCCAAATAACTGTTTTTCTGAGCGGGAAAATAACGGAAGGATTTATTTCAAACAATTAGCTGCGTAGCCAAGAAAAACAGCACATCAGGACCAATCCAAAAGTTGTGCCAAATTGTGCACTCCAAAAGAGTGCAAAATTTGAAGAATTAACAAAAGGCATCGTTATCCTTGTTGTGTATACTCTCTAATAATACTCTCTAATAATGTGCCATTTGACGATTTAATTACCTTTCAACCATTTGAAATTTTTACAAATTACTTGATACGCTACGTATGATTAAATGTTGACTTGGATGCACATTAAAAAGACTTTTTTTCATTGAATGTCTCGAGTCACGTAAGAGTACATTTGCCAACGAATTAGTTCCATCCAAAGAAAATGTCAAAACATTTGGTATTTTGAGAACCTCTCCAAGGAAATTGTTGAGGGTTAGAACAAGTTCACCCAAGAAGGAGATTGAAGTGTATACGGACCAGTTGGAATTCACTTTAAAAAGGAGGTGTGAAAAGTGAAGACACAAAAGGCTGCAGATACTGGAAAAATGATTGTTCACAAGTTCATAAGAGATAGGAGCAGAATCAGGCCATTTGGCCCATCAAGTCTACTCTGCCATTCAATCATGGCTGATTTATCTCTCCCTCCTAACCCCATTCTCCTTCCTTGACACCCATGACACCGCAACAAATTAAGAATCTATCTATCTCTGCCTTAAAATATCCATTGACTTGCCTCCACAGCCTTCTGTGGTAAAGAATTCCACAGACTCACCATAAGAATAAGGGATAAGCCATTTAGAATGGGGGTGAGGAAAAACATTTTCACACAGATGGTTGTGAATCTGTGAAATTCTCTGCTAGTGGAGGCCAATTCTCTGGATGCTTTCAAGAGAGAGTTAGACAGAGCTCTTAAAGATAGCAGTCAGGGGGATATGGCAAGAGTCAGGGGACAGTGCTGGCTCAAAGGGGCGAATGGCCTACTCCTGCACCTATTGTCTATTGGTTATTGTCTCTGACTAAAGAAATTCCTCCTCATCTCCTTTCTAAAGGAACATCCTTTAATTCTGACGCTATGACCCCTGGTTCTATACTCCATCACTAGAGGAAACATCCTCTCCAAATCCAGTCTATCCGGTACCCGGACGTGGCACCTACGGACGAGAAACTGAAGCAAACAAGTGGAAGCAAATAACCGAATGGACACAAAGCCGAAATGCCAAATAACCGAATGGAAACGCCTAAATGCAAACTAACCGAAGGGCGGGACGCCTAAAAGCCAACTAACTGAAAGGCTGCGTCACCTAAAAGCAAACTCACCGATTGGCCGCTCTGCCGAAACGCCACCTATCCGAAAGGCGGCGTCGCCTACAAGCCAACGGACCTAATGCCGCTCAACAGAAAAGTCAAATAACGGACATGACGTTGTCGGGGGGCGGGACTTATCAGCGATTGGTCCAGAGCCCTGCGTCCATCACATCACTGTGGAGGAATGAACATTGTCCCACACCTCCACTCCAACCGACCCACAGCCCGCGGAGAGAGGGGGCTGTCCCAAGGGATGCGCACCTTCGGCCGAAGGGGAGAGAGGATGAGAGAGAGAAGAGGAGAGAGAAAGAGAGAAGGGGAGAGAGGGAGAGAGAGGTGAGAGAGAGGAGGGACGAGAGAGGAGAGAGAGAGAAGGGGGAGAGAGAGAGAAGGGAGAGATGGGGCAGAGAGAGGGGAGGGGAGAGAGAGTGTGGGTAGAGAGAGAGAAGGGAGAGAGAGAGGGGGGTTTAGAAGAGGGGAGAGAGAAGGGGGAGACGGGAGTGTGGGGGTCATTTTCTCACACAAGCCAGAGGTGACTGGGCAATCTGAACCCAAGCACCAAGTTGTAAGCAGCCGAAGGTGCGCATCCGTCGGGACAGCTCCCACTCTCCCACGGCCACCCTCCGCGGGCTGTAGGTCGGGTGGAGCAGAGGTGTGGGACAATGTTCATCCCTCCACAGTGCTGATTGACGCGGGGGTCTGGACCAATCGCTGACAAGTCCCGCCCCCGGCAACGTCCTGCCCGTTATTTGACGTTTCTGTTGAGCGGCATCGGGTCCGTTGGCTTGAAGGCGACGCCGCCTTTTGGGTAGGTGGCGTTTCGGCAGAGCGGCCATTCGGTGAGTTTGCTTTTAGGCGACACAGCCGTTTTGGTTACTTGGCTTTTAGGTGTCCCGCCCTTTTCTGTCAGCTTGCATTTAGGCTTCCCTCCCTTTTGGTTAGTTGGCGTTTCAGCTTCGTTGCCATTCGGTTATTTGGCTTCCACTTCTTTGCTTCGGATTCTCGTCCGTCGGCGCCACGTCTGCACACGGTCTATCCAGGCCTTTCACTATTCGGTAAGTTGCAATGAGGTCCCCCCCCCCCCCCTCAAGGAGATTGCTCAAGGAACTCAGCGGACCAGGCAGTACCTGTTGAGAGAAATGGATAGACGATGTTTTGAGTTCAGGTTAGTTTATTGTCACGTGTACCAAGGTGTAGCGAAAAACTGTTGTTGCACGCTAACCAGTCAGAGGAAAGACAACACATGATTACAATCGAACCATCCACGGTGTACAGATACGTGATAAAGGGAATAATGTGAATAACGTTTAGTGCAAGATAAAGTCCAGTAAAGTCCGATCAAAGATAGTCCAATGATGTAGAAAGTAGTTCGGGACTGTTCTCTAGTTGTTGAGAGGATGGTTCAGTTGCCTGAGAACAGCTGGGAAGAAACGGTCCCTGAATCTGGAGGTGTGCGTTTTCACACTTCTATACCTTTTGCCCGATGGGAGAGGGGAGAAGAGGGAGTGGCCAGGATGCAACTTGTCCATGACTCTTCCTTCAAGCTAAAGGTGGTTGAATTATTTAACATGTCCCTTAGTCTTTTAATAGAGTATATTAAGAGACATCTTGCTATCAATATCGCCTTAACAAGGTTCTGAGAATGAGGTACCATACTGTATTGCTTACATTAAGGGACCAGCAACTGAGAAATTTGACATAATCTATGGACAGGAGCGCTGACCCAGCCTAGGAGGCTGGTGAGAAAAGGAACTGCAGATGCTGGTTTACAAAAAGAGACACAAAATGCTGGAGTAACTAAGCATGTTGGGCAACATCTTCAGAGACCAGGAATAGGCAATGTTTCAGATCGGGACCTTCTTCAGAAGAAGGTTCCGACCTAAAACATCGTTGATCTATGTTCTCCAGAGATGCTGGCTGACCTACTGAGTTATGCAACTGTTCCCAAGTTTATGTTGACTTCTGCTGACATTAATTCAACTAACTATATCATCTGAGGTGAAGTTGCAGTGGGAACAATGAAACAGAAACTACCGAAAATGAAAACATCCTAGCAGTTTACGACAATCCTTTAAAAAAATCTTCAGTGTTGATTCAAGGGTTCAAGTTTCAAGGTCAGTTTATTGTCACATGTACCAATTAAGGTGCAGTGAAATTTGAGTTACCACACAGCCATACTAAGTGGAAAGCAACAAGACACACAGCCACATAAAATAAAAGTTAACATAAACATCCACCACCGTGGTTCCCCACATTCCTCACTGTGATGGAAAGTAATAAAGTCCAATCTTCTCCCTCTTTATTCTCCTGCGGTCGGGGCTGTTGAACCATCTGCAGCCGGGGCCATCAATGCTCCCGCTGCCGGCGATCCGAAGCCCTTGCGTCGGGGCGGTCGAAACTCGTGCGTTGGGACGGTTGAAACTCTTCGCGGCTTGGAGCTCCCGAATCAGTCTCTAACCAGGGACGGCGAGCTCCACGATGTTAAAGTCCATAGGCCCGCTGTTGGAGCACTCCACAGTCGACCCCCGGCAAAGGGATCGCAAATTCCACGACGGTTGGTCCACGTCGCGGCTGAAGCGCCGGTTCGGTCTCCAGGAAAGGCCGTGCCACTCCATGATATTAGGCCGCAGTGGGGACAGAGATACGATATGGAAAATAATCCCATCTCCGTCGAGGTAAGGGATTGAAAAAAGTTTCACCCAGGCCCCCCCCCCCCCCCACATAATACGAACCAAGATACTAAAACATACTCTTTAACACGTATTTAAAAAACAAAAACAGGATAAAGGATAGACAGACTGTTGGCGAGGCAACCACTTGCAATGTGATTAACTTTCACCTTGCCTCAGAAATGACTCATCACAAGAGCAACCCTGGATGGACAGTAAATGCCATCTTTGCCAGAAATTCTCTTGATGGCAATAAATTATTTTAAACCTTTCTGCTAAAATTTGTGGTTTCGCCTTTCTTTTGTGATGAGGGAGAGGCTGGGGTGGAAGATTGCAACCTTCACGTGGTCCGCCCTGTTTCGACTAATGCTATCAACTCGACATGCACAAATGGAAGATCAAATAGAACAAGTTGTCCTACAACTTTAGGCTGTGCACGCCTCACGAAAGAAGAAGAAGGGAGAGGCTGAGTAAGTGAATACCAACTCAACAAATGGAAAAAAAAAAGTTCATAATTTCTCGGAGCAGAATTAGGCCATTCGGCCTGTGTCAGGGGTTTTGGGGAGAAGGCAGGAGAATGGGGTTAGAGGGAAGAGATAGATCAGCCATGATTGAATGGCAGAGTAGACTTGATGGGCCAAATGGCCTAATTCTGCTTCTATCACATGTGCTTATCACCTTATGAGGTATACTGCGCCATTCAATCATGGTTGATCTATCTTTCTCTCTCAACCACATTCTCCTGCCTTCTCCCCATAACCCCTGACACCCTTACTAATCAAGAATCTGTCAAACTCTGCCTTAAAAATATCCATTGACTTGGCCTCCACAGCCGTTTGTGGCAATGAATTCCACAGATTCACCACCCTCTGACCAAGGAAATTCCTCAACTCCTTTCTAATGGCACGTCCTTTTATTCTGAGGCTATGGCCTCTGGTCCCAGACTCTCGCACTAGTGGACACACCCTCTCCACATTCGCACTATCCAGGCCTTTCATGATATGTGTTAAAATCTGCGAATAAACAATAATGCATAGGGCTCTTAAAGATAGCGGAGTCTGGGGATATGGGGGGAAGGCAGGAATGGGGTACTGATTGTGGATGGTCAGCCATGATCACATTGAATGGCGGTGCTGGCTCGAAGGGCCGAATGGCCTACTCCTGCACCTAGTGTCTATTGCCCATTGCATTACATTTAATGGAACGGGGTTGGGAAAATGCAGTTGTAATGCACTGACGGTGATTCTTTGACAGGCGTGGAAATAATCTTTGCAATACTTGAGGGTTAGATCGGGCTGCTAGATTTGGCAGCATGAATAGAGTTGTTTCAATATAGAGAGTGCCACTGGGAGTTTATTTACCATTGTGAGGGAAAGGATGGTTTCTTAGTGATATTTGTGGTCTAAACATGTGCCTATTTCTTTAGTGACAGATAAATATCATTATTAACCTGCTCTCTTATTTTTTGTGTGTGGCACTACTTACATTAATGCTCACACGTTTCAATCCATGCAACCTCTTGTAAACTTCCAGCCTGCTCCCCTTGTTATTTTCAAACCTGGTGCACTGCCAAGCTCAGCTCCCCAATATTCCTTCCATTATATACATGGATTTTGGGAGCTATTCTGTGTTCCACCTCCCCTCCTCCCCTCCTCCCCTCCTCCCCTCCTCCCCCCCACACTTCCCCAAGAGACATTCCCATCTGTGGGGCAACACAGTGGTGCAGCTGGGCGAGCTGCTCCCTCACAGCACCAGATACCCTGATTCGATCCTGACCTCGGCAACATCTGTGTGGAGTTTGCACGTTCTCACGTTCAGGTGCTTCCTCCCACATGCCGAAGACATGTGGGTTTGTAGGTTGGTGTAAATTGCATGTAGTATGTGGGGAGTGGATGTGAAAATGGATTACATTGTGGGGTGCCGGGGTAGAGTTGCTGCATGACAGTGCCAGAGACCCGGGTTTGACCATGACTACGGGTGCTGTCTGTACAGTGTTTGTACGTCCTCCCCATGACCTGCGTGGGCTTTCTCTAGGTGCTCTAGTTTCCTCCCACACTCCAAAGACATACAGATTTGCAGGCTAATTGGCTTGGTAAAAATTGTAAATTGTATCTAGTGTGTAGGATAGTGTTAGTGTAGGATTATCGCTGGTTGACACGGACTCAGTGGGCCATAGGTCCTGTTTCTGTGCTGTATCTCTAAACTGAACTAAAATAAACTGGTGTGAACAGGTGGTCAAGAGTCGGTGTGGACTTGATGGGCTTTATTTTGGTCAATCCATTCAATGAATCAATATGAACACATATGTGCAAACATGATTAATTTGGAGCAGTATTCTGTTCTGCCATTTCATTAAATCATTGCTGATTTGATCGTAATATGAATTCTGCATTATTGTTTACCTGAAGTAAACTTTCATCCCGTTGCTTATCAAGCATTTAGCTCTGCAATATACTGTATATGTAGTTGACTCTGCTTCCACTATCTTTTGAAGGAAATTTCCAACAGCCACAACGTTATGAGAAGAAAGAAAATGTCTCGATTGATTGTTTGAAAGATCTACAGCATGGAAACAGGCCCTTCAGCCCACGCTGACCATTGATTACCCATTACTTACTCATTCTCTGTTATCCTACTTTCTCTTCCACTCCCAACACACTCGGGGCAACATACAGAGGCCAATTAACCTTCCAACAATCACATCTTCTGCGATGTAGGAGGAAACCAGAGCACCCAAAGGAAAACCACGCGGTCACAGGGAGAACCGAGCAAACCCCTCACAAGATCCCAAGGTCAGGATCGAACCTGGGTCTGCGGCGTTGTGAGACAGCAGCTCTGCCAGCAGAACTACTGTGCTGTTTCTTCCTTGTTTTTATATCATAGCCCCTAGCTCTAGATCCTTTAGAAAGGAGATGAGGAGGAATTTATTTGGAGAGGCTGGTGAATCAGTGGAATCCATTGCCACAGATGGCTGTGGAGGCCAAATCATTGGCTATTTTTAAGGTGAGATTGATAGGTTCTTGATTAGTATGGGTGTCAAGTGTTATGGGGAGAATGCATGTGAATGGAATTGAGAGGAAAAGATAGATCAGCCATGATTGAATGGTGGAGTAGACTCCATGGGCCATATGGCCTAATTCTGCCCATATAACATGAACATGAACCAGCACTTTGTGACTTTATATTGAATATTTTTCGGGTTTTTTCATGAAGTAAAAAATGTTTTTTATGATGGAATAGAGAGTTATAGGCTTGTCCCACATTTACGCAACTGCAGGAGACTATGCAGTCGCCACATGGTCGCCACATGTTCACGGGTGGTTGCCGGGGAGACGCCTTCATGATCGTGAGGAGTTCCCGCATTCTGGGAAATAGTCGCGGCCCCATTCCTGTTCATCGCGGTGTGTGCCTGTTTCACCTTGGCTTTGCACCATGTGAATTTTTTAGACAGCGCTCCTCCCCATTGCCCTGTATCCGGCCTGCATAACTGGCTGGTGAAGGATGCGATGTGTTTGTGTGTGTTCCACTGTCGCTGATCCAGTTGCCGATTTTTCAGGCGGCTGCCGGCAACTTGACAGTCGCCGGTAGTCCGCTGAAAAATCGCCTAAGGCCCATTAGATAGAGCTCTTAGGACTAGCGGAAACAAGGGGTATGGGGAGAAGGCAGGAAGGGGGTACTGATTGTGGATGATCAGCCATGATCACATTGAATGACGATGCTGGCTCGAAGGGCCGAATGGCCTACTCCTGCACCTATTGTCTACGTATCTATGTAACCACAGAATGCAGTAATCCTATAATCTGTGCAGACATGAGATGATTGGTTAAAGACTCAGCAACTACATAGAGGAACTTATTTTGTACATTGGCCAGTGGACTGGAATACATGATTAGCAAGGTTAGTGGAAGTAGATTCAATGGTCTCTCTGAAAAGAGAATTGGATAAATACTTGATGAGGAAGAAAAGTAGCTGGAGAAATGGCAAAGGGGCAGGAATAATTGAATACATCTACCAAAGAGCTGCCAGAGGCACAAATGGTCAGATAGCCCTCTTGTTCACTGAATCATTGATGAAGCTCCATTTTACTGCCTTCAACAGGGACACCATCACACTGCAATGTTAGTCATTATATCTCCCAAAGTCATGTTTAATTGGAGGAACAGCACCTCGTATTTTTGCTTGGGTAGTTTACACCACAGCGGTGTGAACGTTGACTTCTTTAACTTCAGGTAGAAACATAGAAACATAGAAAATAGGTGCAGGAGTAGGCCATTCGGCCCTTCGAGCCTGCACCGCCATTCAATATGATCATGGCTGATCATCCAACTCAGTATCCTGCACCTGCCTTCTCTCCCTACCCCCCTGATCCCTTTAGCCACAAGGGCCACATCTGACTCCCTCTTAAATATAGCCAATGAACTGGCCTCAACTACCTTCTGTGGCAGAGAATTCCAGAGACTCACCACTCTCTGTGTGAAAAATATTTTCCTCATCTCGGTCGTAAAGGAATTCCCCCTTATCCTTAAATAGCCCTTGCGCTCCCTCTCTCCTTCGCTTCTCCATTACCAGTCCACCCACTCATCCCACTGTCTCCACCCATTTTCTTTCTTTGTCCCGCCGCTTCCCCTGACATCAAGTCTGAAGTAGGGGTCTCGACCCGAGACGTCGCCAATTCCTTCTCTCCATAGATGCTGCCTCACCCGCTGAGTTTCTCCAGCATTTTGTGCCTCCCAAAGCCATGCCTCCTTATGTGTTTCTTATCTCCTTGACGATACCTTTAAAATACATCTGCTTTCTTTCACAATCGTGAGAATAGGCTCTGACAATTGTAAAACAGTAACTAAACGTAAAACATAGTACACAGAAGAAAGCAGCACAGCAACGGGGCCCTTCGGCCCACAATGTTTGTGCGGGACATGATGCCTAGCTGAAGACGGACACAAAAAGCTGGAGTAACTCAGCGGGTCAGGCAGCATCTATGGAGAAAAGGAATGCGAGGCGATTTGGGCCGCGACCCCTTTTCAGTCCCGTCTCGCCCGAAACGTCATGTATTCCTTTTCTCCAGTGGTGCTGCCTGACCCGCTGAGTTCCTCCAGCTTTTTGTGACTGTCTTTGGTTTAAGCAGAATCTGCAGTTCCTCCTTACACGTGATGCCTCGCTAAACTGATCTCATTGGCATGATCCATATCCCTCTATTCCCTGCGTTTCCATGTGCCTATCTAAAAGCCTCTCAAATGCCACTATCGTATGTGCCTCCACCACCACCCCTGGCATTGCGTTCCAGGCCCCCCACCACCCTCTGTGTAAAAAACATGTCTCCACACATCTCCATTAAACTTTCCCCCTCTCATCTTATAGCCTTGCCATCTAGTGTTAGGAATTTCCACCCTTGGGAAAAGACCTTATAGAAACATATAAAACTTAAATTAAGGGATTGGACAGGCTAGATGCAGGAAAAATGTTACCGATGTTGGAGGAGTCCAGAACCAGGGGTCACTGTCTAAGAATAAGGGATAGGACATTTAAGACTGAGATGAGGAAAAACTTTTTCACCCAGAGAGATGTGAATCTGTGGAATTCTCTGCCACAGAAGGCAGTGGAGGCCAATTCACGGATGTTTTCAAGAGAGTTGGATATAGTTATTTGGGCTAAAGGAATCAGGGATATGAGGAGAAAGCAGGGACAGGGTACTGATTCTGGATGATCAGCCATGATCATATTGAATAGTGGTGCTGCCTCGAAGGGCAGAATGGCCTACTCCTGCACCTATTTTCTATGTTTCTATATTTCTAAGCCAATTATCCTACAAACCTGCACATCTTCGGAAAGTGGGAGGAAACCGGAGCTCCCGGAGGAAATCCACGTGGTCACAGGAAGAAAGTACAAACTCCGTACAGACAGCACCCATAGTCGGGATAAAATCTGGGTCTTTGGCGCTGTGAGGCAGCAACTCTCCCACTGTGCTGCCCTAGAAAAATTCACAATCATTCGTCGCTGGTTTTGAAGACCACCAATTTTCAGCTCTCAAATGGGACCGGGACAATGAATGTATGCCTGAAGAAGGGTCTCGACCCGAAACGTTGCCTGTCCATTCCCTCCCCAGGTGCTGCCTGACCTTTGCTGACTTAATCTAGAGAGCAGTCCTGATCTTCGATCTACCTCATTGGTGACCCTCGGACTATCATTGATCGGACCTTACTGGCTTTACATTGCACTAAACGTTATTCCCCTATGTATTTGTACACTGCAAATAAGTAAGTACGTATTTTGGCCAAGTATTCACATACAAGGAAATTGCCTTGGTGCTCTGCCCACAAGTAACAACATGACATACAGTGACAGTTATGAATGACTCAGAAAACACTAAACATTAACAATAATAAAACATTAATGATAAAACACCATTGATCAAGCATGTGAACCAACAAAATGCCAGATCAAAGGGAAGATACAGATTTTTGGTGTTGAGTAGAGCAACTACTCGTAGATAAAAGCTGTTTTTATGTCTGGCTGTGGCAGCTTTGACAACCCGGAGTCGCCTTCCAGAGGGAAGTGATTCAAAGAGTTTGTGGCCAGGGTGAGAGGTGGTCAGAGATGATCTTGCCCACTCGCTTCCTGGCCCTTGCAGTGTACAGTTCATCAATGGAGGGAAGGTTGCAGCCAACAACCTTCTCAGCTGATCGGACGATTCGCTGCAGCCTCCAGGTGTCATGCTTGGTGGCTGAGCCAAACCAGACCATGATGGAGAAGGCGAGAACAGACTCTACGATGGCCGTGTAGAATTGGACCATCATTGCCTGTGGCAGATTGTGCTTCCTCAGCTGCCGTAGGAAGTACATCCTCTGTTGTTCTTTTTTGACTGTGGAGTTGATGGTAGCCCCCCACTTAAGGTCCTTGGAGATGATGGTTCCCAGGAACTTAAAAGACTCCACAGATGTGACTGTGGTGTTGTTGAGTGGGGTGAGTGGGGTGAGGTGAGGGGGAGCTCTCCTAAAGTCTATAATCAATTCCAAATGGCTCGATTGTAATCATGGATTGTCTTTCTGCTGACTGGATAGCACGCAACAAAAGACTTTCACTGTACCTCGGTGCACGTGACAATAAACTAAACTGAAACTGAAATTGAAACTGTCGAGTTCCCCCAGCACTTTGTATTTTAGATAAATGAATGCACCTGTTCTTTATACTTGTTCAATACATCCTTTGTTTACTTCATTACTTTGTTGCCAGGCAGTGAATTAAAGGAGATATCACATAAATGCCAAAGACTGACTGGATAAATTGCTGCTGAATATTTGCAAATGTGAATCTGTTCTGTGCAGTTCTGAACGTAATGCCTGAATATTACTGCATTGATATTAAACGCACGCTTCGCTACGCTCAAGTGCATAGAGTGCTCCGTCTACTCACTAAGAATAAACATAAAATATACAGTAATTTCTAGGTTGCCATAGAAATAGCACAAAGTAAATTAAAAATTCATATGCAGAAGTGATCCAAAAGAAAACATTTTGTTTTTGTGTGAAGAGATGAATTTTAATTGTTTTTAATTTTCTTCTCTGTATACACCAGTCATAGAGTTATGGATTCCCTTCTGCCCGACTTGCCCGTGCTGACCAACGTACCCATCTGCACCAGTCCCACCTGTCTGCATTTGGCCCAAGATAGGACACAAAATGCTGGAGTAAATGTCCTCAGCCGTGACAGGCAGACTCGGGCTGAAGGGAAAGGGGTGATGTTTCGGGTTGAGACCTTTCTTTTGGACCATGTCCTTCTAAACCCATGCTATCCATGTACCTGTCTAAGTATTACTTAAACATTGTGATATACCTGCCTTGATAACTCCTTCAACAGCTCTGATCCATATACCATAGAGCTCGTGGTGAACAGGTGATCGATAACTGGTGTGAAAAAGTGGGTTCGAAGGGACTGTTTCTCATGCTCTATCTCTGAACTAGGGACAAAACTAAATCACATTTTTTCCTGCTCCTTCCTTCCTACTTCACATTTCATTTATTTAGTGTCGAGATACAGCCTTTAGGCCCACTGAGTTTTACACAGACCATCGATCACCATTTCACACTAGTTCTATGTTAATCCCCACTTTCTCATCCACTCCGGTACATGTTAGGGGACAATTTTTACTAAAGACAAATGAACCCTACCAAGCCACACGTCAATAGGGGCGTCCACGGTGGCGCAGTTGGTAGAGTTGCTGCCTCACAGACAGCGACCCTGGTTCTTTCCTGACTGCGGGTGCTGTCTACGCGGAGTTTGATATGTTCTCCCCCGTGACCACATGGGCTTCCCCCAGGTGCTTCCGGTTCTCCTCCCACACCACTCCCAAATACGTGCAGGTTTGAGTTGCAATTGACTTCGGTAAAAAATATAAATTTGTACCAATTGTGTAGGGTAGTGCTAGCGGACGGGGATTCTGGTACAGCACAGATTGGTTTGATGGGCTGAAAGGGCCATGTTTCCACTTGTATAATAAAACTAAGACTAATACTTACCGACTCTCATTGCAGGGTAGAATGGACACACACTTGAAGAACAGAAGGGGGGAAGAACCTTTGCCCAACAATGTGAGGTACATACTTACTTCTGCCTATTATGCCTCCTGCATGTAGGGGAGCAACAATGGTCCTGCACTAAGTAGTGTTGATCCCTTCAGAGTTGCTGTTTCCGTTACATATTTGTTTTTATGAGACAGGGTTGTTAGGCCCTTGTGCTCAACTCCAACCTGGAGTGACCAAATAGACAATAGGTGTAGGAGTAGGACTATTCGGCCTATCAAGCCAGCACCGCCATTTCAATGTGATATGGTGATCATCCCCAATCAGTACCCCGATTCTGCCTTCTCTCCATATCCCCTCTGACTCTGCTAGTTTTTAAGAGCCCTATCTAGCTGATCTCGTGAAAGCATCTAATAGAACCGGCCTCCACGCCCTTAAGGCAGAAAAATTCCACAGACTCACCACTCTCTGTGAGAAAAAGTATTTTCTCGTCTCCGTTTCTAAATGGCTTACTCCTTATTCTGAAACTGTGGCCCCTGGTTCTGGTACTCCCCCAACATCGGGAACAAAGGTTTCCTGCCTCTAGTGGTGTCCAAACCCTTAACAATCTTTTGTGTTTCAATGTTTAAACTCCAGTGGAGTCGCTCTTCGTCTCGGCCTATACCTTCGACCTGTCCAGCATGGGGAGACCCTAACAGGCAGACGAAATCTCCCACTGGTATAGAACTCTAGGGGTCACTGCAGACACACTGGCTCACAACCATGTCAAGGTTGCAATCCATCGGGGATGGGAGCCAACATGTGGTGGGGAAATCAACTCCATTATTGTTGGTACTAAAGCAATGGAGATAAGATGGGGGGCCCAACCCCCCCCCATTGTTTCAATGCTCTTTTCCATTACTTTTAATTAGTAAGCCAACGTCATAGCAATGTCCCTTTATTTTTCATTCACTTAATCACCCTATTTGTTTCAACTCCACTTTGCTAAACGGGAACTCTGCCCGGCTGTGAAAGAGAAAATCATGCGGCCAGATCGTTAGCTGGCAAAATTACGCTTGGTATTTTCACAATGTGTCACGCAATATTAACTTATTTAACATCAAGAGATTTTAAAAATGCTTCAATAAATATATATTGACCAAATGAACATCAACTTAGTTTGTGTTGAATAAGATTGCGGATGGCGCAAGTGAATAGAGTTGCTGCCCTTAAGGCCTGTCCCGCAGCAGCGCAACTCCATGAGATGAGCGCGACCTAACGTGGTCGCTTGTGTAGTCCAGCATCGCGGAGGCCAGTCCATTTTCGATCGCCGGAGCCGTGCGAATTGTGCGGTAGTAGTCCCCGACATCGGCGGGGCTCCGAAAAAATGACCATTGTTCAAAATTTGCGCGGGCAACGGCTTGTCGGATCGCTGTGCCTTCGGCACCCCCCAGCCCCCCCCCCCCCCCCCCACCCCCTCTTGACACATCGCCTGACGTCGTGCCTACCGTGACCCTTTCTGTAGGTGGCCTCCGTGCCCTCGTTTGTAGGGGCCCTCCGTGACCCTTTGTGTGTGCCTCTGTGCCTCTATGTTTGTCCCTTCTTGTACTGGCGAACTTACTTTAAGTACTTTGCTCCAAGTTCGCCTCACTTTGCGCTGCGTTTGCGCAACTCACCCGACCTGTCCGCGCGGCCCCCGCTGCCGGTTTGGTCGCGCTCTTAGCATGCAGGCATAATGTTGTTTGGGAAGGCCCTTGTAACAGGGATCACACAGGACCTTTCGCGCGGGCCCCCGCTTCTAGTTTGATCGCTGCTAACCGCCATGGAGTCGGATGCTGGTAGGACAGGCCCTCTACAGTGCCAGAGAACAGGTTCCATCCTATGGGTGCTGTTTGTGTGGAGTTTGTCGTTCCCTCTGGTGATTGCCTCGTTTTCCCTGGATGCTCGGTTTCTCCACACACTCCAGAGACTACAGGTCTTTACGTTCATTGGCTTGGTATAAATGTAAAAAATTGTCCCATGTGTGGTAGGGTAGTGTTAATGTAGCGGGGATTCGCTGGTTGCGAGGGCTCGGTGGGCGAAGGACACTGTTTCCCCGCTGTAGCTTTAAACTAAACTAAACTTAAAATTAAAAATTTTCAGTCACCACAATTTACTCCTTTGCAGAGAATATGCTTATATATATTTGTCCTCTCGGTGCGGCCGAAAGATCTGTTGTGTGCTGTATCTCTAAAGTTGCAAGGTCTAAAGTCTGGATAAAGGGTCTCGACCTGAACGTCACCTATCATGTTCTCAGAGATGCTGCCTGACCCTTGGAGTTACTCCCATGCTCTTTGTGTCCTTTACGATTTAAACGTGTGTTTTGTTGATTAGCAAACAACTATGATGGAGAAGGATGAGAGTGGATTCTTATAGAAAACATATAACATTTTAAGGGATTGGACAGGCTGATGCAGGAAAAATGCTTTCCCGATGTGTGGGGGCATAGGTCCAGGAATCTAGGGTCACAGTTAAAGAAAAAAGGGGTTTGGCCATTTGGACTGAGATGAGGAATAACTTTTCACCCAGTGAGTTGTGAATCTGTGGAATTCTCCTGCCACAGAATGGCAGTGGAGGCAATTCACTGGATGGTTTTCATGAGAAAGTTTGTTTTAGCTCTTAGGGTAACGGAATCAAGGGATATGGGGAAAAAAACAGGACAGGATATTGATTTTGGATGATCAGCCATGATCATATTGAATGGTGGTGCTGGCCTCGAAGGGCTGAATGCCCCTACCTCCTGCAGCTATTTTCTATGTTTTAAGATTTCCTACAAACCTGCACAATCTTCGGAAAAAGTGGAGGGAAACCGGGAGCAACCGGAGGAATCCCGTGAGTCAAGGAAGGAAAGAAGTACAAATCGTACAGACAGCCACCCATAGTCGGGATAATTTTCATAGGTAAGGGTTGGAAGCGGGAGACCATGGGGTGCCTCAGGATCTGTGTTGGGTCCACTGTTGTTTGTCATGTAACATCAAGTGAACTGGATGATGGGGTGGAAAATTTGGATATGTATGTAATGCAGATGATACTAAGATAGGTGTTGGTTGTTGATAAGAAGTAGATTTTCAAAGTCCTACAGAGAGAATTGGGCCATGTGGACAAGTGGGCTGAAAGATGGCAGATGGAAGTTTTAATGCTGTTAATGTGGAAGTGCTACATCTTGGCAGGACCAAATCAAAATAGAGGAATACAAGGTAAATGGTAGGGAAATGAGGAATGCTGTGGAACAGAGGTATCTAGTAAAAACTTCATAGTTCCCTGAAGGTGGGAATCGCATGTAGATAGGGTGGTAAAAGAAAGCCTTTGGTGTGCTGGCCTTTATAAATCTAGAGCCATTGAATATAGAGCATTAAATTGTGGGCCGATTATGTGAAAAGGGTAGATCAGCGAGACCCTGGTGTCATGGTACACCAGTCATTGAAAGTAGGCATGCAGGTGCAGCAGCAGAGAAAAAAGCGAATGGTATGTTAGCTTACATAGCAAAAGGATTTGAGTACAGGAGCAGAGGTTCTACTTCATTTTGTACAGGGTCTTTGTGAGACCACACCTGAGTAAATGCGTGCAGTATTGTCTCCAAGATCTGAGGAAGGACATTATTGCCATAGAGGGAGTGCAGAGAAGGTTCACCAGACTGATTCCTTGGAGTCAGGACAGTCCCTTATGAAGAAAGACTGGATATACTCCGTTTATACGTCTCTGAATTTAGTAGATTAGAGGGGATCTTATAGAAATCTTACAAAATTTCTTAAGGGGTTGGACAGGCCTAGATGCAGGAAGATTGTTCCCTGATGTTGGGAAGTCCAGGACAAGGGGTCACCAGCTTAAGGAAAAGGTGGGAAATCCTTTAAGACCGAGATGAGAAAGACCTATTTTCAACACAGAAGAGTGGTGGAGTCCCTCTGAACGTCTCATGCCACAGAGGGTATTTGAGCCATTCAATGGCTATATTTAAGAGTGAGGTTGATGTGTCCCTTGTGGCTAAGGGGATTCAGAGGTAAGGAGAGAAGGCAGGTACGGGATACTGATTGGATGATCAGCCAGACATAATTGAATGGCGTGCAGGCTCGAGGGCTGAATGGCCTACTCCTGCACCATAATTTCTAAGTTTTCACCACATATGTTCTATGGTTCTATGTTTCAATGTAGGAGTAGGGAAGTAATTGTTAAAAAATGTACAAGGCATTGGAAGACCAATTCTGGAGTATGGTGTACAATTTTGGTCGCCTAGATTTATAGGAAGGATGTTCAACAAAATAGAGAGAGTACAGAGGAGATTTACTAGAATGTTGCCAGTTCCGCAACTATGTTACAGAGAAAGGTTGAACAAGTTAGGTCTTTATCTTTGGAGCGCAGAAGGGTTAAGGGGGGGGGGGGGGAAAAAAACTTGATTGAGGTCTTTAAAATGTATGAAAGGGATAGACAGAGTTTGAAGTGGTGTATAGTATTCCCAATTGAGGTAGGGAAGATACAAACAAGAGGGCATGACAAGAAATTAATGGACAGAGGTTTTCGGGTAACGTGAGGGGGAAACTACTTACTCAGAGGGTGGTGGGCTGTTTGGAATGAGCTTCCAGCAGAAGTGGTGGAGGCAGGATCGATTTTACCAATTAAAGTAAAGTGGATATGTAAATATGGACGTGAAGAATTGAGGTGATATGGTCGTGAGTGTAGGGCGGAGGGGGGAAGGGGGGGGGGGAGTGGGGACGTAGGGGGGGAGAAGACAAATGTGTGTCTGGGGGCGACTGGGGTGCCGTGGGGGAAGGGTGGGCCGGGAGGGAGGTGCCTGTGTGTTGGCGCGGTGCTGTAATGTGGTTGGTGGGATGTGGGTAGTAGTAGGGTATGGGTTATATGGGATGGGATAAGATTTGGCTGGTGGTGTCTGGGGGGGGGCGGGAGGGTGCGTGCAGGTGGGGGGGGAGCAGGTCACTATTTCTGGGG
>CM069138.1:13379978-13455486 GCA_035221665.1 Okamejei kenojei
CATAGAGAGATAGTATGTATGATTCTGAGCGACTCTGAGGGCTTAGCGTTGGAGGCTGCCCACGGGACGAAGGGCAACAGCAGGAGGTCCCATTCCTGGCGGCAGGTTTGCAGTCCCAATAGGACTCTGGAGAGGCATGGGGGAAGAGTTGGCTTTGCCCTGTTTAAATTACTTGGCTTCGCACCTTTAGATCAGGAAAAATGGCCATGGATACAACGGCCAAAAAAAAATATGACCCCAGAAAATTGTATCTGATCAAAGTGCCGGCCGTCAACCATGCCATTTGGGGTCATATGGGACTAGGCATCCGAGCGCCGGACGTTGCAACGGTGCTGAAACTGCTCTCAGCCGGCATTACGGCTTTTGGTAGCTTGGTGGATGATGGGCTCCTTGACTGAAGTCCAGCAGAATGACCTGGCTCTCATGTGTAATGTGCACTTTGAAATTAACTGTCTTAGAAGCGCGCCAAATCCGCCCCTACCATAACCGAAGGTTCGGCTGCCCTGTGCTACGTAAAAACATCCAGGGCGGCGAACATAATGTTCGGGAAGACTCGCAAAGTGGTCAAAGGAGCTAGACGAAGAGGCGAAAACCATTGGGGTCATCGAGCACCAGTGACCAGCAGAACCCGTCGGCAACAGTACCCTTACAAACGGTTGCTGAAACCGGGTCTGGACAAGGACCAAGCAGGCCAGTCAATGTGCGCAGCTGGCACACTCCAGCAGAAGTTACGGGCAAACATGCCTTTTACATCCAGAGCCAGGGGACACAGAACTCCACCGGTAACCATGGAGGTAGGTGGGTCTGATTCTGGTCAAAACTTATTGAGTGAGATTTACCTACCAGTTGGGGGGAGGTTAACAGGTTTCTCAAAGGAATGGTGTTAAAAATAACAATCAATCGATTGTTTATATGCAGAGCTATTACAAGGGTTTTCAAATTGAATGTATTTCCCAACCTGTGTCCACCCACCAGCATAAGCCAGAGCGGGCACTCATTTTCTCACAACGGGGAATTTGGTGGATTCAAAGCTGAAATAGCAAAATTATGTTTAAAGGTGGTAATTGTGAAGTACAGTTTATCAAACCCATCAATTTTGTGTCTCAATGTGTTTTCCTAGACCAAAGAAAGAAAGATGGTGGGTGAACGGGATTATTTTTGGACCTGACTGACTTAATCCGTTTGTGCAGCATAATCATTTTCTAAGATGGAATCGTTTCGCTACTGCCAAGCAATTGTTTTCCAGAGGGTGTCATATGGCATGTATAGATCTTCAAGATGCATATTATTCAGTGCCTGTTCATAAAGAGATATTTGAAAATTTAGCCAATGGGGACATATTATGGCAGTTTAGAGCACTGCCTAATGGGGTTAACCTCAGCCCATCACATATTTACCAAATTGCTACAAAACCAGTACTAGGGATTATTACCGTCACAGGGCATATTATAATGGCCTATTTGGATGACTGCTAATAATTGGAAAACACCTTTGTGGTGCCGAATTATCAGTTTCAGCTGTTAACAAAACTCATGGTTGAGAGGTTGGGGTTCATTATTCACCCAGCTAAATCCAAATTGGTGCCGGTTAACACAATCGATTATTTGGGATTCACAATAGATTCAATTAACATGTGTGTAAACTCTGCCCAAAGGCAAGAGATTAGATTTAATTGAAGGCTTGTATCAAGCTCTTGGGGGAGCAATCACCTTTAATTAAACAGGTTGCCAGCTTGATGGTAAATGGTAGCTGCCTTTCCAGCTGTGCAATATGGACCTTTGCATTACCAACATTTTACAGAGGGCAAAGGTACAGGCTACAGGGCACAGGCTCTGAGAATACATGAGGTCATTTTCAATTGGCCCATGCACTCCATCGCAGCATTACTGAAGCACAGTGGTGGATTAGAAAACATTTCAAATTGTTCTAGCATAATTTTTGATCGAAACACCTTTTGTTGTTTTGCTGAGATGTTAGTGCCCCTAGGTTGGGGTGCTACTGACACCAGGTCTAGCTGTGGAGGCAGGATGGAATATGCCATGAGGCGTTGATTCTCAATCACATGGAATTAATTATTTTTCGAGCTTTTTAGGAGCATTTTATGGGCTCAATACGCTTACTGTACCACTAAGCATCACTTACCGATGTTCGGCCTTCAGATTGACAACACCACGGCAGTGGCGTATGTCAATCACATGGTGGAATGAAAATCGAAATCTTGTGACGGCTTGGCTAACCTTATTTGGCCACTGTGTGCATGAAAAAAAATGTTTGGATTTCAGCTGTCTACTTTGCCAGGCAGATATGGTGTGGCAGACACCAGGTACATGCAAATTTCAACGACAACACTGAGTGGATGTTGAATCATGATGTATTTAAGGAAATTGTTCTCGGGTATGGAGTACCAGATATCGATTATGTTTGCATCAGACTTAATCATCATGGGAAGCAGACTCAGGGGCAGTTGTGCAGTGAATGGCATTCTCGCTGCACTGTGGCGGAATGTTTTTTATATGCAGTTCCCCCTTCTGCTGTGGATGGTTGTAATATTATCGGTTAAATTTCCATGGGGATTGTTTGATCTGAAATTGCTGGGTAATATTAGTGGGAGAGAGAACCCAGGAGCTCTCAAAACAGAGGCAGTTAAGATCAATTTTCTTAAAAAAAGAAAAAACATACAAAAAAATGCACAGCCGGTCAGGACGGCATCCCGGGACAAACGCAGAGATAATGATCTTTTCCGTTCAATTGACTTTCAATAGACAATTAGACAATAGACAATAGACAATAGGTGCAGGAGTAGGCCATTCGGCCCTTCGAGCCAGCACCGCCATTCAATGTGATCGTGGCCTGATCATCCCCATATCGGTACCCCGTCCTGCCTTCTCCCATATCCCCTGACTCCACTATCTTTAAGGGCCCTATCCAGCTCTCTCTTGACAAGTATCCAGAGAAACTGGGTTCCATCACCCTCTGAGGCAGAGTAGATTTCCACTCGCAACTCTCTGTGAGAAAAGTGGTTCCCTCGTCCTCCGTTCTTAAATGGCTTACCCATTATTCTAAAACTGTGGCCCCTGGTTCTGGACCTCCTCCAACCTTTCCTGGCCTCTAGGCATGTTCTCAAACCTTAACAATGTCTTATATGTTTCAACAAGATCCCATCTCGTCCTTCTAAACTCCAGAGTGTACAAGCCCATCCGCTCCATTCTCTCAGCATGACAGAGTCGCCGCCATCCCGGGAATTAAACTTATATAATCCTACACTGTATTCCTCTCCCTCAATGGCCAGAATGTTGTCCTTCCTCAAATTAGGGGACCTAAAAATGCACACAATACTCCAGGTGTGGTCTCACTAGGGCCTCTGTACAACTGCAGAAGGACCTCTTTGCTCCTATACTCGAGCCTCCTCTTTATGTTAAAAGGCTATAACCATGCCATTCGCTTCCTTTCACGTGCCAACAAGGACCACATCGCCCAGCCTGTACTCTGAGCAAGAAAGAATTGACATTAGATGCTCATCGCGGCTTAGAGAGGAGTAGGGAGGATTTCAAGAAGACAATATTGTGTAGATTTGTCATATGCACCGATATGAGTTGAAATAATGAAATTCTTCCTTGGTGCAAACTTTACAGGGCAACATCTGGATGCAACAGCCTGAAATGTGCAATTAATTATCAGTTTACTTTTAAGTAAATTATACTTTTGTAGAGGAGAAACCAAATTATTGGACATATAAATCAATGATAGCAGTGCATCTCCAAGGAGGTTGAGCAGGTTAAGGTGTGCAAGGTGGTTCCAGAACCTGATGGTTGACGGGAAAAGCTTTTTCTTGAACCTGGGGAGATGGTGGCTCTCAAATTTCTGTTACCTTCTTCCCGATGGTAGGAAAGTGAGAAGAGAGTGTGGCCAGATTCATAAGATCATAAGTTTTCCGGAAGTGGCAGCGCTGCCTGGCAGCTGCGGCTCACCTGCGTCCGTCTGTTTTTTTATTTTATTTTTGTTTCTTCTTGTGTCTGTTTTACGTGATTATTTTGGTTTATTAGGCAGTGTATGTGTGGGAGGGGTGGGGGAAGGGTGGGGAGAAGAAACAGGGTTTTAGTCTCTCCCTTCGGGGGGATGCAACTTTTCTTGCCGTGACCCCCATCACCGTCTCCGTCTGTGCTGAGGCCCTAATGGCGGAGATGGCGGCCTTGGAGCTGTGGCGGCCTTCCAGCTTTCCAGCAGTGGTCGGCACGGCTTCGGCGCTTCAGCGGCGACCTGGTTCGGGGGCTGTGGTGCTCCAGTGGCGACCTGGCTTCGGGGCTGCGGTGCTCCCGCGGGCGACCTGGCTTCGGGGCTGCAGTGCTCCAGCGGCGACCTGGCTTCGGGGCTGTGGTGCTCTCAAGTGGCGACCTGGCTTCGGGGCTGTGGTGCTCCAGTGGCGACCTGGCTTCGGGGCTGCAGTGCTCCAGCGGCGACCTGGCTTCGGGGCTGTGGTGCTCAACGGCGGACCCTGGCTTTCGGGACTGCGGTGCTCCAGCGGCAGCCTGGCTTCAGGGCTGCGGTTGCCCCAAAAGATGGTGGGTGCGACTGGCTTTCGGGGCTTTGGTGCTCCAGTGGCGACCTGGCTTCGGGGCTGGCGGTGCTCCAGCGGCAACCCCCCCCCTGGCTTCGGGGGCTGCAGTGCTCCAACGGCGACCTGGCTTTGGGGCTGTGGTACTCCAACGGCGACCCTGGCTTCGGGACTGCGGTACTCCAGCTCGGCGACCTCACTCCATCGGCTTCGGGGCTACGGTGCCCCGGCGGCGACCTGGCTTTCGGGGCTGCGGTGGCTTGCAGCGGCGAATGGCTTCGGCTTGGCAGCGGTGCTCCTTGCGGCGGCCTGGCTTTCGCGGGGCTGTGGTGCTCCGGCGGCAGCCTGGTTTCAGGGCTGCGACGTGGCTCGGCGGCGACCTGGCTTTCTTCGGGCTGCGGTTGCTCAGCGACGTTCCAGCGGCGACGTGGCTTTGGAGCTGCGGAGATGTGCTCCAGGCGTTCCAGCGGCGGGCCCTGTGGCGGTGTTGTTCCGGCATACGGCGACGGCGGGGGTGGCGGCAGCCCGGCTTCGGAGGCTCGGCGCGGGGCCTGGTGGACGGCAGCATCGGAGGCCTGGATCTCCTCAGCGCAGAGGGAGAACAAGGAGGGAAGAAGACAGAGACTCTAAGACTTTTGTCTTCCACCACAGTGAGGAGGTGCCTGGTGAACTCACTGTGGTGGATGTTAAATATGTGTTTATTGTGTGTTTTGTTTTTTATTATATGTTATGACTGCAAGGGAACGAAATTTCGTTTCAGACCGAAAGGTCCTGAATGACAAAAAGGATAATTAATCTAATCTAATCATAAGTGATAGGTGTAGAATTAGGCCAGTCGGCCCAATCAAGTTACTCCACCATTCAATCTGGCTATTTCTCTCTCCCTCATTCTCCTGCCTTGCCCCATAACCTCTGACATCCATACTAATCACAGGTTGGTGTGGGACTTTGATGATATAAGGCAGCGCTTCCTGTACATTCTTTAGACTTTTAGACTGTAGACTTTAGAGATACAGCACAGAACAGGCCCTTCAGCCCACAGAGTCCGCGCCAACCGACAATTCATCCTGTACAATCCTACACACTAGAGGCAATTTAACAATTTTACAGAGGCCAATTAACCTATAGCCCTGTACACCTTTGGAGTGTGGGAGGAAACTTAAGCACCCGGGGGGAAACCCATGCAGTCACGGGTGAACATGTAAATTCAGTACAGACAGCACCCTGTGGTCAGGATCGAACCCAGGTCTCTGGCGCTGAATGGCAGCAACTCTACCGTTGCACTCACTGACTAAAGGGGTCTGCTGATTGCCTGACAAATTAAGCATTGTAGAGTTTGCTTACTAGAATTTTGTGTTATGAAGCACTTACTTTCATATCCTTTCCTTGCTAATGTTGCTTTCCAGTTTTTTTTTTAAGTACTCTAGTACATGCAAGTTAGATTGTGATCCTGGGGCAGACTTTGCATTAGTAGAATTGCAAAAAAAACAAAAAAAGTTGGATTCCTTGGCTGAGGTATTGTTCTCTTGATCAGCGAAGAGGTTTCCATTAAGCCTCGCCTAACTTAGAAAGAGGGGTACTTCAGGGTGAAGAAAACAGCACAGCCCCCACCTCTCTGCTCTCCCTGTCCATCAGTAAAAGAAAGTTAAAGAGGTAAAAGGGACAACATTTTTTTCTATGCGGTAAACTTTCAGTAGTTGACACTGAATGAGTATTGCTTCCAGTAATTTCCAGAGTTGGATGTCGCACAAGTAATGCAGCCAAACGCGAAAAAAACATTTGTGTTCCCAGAAGCCGGCTGGCACGGTGGCGTAGCGGTAGTGTTGCTGTCTTACAGCGCTCGCAGCGCCAGAGACCCGGATTCAAACCTGACTACCGATGCTGTATGTACGGAGTTTGTACGTTCTCCCCGTGACCTGCGTGGGTTTTCTTCGGATGTTCCAGTTTCCTCCCACACTTCAAAGACGTGCAGGTATTAGGTTAATTGGCTTCAGTAAAATTAAAAATTGTTCCCCGAGAAAAAAACATATATAATTATAAAAGGAATCTGGACAAGCTAGATGCAGGAAAAATGTTCCCATTGTTGGGCGAGTCCAGAACCAGGGGCTCAGTCTTAAACCCCCTGTCTCACTGTGCGAGTTGGCCCACGAGTGACCCGAGTTTTCACTCGTGGTGTCACGTAGCGGGAACGTCGGAACTCGCACGAGCAACTTATCGACTCGTGGCGCTAACTGGCAGGTACTCGGGAAAACTTGTTAACTCGTGAAAAAAAATCAAACATGTTTGATTTTTTCCACGATTGTTAGTCAAATTAACTGTTCAAGTGTAAAATGGAAACATTTTAACTCGTTGTAATAACGTAGTGGCCCCGTGCGTTTATCTTAGTGTCTCGTGAGTGTTACCGTGGGGGGACTTTATAATCTGTTCTTTTGCTGTAAGACTGAACCAAAGATCGACACAAAATGCTGGAGTTTATAACTCAGCGGACCAGGCAGATCTCTGGAGCGAAGGAATAGAGTCGAGACCTTCTTCAGACTTTCCTTCGCTCCAGAGATGCTAGCCTGTCCCGCAGGAGTTACTCCAGCATTTCGTGTCTATCTTCGGCCTTTCTGCCACTTGTCCCCGTGGCTTCACTCTGTCTCAATGAACGGCTTAAAGACCTGCCGTAGGGGCAAGTCTGGGGTGGTGGGTGGGATGTGTCCACGTGTGTGATGCTCCATCCACCCCCCGGGGCCGAGAGTTGTGGGGGGGCATTGGGAAGGGAACTGCAGATGCTGGTTCACACGGAGATAGACACACACAATGCTGGAGTAAACTCGGCGGGACCAGGCAGCATCTCTGGAGCGAAGGAATGGGTGGCATTTCGGGTAAGTCTGAAGAAGGGTCTCGACTCTATTCCTTCTCTCCAGAGAGTTGCTGCCTGGTCCGCTGAGTTGTGTGTGTGTGTGTCTCTCTCTCTCACCTCTCTGTCATATCTGTGTGTATCTGTGTGTGTGTCTGCTGTCGGGTCCGGTGGCCGCTCAAAGTCACCCGAGCTGCTTGATTCCTCTGAAGTGGTGGCCAGCTGCTGTCTGTCTGTGTGTGTGTGTGTGTGTGTGTGTGTGTGTGTGTGTGTGGTGTGTGTGTGTGTGTGTGTGTGTGTGTGTGTGTGTGTGTGTGTGTGTGTGTGTCTCTCTCTCCCTCTCTGTCTATCTGTGTGTGTGTGTGTGTGTGTGTGTGTGTGTACTGTCGGGTCCCGGTGATCCGCTCAGTCCACCCGAGCTGCTTAATTCTCTGAAGTGGTGGCCAGCTGCTGTCTGTGTGTATCTGGTGTGTGTGTGTGTGTGTGTGTGTGTGTGTTGTGTGTGATGTGTGCGTGTGTGTCTCTCTCCTCTCTGTCTATCTGTGTGTGTGTGTGTTGTGTGTGTGACTGTCGGGTCCCGGTGGCCGCTCAGTCACCCGAGATGCTTAATTCCTCTGAAGTGGTGGCCAGCTGCTGTCTGTGTGTATCTCTCTTCTCTGTGTGTGTGAGTGTGTGTGATGTTTGTGTGTGTGTAATTTGGTGTGTATTACTGTCGTGGTCCCGGTGGACCGCTCTCAGTCACCCGAGCTGCTTAATTCCTCTGAAGTGGTGGCCGCAGCTGCTGTCTGTGTGTATCTCTGTGTGTGTGATGTGTGTGTGTTGTGTGTGTGTGTGTGTGTGTGGTGTGTGTGTCTCTCTCTCCCTCTCTGTCTATGTGTGTGTATCTGTGTGTGTGTGTCTGATGTCGGGTCCCGGGGGCCGCTCAAAGTCATCCGAGCTGCCTCATTCCTCTGAAGTGGTGACCAGCTGCTGTCTGTGTGTATCTCTGTGTGTGTGTGTGTGTGTGTGTGTGTGTGTGTTGTCTCTCTCTCTCCCTCTCTGTTCTATCTCTGTGTGTGTGTGTGTGTGTGTGTGTGTGTGTGTGTGTGTGTGTTGTGTGTGTGTGTGTGTGTGTGTGTGTGTGTGTGTGTGTGTGTACTGTCGGGTCCCCGTCGGCGCTCAGTCACCCGAGCTGCTTAATTACACGTCTGGGAAGTGGTGGCCAGCTGCTGTCTGTGTGTATCTCTCTCTCTCTCTGTGTGTGTGTGTGTGTGTGTGTGTGTGTGGTGTGTTGTGTGTGTGTGTGTGTGTGTTGTGTGTGTGTGTGTGTGTGTGTGTGTGTGTGTGTGTCTGCTGTCGGGTCCCAACGGAATTGACCGTCAATGTCAGTCACCCGGGCTGCTTCCTTTTTTAAAATTATTTAAATTAGAGATCCATTGCAAAAAAGTATTTAAAAACATAAAAAAACAAGAAAATGCTTTGGTAGAATGCGCATTTTTTCCCATTGTAGGTATTTCAATAGATGCGGCCGCGCTGAAATAAATTAACTCAAAACCACAGGATGGAGAGTGTATTTTAACATTGTTGCTTTATTAAACCATACCTTCATTCACTAGTTTGGCTCAAGAGTAACGGTGAGAGGAAACTTGCTAACTCGGGAGAGGAACTTGCAACATCGCAAGCAATTACATACCTGTGGGGAAACTCGGGCCACACACTTGATCATTACACTTGCAGTCTCGTGCGCAGCCACGAGTCTATCAGATCGGGGTACTCGTGGGTCAACTCGCACAGTGAGACAGGGGGCAGGGGCATTAGAATAAAGGGGAGGCCATTTAAGACTGAGGTGAGCAAAAAACTTTTTCACCCTGAGAGTTGTGAATTTGTGAAATTCCCTGCCACGGATGGCAGTGGAGGCCAATCACTGGATGGATTTAAGAAAGAGTTAGATAGAGCTCTAGGGGCTGTGGAATCAAGGGATATGGGGAGAAGGCAGGCACGGGTTATTGATTGGGGACGATCAGCCATGATCGCAATGAATGGCGGTGCTGGCTCGAAGGGGCGAATGGCCTCCTCCTGCACCTATTTTCTATGTCTCTACGTTTCTATGTTTCTAGTGAATAGGATAGGGCTAGTTTTACAGGGTGATCGTGGCAGGCACGGACTCAGTGGCCCAAAGGCCTTATGTTTTTAAAGTTTAGAAGTATGTGGCAGCAACTCCAGGAAGGGAAGGAGAAATATGATAGGTGGTTAGTCCAAGGAATCTAATAGCGGTGGGAAAGAATAATTCTGGGCATTATTTAATGAGGGGCTTTATGTAAATCTTGATAAGTTTGGACATCAAACTTGCTCCGGGAACATAATCACCTCACTTTCCCTGGTACGCCAGAGAAACTCGGGGCAGCGCAGTGGTTAGAGCTGCGGCTTTAGAGCGCTTACAGCGCCAGGGAGACCCGGGTTCAATCCCAACTTCGGGTGCTGTCTGAACAGGTTTGTATGTTCTCCCGTGATAGAGAGTGTGTGGTCGTCTCCGAGATCATCGGTTTCCTCCCACTTTCCATAGACGTACAGGTTCATAGGTTAATTGACTTGGTATAAAAAATGTTGAAAATTGTCCTGGTGTGTAGGATAGCGTTTTAGTGTGCGGTGATCACTGTTTTGCTGCGAAAACTCATAGTGGGCCGAAAGGCCTGTTTCCTCACTGCATCTCTCGAAACTAAACTAAACTAAAGTGGCCAACGACTTGCTGAGACAATTATGTTAATAGGTTAATGGCTTGATATAAAAAAATGTAAAATTGTCCCTGGTATGTGTAGGATAGCGTTAGTGTGCGGTGATCACTGTTTTGCTGCGAACTCTGTGGGCCGAAAAGCCTGTTTCCTCACTGCATCTCGAAATAAAAAACTAAACTAAACTCTGGAAAGTTAGCAACGACTTGCTGAGGAACAGTGAAAAAAAAATTATCTACAGTACGATCCAAACACATATTTCACCATCCTAGATTCACGCTAATAATCCATTCAAAAGGGATAATCTCCTACGACTTCTGCTTCCAAAAAAAAAGCAATCACAGCTTGAGTAAGAAGTGCAAACGAGTGCAAAAGAAAAAAATAAAAGGTAACATTTTGGTGTTTAATTAAATAATTTTCATTTGTCCATTGAAATGCTCTGCATTTCACAATCAAAGTTGGATTAAGAGTCACCAAACGGAAGAGAAAATATTTTTTAAGCATTAAATATTGAGGGAAAACAGCTGAAAATTTTGTGTTGAAGTAAACTACATTCTAAGCATTATTATTTGATGAATAATCTGTCAAAATTATGTTTAGCAATGTTTATTTTGTCCAGATGTTTGCTACAAAACGGACGATTTTCAGCTGCTATGGGTGGTTGTAATATTATCAATTAAATTTCCAGTGGGTTGAACATTGATGGTAATATTAGGGGATGAGAACCCAGGAGCTCCAAAACAGAGGCATTAAGATCAATTTTTTTCTTTTATAAAAACATGCAAAATACACAGCAGTCAGATGGCATCCCCGGAGAAACAGAGATAATGACCTTTCAATAGACAATAGACAATAGACAATAGGTGCAGGAATTGGCCATTTGGCCCTTTGAGCCCCGCTCTGCACCGCCATTCAATGTGATCATGGCTGATCATCCACAATCAGTACCCGTTCTGCCTTCTCCTCATTATCCCTGACTCTGCTATGTTTAAGAGCCCTATCTAGCTCGCTCTTGAAAGCATCCAGAGAACCAGCAGAGAATTCACAGACTCGCAAGTAAATGGCTTACCCCGTTTTCTTAAACTTGTGGACCCTGGTTCTGGACTCCCCCAACATTGGGAACATGTTTCTGCCTCTTGTGTGTCCAAAAACCCCCCACTAAACAATCTTATATGTTTCAACAAGAATCCCTCTCATCCTTCTAAACTCCAGAGTGTACAAGCCCACCCCGCTCCATACTCTCAGGCATATGACAGTCCACCATTCCAGGAATTAACCTTGCTGCACTCCCTCAATGGCAAGAATGTCCTTCCTCAAATTAGGGGACCAATACTCAGGTGTGGGTCTCACTAGGGCTTGTACAACTGCAGAAGGACCTCTTTGCTCCTATATTTCGATTCCTCTTGTTATAAAGGCCAAATGCCATTCGCTTTCTTCACTGCCTGCTGTACCTGCATACTTTCTTTATAGATGATGTACAAGGACCCCAGATCTCGTTGTACTTTCCCTTTTCCCAACTTGAGCTATTTAGTCGTCTAGTAATCTGCCTTCTGTTTTTGACACCAAAGTGGATAACCTCACATTTTATCACATTAAACTTCATCTGCCATGCATCTGCCCACTCCCCAACCTGTCCAAGTCACCCTGCATTACCATAGCATCCTTCTCACAGTTCACACTGCCACCCAGCTTTGTGTCATCTGCAAATTTGCTAAATGTTACTTGAATCCTTCATCCAAATCATTTGATGTATATTGTAAATAGCTGTGGTCCCAGCACCGAACCTTGTGGTACCTCACTATAGTCACTCCTGCCAGTCTGAAAGGTACCTGTTAATCCCTACTCTTTGTTTCCTGTCTGCCAACAATTTTCTATCCATGTTCAGAACTATCCTCAGAATAATAGTTCCTCCAAATGATGGAACCTGATCACACGGGGTGGCGCCAACAATGACTGCCTCACCAACAGTTTGTCATGTCCTACCATTCTTGTGTTTTAATTGCACGTGTTAAATGTATGTTTCTCATGTTTTAGCTTGTTTATGTGGAGGGAGGGGGTTGGTGGAACTTTTCTAATCTCTTACCTCAACAGAGATGCGATTTTGTTCCGTATCGTATTTCCATCCACACTGCGGCCTAACATCGAGGGGTTGATGGCTTTGCAGGAGACCGACCTGAGAGCTCCAGCGCGGGGAGCCGGGGGACTTTAACATCGCGGAGCTTGCGATCACTTTGCCCGGGATCGTGGGTGCTGGCGGACTTAGCATTATGGTCTCTGATCAGAAACCGACTTCGGGAACTCCAAGCGGGGGAGTTTCGACCACCCCAACAGGGTGTTTCGTACGCCGGCTGTGGGAGCTTCGATCGCCCTGAAGGATGGTTCAAAACTCGCATACAGCGGGAGAAATTAAAGAGAAGAATATTGGACTTTTTTTCACATGAATGAATGTGGGGAAATCGCTTGTGGTGGATGTTTTATGTTTAACTTTAAAGTAGTTGTGTGTCTTGTTGCAGTTCTACCTTTCTTCCTTCCTTCTTTCTTTCTCTCTTTCTTTCTTTTCTTTCTTTCTTTTCTTATGACTGGTGTGGTATTTTGCATTCATTATCCTTAATTGGAACATGTGACAATAAACGACCTTTTGAAAAAACTTGATTAATTTTTTTAAAAATTTTTAGAGATTACAATGCACGAAAACGCCCTTCGGCCCCACAGACCACAGCGGACTCAGCGACCAGATACTCAAACACTATCTGCACATACTCGGGACAATGTTTGCAGTAGTGTGCACCCAAGCCAATTAACCCTACAAACCTGTACGTCCTTTGGAGTGTGGGAGGAACTGCAGATCTTGGTTGAAAACCCACGCAGGTCACGAGGAGAAGGTGTACAAACCGGGTCTTCTGGAGCTGTAAGGCAGTAGCTCTACCACTGCACCCACTTGTTGCCACACATTGACTATACCATATGTACTCATATGGAGGCTTGATTGTAATCATGTCTATTCTTTTTCTTTAACTGGAATAGCACGCAAGCAATTAAGCTAAACTAAACTAAATTAAACTAAGGACGTTGCACCAGCAGTGGCGGAGGTAGAGTTGCCACTAATCAAGAATTTGTCCTATACCCTGCCTTAAAAAATATCCACTGACTTGGCCTCCACAGCCCTCTGTGCCAATGAGTTCCATCAGAAACTAGCCTCTGTCTAAAGGTCGTTCCTCTCACCTCACTTTCTAAAAGAGTTTTGTCGGCTACAGAACGTGGCCATCTTACTGGTCGCACCACTCTTTGGTACCGCCTGGCTATGGTCCGCTGTCTGATTTTACGGGTTGCTTGCAAAACAAAATATTTCTCTGTACTCGATACATGTGACTTAAGTGTCATTGATTCATTGAATACCTACCAGTTAGCAGTTGCAGATAGATAGATTCAACCAACACCTCTACCTCCCGCACCCCATCTAGTCACCACGCACCTAGGTCTAAACATTTCTGGAGGTCAGGTTGGGAGTAATCCCAGCAAAACTCAGGAATTGGCGACTCAAAGTACACAACACGGTTTAAGTTCTCACACAGCGATGACAGAATTACAATTTGATTACCAAGTTAGCATGTGGCTGGAAAGAAATAGTTTACCAGCAGACGGGAGGAGAAATACCACTGAACATTTATTAACGTCACTTTGGGCAAATTGACAGAGTATGTTGAAAATGTAATCCATGAGGGAGTCAATGGATGTCATGCACTAGATGATGGGCACAATTTGCTCGTTACGTAGTTGTTTGTCAATATCCATGTGTAGCTCCCATTTGCCTAGAATACTCTCAACAAGTCAGTAGCGGTGTTTCCAGATTAATAATCAATGATTATTTCTCCTGTTTCTGTAGTTCTTCTGACACTTCTACAGTGGTCCACAGATTCAAGAGAATTCAAATACTTGGAATTTAGAAGTCTACATTCCAAATCCCCAAATATTAGTGGGGGCAGCAATTATCAGACCATGATCCATGCTATCACCAACTAGAGAGCGGTCCTGACCTGACTTCTACTTCATTTGGAGACCCTCGGACTATCTTTAATCGGAATTTATCTTGCTCTAAGCTTATTCCCTTCACCCTGCATCTGTACACTGTTGGCTGCTTGGTTGTAATCTTGTTAGTCCATTCCTGCTGGATAGCATGCAACCAAAAAGCTTTTCACTGTACCTCGGTAGAAGTCACGATAAACTAAACTAAACTCAACTAAGCCGTTACAAAACCCACAGCCAATAATTCTGTGTGTGAAGCCCTGGGAAACAATCGCACAGTGGCGCAGCGGTAGAGTTGCCTGAGGACTTAGGGCCTGTCATTGGGCTCATTTGCGTGTCGCGCAGGTGGCGCGCAAAGATTTTTGTGAATCCCAAAATCGTGGGACGCCGCGAGCGAAGCGGGTCACCTGCCTAGTAGTGCACGTCCGTGCAAGTCACGAAGCGCGCGTTGTGACACGTGAATGATATCGCGTAAATTGGTGTGTGGTGAGTGGGGGGGGGGGGGGGGGGGGGGGGGGGATGACTCGCAAAATGATGCCCAAGTGGGGACAGGCCCTTTACAGCACCAACGACCCGGGTTCGAGCCTGGCTATGAGCGCTGTCTATACGGTGTTTGCACGTTAATTTGTTTCTGTAAATTGTCCCATGAGTGTACGATAGAACTAGTGAGCAGTGGTGATCGCTGGTCGGCGTGAAACTCGGCGGGCAGATAGCACCTGTTTTCACGCTGTATCATTAAAACTAAACTAAACTCATCGTCATCTTAAAAAAACAACTGCCGGAGGAGCTCGGTGAGTTTATCTGTGCGAAATGCTCAGCCAATGTTTGGAGGATTGTAGTAAGTGCACTTTTCATCACCCCATCACAGGAAAGATGTGGAAGCTGTGCACAGTGTGATGTGGAGGTTTAACTGAATGCTGCCCGAATTAAAGGGTTTTGGCTACCTGGAGGGGTTGAATAGACTTGGATTGTGCTCAATGCATTTACGCACGCTTTGATAGGGAGAACACCGATGTGCCTTCCCGAGCCCCCATTCGCTGTGATGGTATTTCAGTCTCAGTCACAGAGGCCGACGTCAGGAAATCCTTCAGAGGGGTGAACCCTCGAAAAGCGTCTGGACCTGATGGCATACCTGGTCGTGTTTTAAAAACCTGTGTGGACCAACTGGCTGGAGTTTTTACGGACATTTTCAACCTGTCACTTCTGAGGTCTGAGGTTTCCCACCTGCCTCAAAAGGGCATCAATAATACGGTGCCCAAGAAGAGCAAGGTGACGTGCCTCAATGACTATCGAACTGTGACACTAACGCCTGTGGTGATGAAGTACTTCGAGAGGATGATCATGGCGCAAATCAACTCCTACCTTGACAAAAACCTGGACCCACTGCAGTTCGCTTACCGCCACAACAGATCAACGGTTGGACGCAATCTCGCTGGCCCTCCACTCCGCTCTGGACCACTTGGACAACAAAAACTCATATGTCAGGCTGTTATTCATTGACTACAGCTCGGCATTTTAACACAATCATCCCCTCCAAGCTGGTTACCAAACTCGCAGAACTGGGTCTCTGCGCATCCCTCTGCAATTGGATCCTCGACTTCCTCATTCACAGACCACAGTCTGTTCGTATTGGTGGAAATGTGTCAGACTCGATAACAATCAGCACGGGAGCACCTCAAGGCTGCGTGCTCAGCCCCCTGCTGTACTCACTCTATACTCATGACTGTGTAGCCGGTCACAGTGCGCTGACGACACCACTGTAGTGGGACGTATCACTGATGGGGATGAGTCGGAGTACAGAAGAGAGATCGAGCGACTGTGCAATATGGTGCCAGCACAATAACATGGCCCTCAACACCAGCAAAACCAAGGAACTGATTGTGGACTTTGGAAGGAGTAGGATGGGGTCCCACAGTCCTGTTTATATCAATAGGTCGATGGTTGAAAGGGTCAAGAGCTTCAAATTCCTGGGCGTGCACATCCGTGAAGATCTTTCCTGGTCCGAGAACACAGATGCAATTATTAAGAAAGGCTCATCAGCGCCTTTACTTCCTGAGAAGATTACGGAGAGTCGGTCTGTTCAAGGAGGACTCTCTCTAACTTCAACAGTGTGCACAGTAGTGAGCTTGCTGACCGGTTGCATCGTGGCTTGGTTTCGGCAACTTGAGTGCCCTGGAGAGGAAAAGACTACAAAAAGTAGTAAACACTGCCCAGTCCCATTCATTGGCTCTGACCTTCCTTCCATCGAGCGGATCTACCACAGTTTGCTGCCTCAAAAAGGCTGGCAGCATCATCAAGGACCCACACCATCCTGGCCACACACTCATCTCCCCGCTACCTTCGGTAGAAGGTACAGGAACCTGAGAACTGCAACGACCCGGTTCAGGGAATAGCTACTTCCCCACAGCCATCAGGCTATTAAACCTGGCTCGGACAAAACTCTGAACATTAATACCCCTCCATCTGTTATTTGCACTTTATTAATTTATTAATTAATGTGTCTATTTACGTATATAATTGTAGTCAATGCCTACTATGTTCTGTTGTGCTATGCAAAGAAAGAATTTCATTGTCCTGTCAGGGACACATGACAATAAACTCTTTTGACTTTGATTTTGACTTTGTTTTCTCTGGAACATTGGAGGTTGAGAGGAGACTTAATAATAGAAGTATATTATAAAATCAAGAAGTCAATTCCCAGGATGGCGTGACTGTCATTTATGGTGAAAGAATGGAGCGACTGGGCTTGTATACACTGGAATTTAGAAGGATGAGAGGGGATCTTATTGAAACATATAAGATTATTAAGGGATTGGACACGCTAGAACGGAGATGAGGAAAAACATTGTCACCCAGAGAGTGTGAAGCTGAAGCTCAGAAGGCAGTGAAGGCCAACTCTCTGGATGCTTTCAAGAGAGAGTTAGATAGAGCTCTTACAGATAGTGGTCAAGGGATTTGGGGAGAAGGCAGGAACAGGGTACTGATTGTGGATGATCAGCCATGATCACATTGAATGGCGATGCTGGCTCGAAGGGCCGAATGGTCTACTCTTGCACATATTGTCTATTGTCTATATAAAATTATGAGAGGCATAGATAGTGTAGACAGTCAGAACCTTTTTCCCAGGGTGTAAATGTCGATTTTTGAGAGGGCATAGCTATAATGTGAGAGGGGGAACGTTTAAAGGAGATGTGTGGAGCAAATATTTTATTACAGAGAGTAGTGCAGGGTCAGGGAAAATTTCTGGAGGAATTGTATAAGCAAGTCTTGGGTTGTCACCCTTCTTCAGAATTGCCACCAAGTCCAAAAAAGGTTCCTGACCCAAAATGTCGTTAATCCAAGGCCTTGGTGGGTCATGAGATGCTGGCCTGACCCACCGGGTTACTTCAGCACTTTGTGTTTTAAATAGAATTTGTGCTTGTTGCCTCCATAGAGGATTTGTAACCACTCTTCAAATCTCCAAAGACCCCATTTGAACTTCTCTTGGATCAGGGCGGCACGGTAGCAAAGCGGTAGAATTACTGCCTCACAGCCCCAGAGACCCGGTTCAATTCTGACTACGGATGCTGTCTGTACAGAATTTGTACATTCTACCCGTGACTGCATGAGTTTTTCTCCGGGTGCTCCGGTTTCCTCTCACACTCCAAAGATGTGCAGGTTTGTAGTTAATTGGCTTCAGAACAAATTGTAAATTGTCCCTAGTGTGTTGGATGGTGTTGGAGTATGGGATCACTGGTCAGTGTGGACTTGGTGGGCCGAAGGGCCTGTTTCCACGCTCTATCTCCAAACTAAACTAAACCCATTGATCATTTACTTTGAATAGACACTGCTGTTTGCAAATGCTTGCTTTAAATGAGAATGCAACTTTTAATTCAGTTTATTGTCTCATGTGCTGAGTACAGTGGAAAAGCTTTTTGGTGCGTGCTCTCCAGTCAGCGGAAAGACAATACATCGAGCCATTTACTGTGTATCGATACATGATAAGGGAATAATGTTTAGTGCAAGGTAAAGCCAGCTAGCTAACAAGGATAGTCCGAGGGACACCAATGAGGTAGATAGTAGTTCAGCATTGCTCTCTGGTTGTGGTAGGATGGTTCAGTTGCCTGATAACAGCTGGGTAGAAACTGCCCCTGAATCTGGAGGTTTTTAAGAAGGAACTGCAGATGCTGGAAAATCGAAGGTAACAAAAATGCTGGAGAAAACTCAGCAGGTGAGGCAGCATCTATGGATCGAAGGAAATAGGCAATGTTTTAGGTCGAAACCCTTCTTCAGACTGGATCTAGAGGTGTGCGTTTTCATACTTCTATACCCTTTGCCTGATGGGAGAGGGGAGAAGAGGGAGTGTCCAGGGTGCGACTCATCCTTGATTATGCTGCTGGCCTTGCAGAGGCAGAGTGAGGTATAAATGGAGTCAATGGAAGTGAGGTTGGCTTGTGCGATAGTCTGGGCTGCGTCCACAATTTGCTGCAATTTCCTGTGGTCTTGGATGGAGCTGTTCCCAACCGAAACTGCTTTGCATCCTGATAAAATGCTTTCTATGGTGCACCTGTGGAAGTTAATGAAAGTTGTAGGAGACATGCCAAACATCCTAAGCCTTCGAAGGAAGTAGATGCAAGTTCATGCATGTCAGCTTTTGAAATGTTTCTGTAGGTTTTCGTTATACTTTCAGATTCAAGATGGTTAACAGGATTTGATGCCGCACCTCTGGGCGGTTTCTTCATTACAATGCATGTCTGGAGCCAAGACCACATTTCTTATTGTTTACGATGGGTACTGTCACATGGCAGCTCTAACTACACAAGCTCTAACAAAACAATTCTCCACATTTTGATGCACAATTTTCCTCTAATTGCACAAGCAAACCAAGATTATATAAGGTCGGCACAGTGGCACAGCAGTAGAGTTGCTGCCTTACAGCACTCGAGAGAGACCCAAGTTCAATCCTATATGGGTACAATCTGTATGGAGTTTGTACGTTCTCCCCCATGCCCTGCGTGGGTTTTCTCCGGGACCTCCAGTTTCCTCCCACACTCCCAAGACGTAGAGGTTTGTAGGTTAATTGGCTTGGTATAATTTTAAACATTTTTCCCTAGTGTGGGTAGGATATCGGTAGCGTGCAGGAATCGCTGGTCAACCCGGACTTGATGTGCCTGTTTCCACATTGTATCTCTAAACTGAACTGAACTAAAATGATTGAGCGTTAATCATTAAAAATTGGCATGTTACTGTGGGAAAGACAAAAGGGCTCCAAAATAATTTTGGCAATAAACAAAATTGTCAGCGAAAATTCTGAAACTTTCAAGTTCATTGAAATACAAGCTTTGGTTCAGATTCAAGACCACTTGGTAGATCTCTTTCTCAACGCCCTTAGATTAATGAACAGTAAACAGTTAGATGTAGTTCTCCAACATCAGTCAGAATCTTCCCTTCCAGCCGTGATCTTGAGCCAGATAACGAGTGGGTTGATTGCATAAGTAACTTAATGTTTCTCAACAATTTACAACAATATTGAATGGACTTTAACAACTGTTGTGAAGTTTGAGGCATCAAACTTTGAAAAGAGTTTGAAGTTTTGAAAAGAGATGTATGACATCGTGACAGGTTTAAGTGGAACAGATGAAGGGAAGCTGGCCGCACTGAATGATGTTTCATGGACTGCAGTGAACAGATTTAAAATGTTGTCTGGAAATGAAAGAGAGAAGTGGCCATTGTACGGAGGAGATTGTTTTGATCTGGAATTCAGTGTCTGTAAAGAGTGGTGGAGGCAGAATCAACCAATGCCTTTAAAGGGGAATTGTACAGTGACTTGAGAGATAGACCATGGAGAAATTATGGAGTTATAGAACTGGGAAGATTGCAGTTAGGAGTCGTCTGAAGTAGGGTCTCGACCCGAAACGTCACCCATTCCTTCTCTCCTCAGATGCTGCCTGATGTGCTGAGTTACTCCAGCTTTTTGTGTCTATCTTTTGTTAGGAGTCAGCATACTCTCTTGGAGTAATACAGCATGGAAACTAGTCCTTTAGCCAAACTCATCCATGCCAACCATGATGCCCCATCTAAGCTGGTCCCATTTTTCCAACATTTGGCCCTTTGCCCTCTGAACCTTTCCTATCCATGTACCTGTCCAAGTGTCTTTTGAATTTTGTCATTGTTCCTGCCTTAACTACCTCCTCTGGTAACTCATTCCACATACCCACCACCTTCAGTGTGAAAATGTTGCCCCTCTGGTTCCTATTAAATGTGTCCCCTCTCACCCTATACCTATGTCCTCTGGTTCTTGGTTCCCCTACCCTGGTTAAAAGACTCTGTGCGGGGTTATTTTTTTGTCATAATGATTCAATTATTCTACAGTTTTGAATAAGGTATCAATTATTAGCTAATGTGTACCAAGGAGAATTCTCTGCTTTGTAGCAGGGCTATAATTGGTCTGACCTTAACCTCTGTTCCATCTTCTCTTGTTCTAGATCCGTCCGCAAAGTTTCTCTCAGTATCTACCCTGTCAAGCACCTTCAGAAACCCATATCTTTCAATGTAGGTCCAACCTGCCCAATCTCTGCTCAAAAACCAATTCCTTCAGGATTTAAGAGAGAGTTAGATAGAGCTCTAGGGGCTAGTGGAGTCAAGGGATATGGGGAGAAGGCAGACATGGGTTATTGATAGGGGACGATAAGCCATGATCACAATGAATGGCGGTGCTGGCTCGAAGGACCGAATGGCCTTCTCCTGCACATATTTTCTATGTTTCTATGTTTCATCCAAGCAAATAATATATTGAACTTTCACTGAGCTGCCTGCCAGCGCAAATATACGCCTTGAGGTCCAAAAGTGCATGTAGTACCTCAGATATTATCTCACCAAAGCCTTGTACAGTACTCTTTTACCATCTAAAAAACATTACAAGAATCAAGGGATTTCTGTCCAAAGAAGATACTGAAAAACTTGTTCATGCATATATCTTCAGTAGGTTAGATTATTGTAATGGTATCTTTACAGGTCTCAGTAAAAAATCAATTAAACAACTGCAGCTTATCCAGAATGCCGCTGCCAGAGTCTTGACCAACACCAAGAAAATGGACCACATTACACCTGTCCTTAAATCTTTGCACTGGCTCCCTGTGTGTAAAAGGATAGATTTTAAAATTCTGTTACTGGCCTACAAGGCACTGAATGGTCTGGGTCCAAAATACATCTCTGACCTTCTTGTTGTATATGAGGCACCTAGACTCCTCATATCTTCAGGGACAGGTTTACTCTGTGTTCCCAGGGTCAGAACTAAAAAGGCTGAAGCAGCGTTCAGTTTGTATGCTCCACACCTGTGGAACAAGCTCCCTGAACACCTGAGGTGTGTACAGACTGTAAACTCATTTAAATCAGGCCTAAAAACACTGTTGTTTACTGTAGCTTTTCCATAACCCAACATGCAGGTAATCCTAACCTTCTAATCTTATCCCTTTTATGTGCTTTTAAAATCGTTTTATTGTTTTAGTGACTTTGTTTTACTATTCATGCATTTGTCTTATCGCTTGTTTTGTAATTTTTGATTATTGGTTATTTTGTTGTCCTGTGTTGTATGGTTGTTCTGCTGTCTTTTTACTATGTTATTCTTTTGTTTCTTTTGTAAAGCACTATGAATTGCTGCTTGTACGAATGGTGCAATATAAATAAATTTGCCTTGCCTTGCCTTGCCTCGCAAGACTTCCCTACTCTCGTGCACAATCCCTTTTGCAATAAAGAACAATATACCATTTTCCCTCCGAATTGCTTTCAGAATCAAGGGATATGGAGAAAAGCAGGAATGGGATACTGAGTTTGGATGATCAGCCATGATCATATTGAATGGCAGTGCTGGTCCTGCACCTATTTCCTATTTTTCTACTTGCTGTTCTTGTTTTGTAACTTTCTTTGTTTCATCTATGAGGACACCGTATCTCTGCACTGAAACAAAGTTTTCTTGAGTCACCGTCATACAGCGTGGAAACAGGCCCTTCAGCCCGACTTGCCCATGGCGACCAATATGCCCCATCTGCACTAGTCCACCTGCCTGTGTTTGGTCCATATCCCTCTAAACCTATCCTATCCATGTACCTGTCTAAATGTTTCTTAAACATTGCAATAGTACCTGCTTCAACTCACTCCTCTGGCAGCTTGTTCCATACAGCCACCACTAATCCTCCATCTGATAAATTCTGCTTTCCCATTCTTCCTATCAACGTGGATAACCTCACACTCTCCAGATTATGCTCCATCCAGCAATTTTATTTTGCCCACTTTCCTAACCTACCTCAACCACTTTGAAGATTCCTTGTGGTTTTCTCCCAACTTACTTTTCTGTTAAAGTCAGCAAGTTTGACTATCACATATTCAACCCCCACACCTGAGTGATTAATATTATATTGTAAATGGTTGAAGCTCCACCATCTATCCTGGTGGCATCCCACTAAAGCTTGCAACTTGGAAGTGATCCATTCATCCCCAACTCCGTTTTCTATTAGTTTAGGTTAGTCTAGAGATACAGCGCAGAAACAGGCCCTTCAGCCTGCAGTCCACGCCAACTAGTGATCCTCACACACTAGCGCTATCCTACATACTCGGGAAAATTTACCAAATCTCTATGTCTTTGGAATTTGGGAGGAAACCGGAGCACCAGGGAAAACCCACGCAAGGTCAAACTCCATACAGAGAGCACCCGCAGTCAGAATCGAACCCAGATCTCTGGCGCTGTTAGGCAGCAACTCTACCACTGCACCACCATGCCACCCCTTTAATTAAATAGCCAGTACTCCATCCATGCAAATATATTTCAACCCTCCATGCCGTGCGCTCCTATTCTGCCCAGTAGCATTTTTATGGGAATGCCAAACACAGGATGATTTTACTTCAGAGTCACGTGAGTGCACACCGACAGGCTCCTCTACTGGCAACTTTAAAAAGACGAATCCTCAGGTAAGTTTTAGCTAATCTTGAGTTTGTTAAGGCACTTTGTCTTCATTTTTGTTACAGAGCACCTACGAATCGAGCATGGATAAAGCTCGAGGTGAGAAAAGGGCTGCTTCCAGGCACGCCATGGAGGGCCGCGGGACTTTGGAGAAATATCAGCGGCCAAATACTCCGGAGTTGGCCGTTGAACATACGGCAGCCCCAGACTTCTTTCCGCTACACTATGGCGGTAAGGCAGCGCGGAAGCCGGGCAGCCCCGTTAAATCGGCAGGCCACGACTCTCCAACGTTACAGTCCGGAAGACCACCGCGGACTGACGGTAAGGCAGCGCGGAAGTCGGGCAGCACCGTTAAATCGGCAGGCCCCGACTTCCTACCGCTACAGTCCGGAAGACCACCGCGGACTGGCGGTAAAGCTGCGCGGGAAGTCGGGCAGCGCCGTTGAAACAGCAGGCCCCCGACTTCCTACCCGCTACCGTCCGGAGGACCACCGCGGATTGACGGTCAGGCCACTCGGAAGTCGGGCAGCGCCGTTGACTCAACTGAGTCCGGGCATGACGACCTGCTGTTCGCAGATAGCGCACGGAGCGGATGATGGAGCAATTGCTCCAGAGGGACCTACTCCAGCAGGAATCTGGTCACCGTGGGTCTCCTCGCAGGCCCAACGGCAGCACCCTATTCAGGGCTGCCCAATGTCTCTCCCTCCTCGGAGCAACAGGAGGCGTTAGCCCTGTTTTGCAACGTGCAATTTGAAATAAATTGTTTCAGGAGAAGCACGATCCGTCCAACGCTCAACCCCAAATTTGCGGGGTTGTGCAAAACCAGCAGTACACCACCGCCGAATTTGCAGTTTGGAGACAACCTGCCAAAACAGGTCAAGGACCTGGATGAGCAATCTAAAGCAGTGGGCATGATAAAGCCACCTTCCACCATCAGGTCGCCAGCATACCGGCAGCAGCATCCCTATGCAACCGCCAACAGGCCCCGCTTCCATACAGACAGGATGGCGGGTGAAAATCCGAAGGTCGCACCATGCACGCAGAGGTATTTTTTAGTCCATGCTCCAGAGCGACCTTCGTGGAAGATGCGTCAACCCCACACCACAGCGCCTCCACCTCCCAAGAGCCAAGGACGGAAGAACCCGACCAAACACCACCGGTAACCATGGAGGTAGGTGGGTCTGATTGCCTTGGGAACGCCACATGTATAACTTCACAAGGGGGTGGTTTGCAACACCAACACCACCAACAACACCCAGATGGAGGTGTTGACAGTCGGCACGTTCAGAGACACGCAGTTCTCCGGGGCAAGGTATCTGCCTGTGGTATCGGTCATTACCTGCTCCTGCAGCTGGTGCGTAGTTAAGTAGTTAATGCTCGCTGCCAGCTGCGGCTGTAGTGGCTGTCCTTTCTGGGATGGTTTTGTAAACTTGGATACCATACCCATAAGCATCCCCATGCTTGTTTGGGGATGCATGGAGTTCCATAACTTCTGACTTCTTTATATTGCACAGGATATAAATTTGAATTCATTAACAAACTCCTCCCACCAGTTCGACATGTACCTAGCCGGAAATTTGTGCTTTCTAAAAAAAGAGAAAGTGGAAGGACATGCAGAACTACTTAGATTATATGCCGAAGGAGTAATAGAGAAAACTAAACATGAACCTCTTGAGTTTGTATCAAACATGTTCACCAAAACCAAAAAAGATGGTGGATGTCGCATTATCATTGACCTAACCCAGCTGAATACTTTTGTGCAATATACCCAATTCAAAATGGAAACATTTGTAACTGCCAAACAACTAGTTTCCACAGGGTACTTCATAGCCTGCATTGACCTAAAAGATGCATACTATTCAATACCCATACATAAAGATCACTGCAGATATTTGAAGTTTATCTGGATGGGGCAGCTATGGCAGTATAGAGCGCTGCCCTAGTGGATTAACAACAGCTCCCAGGTTATTTACCAAATATTGAAACCGGCATTGGCGTCTTTACGAAAACAAAACCATATTGTCATGGCTTATCTTGATGATATCTTAATTGTGGGAAAAACCTTTGAATTGGCTAAATTAGCTGTGGCAGCCACCAAGTTGCTATTTCAAAAGCTGGGATTTATCATCCATCCAGATAAATCCAAGAAAATGCCCTCTGTCGTAATGGACTATCTGGGGTTCACGATTGACACAATTCACATGACTGTCACTTTGCCAAAAAACAAGGTGACAGACTTAATAGAGGCATGTAATAGCCTTGTTTGCGCTAGCAAACCGACCATTCGGCACGCTGCCAGGGTAATCGGAAAACGGTGGCTACATTTCCAGCTACACATTATGGACCGTTACATTATTAAAATTTACAAAGAGCCAAAATCTCAGCACTCAAATCTCACGCTGGTCATTTTGACAGGCTATGCAGCTACCGGCCAAAGCAAAATCGAACTGCGATGGTGGATTAGCAACATTCGACATTGCTTTAATCCCATCACAATTACAAACCCTTCAGTCGTGTTACAAACTGACGCCAGCGCTCACGGTTGGGGAACTACCAACACCACCTCCAGTTGTGGCGGTAGATGGAATTTGCACGAATCTACATTACTTCAGGCATGAGGTATAAACTATTTAGAATGTTGACATTTCACGGGCTACAGGCCTACTGTGCAGACATGCATCATCTGCATGTTCGTCTACAAATAGACAACACCACAGTGGTGGCATATTTAAATCATATGGGTGGTATCAAGTCGATATCTTGTGATGAATTGGCAAATACAATTTGGCACTGGTGCATAGAAAGAAACATTTGGATTTCAGCTACCTACCTTCCGGGTAAGCTAAATACAGTGGCGGACACCAGGTCACGCATGTTCAATGACAACACCGAATGGATGTTGAACCACCAGGCATTTACTGACATTATAGCTCAGTATGGAATGCCAGATATTGACCTTTTTGCGTCTAGACTTAACCATCAGATACCAACATATGTCGCATGGGAACCAGACCCTGGGGCAGTAGCGATGGACGCTTTCTCGCTACATTGGGGGAATTTGTTTTTCTATGCATTCCCCTCTTTCTGCCTCATCAGTCGGGTATTGCGGAATATCCAATTATATTCCGCATCAGGGATACTGATAGTACCCGACTGGCCTACACAGCCATGGTTCCCGGTGGTCCTCGACATGGTAAAGGAACCGTGTCTTCCGGTTCCCAAACGCCCGAACCTCCTGATTCATCCCATAACAGGGGAAAAATCATCCGTGCCATGGTTACATGAACCTGTTGGCTTGCAGGTTCTGAAAAGGCCACTTCTGGAGTTCAGGCTGTCGAACAGGACCAGGGACATCATCACGGCGTCGTGCAGAGAGTCCACAAGGAGACAACACCTTACCCATGTTAAGAAATGGGAGGTGTTTTGTTCCAGGACTGGTACCACTTACAAGTCTGCTACCATCACGGACATACTAGAATTCCTGGCGGGCCTTCCCTACAATGGGGGCCTCAGTTACTGTGCCATCAACAGCGTGAGGAGTGTTTTGTCATACTACCTCAGGCTTGGAGTGGGATCCTATTCCCTGGTGTCCAAACTAATGAGGGGTATTTTTAATTCTAACCCTCCCAGGCCTCGATACATGCTAACCTGAGATATCAAGACTGGTCTTGTCCCTACTCAGGGGTTTGGGCACCAATCTCGACACTCTCATTGGCTAAGCTCACCTCCAAAGTGGTGATGCTGATGGCACTCGTCACTGCACTACGAGTCCAGACCCTCCACAAATTAAAATTGGATAAAATGGTATCAACTCCTACCAAAGTAACCTTCTTTTGTCAATGAGTTACTAAAACATCACAGACCCGGGTCATCCGGTCTAAAATTGGAGTTCTTGGCCTATCCTGTAAATAGACGCCTTTGTATAACCACCCACCTTCGGCAATGTTCAGATGTCACCAAAAATATCAGCGGTACGGAAGTGGGCCTTTTAATCCGTTTTAAACGCCCTCACCATAGGGTAACTGTTCAGACCATTTCCAGGTGGCTCAGGATGGTGTTGGGTGCAGCAGGGATAGACACTGATGTTTTCAAATCTCATTCTACCAGGGCTGCGTCTACATCAGCGGTGAGGATCATGGAAGTTCCCATGGACCACATCCTCGCAACAGCGGGTTTTGGTCCAATGAGGTTACCTTTCAAAAACGGTTTTATAATAAACCTGTGGCCACACCCCCCGCAACGTTTGCAGACACTATTTTTAAGTTCTGTTTCCTAAATCCCCGAAGTTAGGGGTTTATTGTTTGTTTGTTTAATAAATACATTATTGTTTTTCAGCACTGTTTTAAAGTCTGATATACGTTAACATACTTCCGCCATTAATCATAATGGCAGTGCGTAGAGCAATGGACTCGTTTCCAGGGCATGAAATCACAGAGCTTTTGAAATCTCACGTCTTCAATCTTCAAATCTTCAAATCTACATTTAAAGACTGCATGATGAACTACAAAAATTGTTCATTGCCCAGTTTGGCAAAAGAATAAATCGGGGAAGGTAGTGCATCCGTGGATAACAAGGGAAATCAGGGATAGTATCAAAGGCAAAGGATGATGCGTACAAAGTAGCCAGAAAAAGCAGCATACTAGAGGACTGGGAGAAATTCAGAGACCAGCCAGAGGAGGACAAAGGGCTTAATTAGGAAAGGAAAAATAGATTATGAAAGAAAACTGGCAGGGAACATAAAAACTGACTGCAAAAGTTTTTATAGATATGTGAAGAGAAAGAGGTTAGATAAAACAAATGTAGGTCCCTTGCAGTCAGAAACAGGTGAGTTTGATCATGGGGAACCAAGGATATGGCGGACCAATTGAATAACTACTTTGTTCCCGTCTTCACTAAGGAAGACATAAATAATCTGCCGGAAATAGCAGGGGACTGTGGGTCAAAGGAGGAATTGAGTGAAATCCAGGTCAGTCGGGAAGTGGTGTTGGGTAAATTGAATAGATTAAAGGCCGATAAATCCCCAGGGCCAGATAGGCTGCATCCCAGAGTACTTAAGGAAGTAGCTCAGGAAATAGTGGATGCATTAGTGATAATCTTTCAAAACTCTTTAAGATTCTGGAGTAGTTCCTGAGGATTGGCGGGTAGCAAATGTAACCCCTCTTTTTAAGAAGGGAGGGAGAGAGAAAACGGGGAATTACAGACCAGTTAGTCTAACATCGGTAAGTGGGGAAACTGCTAGAGTCAGTTATTAAAGATGGGATAGCAGCACAATTGGAAAGTGGTGAAATCATTGGACAAAGTCAGCATGGATTTACAAAAGGTAAATCATGTCATGACGAATCTTGTGGAATTTTTCGAGGATGTAACTAGTAGCGTGGATAAGGGAGAACCAGTGGATGTGGTATAATCTGGACTTCCAGAAGGCTTTCGACAAGGTCCCACATAAGAGATTAGTATACAAACTTAAAGCATACGGTATTAGGGGTTCAGTATTGATGTGGATAGAGAAAAACTGGCTGGCAAACAGGAAGCAAAGAGTAGGAGTAAACGGGTCCTTTTCACAATGGCAGGCAGTAACTAGTGGGGTACCGCAGGGCTCAGTGCTGGGACCCCAGCTGTTTACAATATATATTAATGATCCCCCCTGGATGAGGGAATTGAAGGCAATATCTCCAAGTTTGCGGATGACACTAAGCTGGGGGCAGTGTTCGCTGTGAGGAGGAGCTAGGAGACTGCAAGGTGACTTGGATAGGCTGGTGAGTGGGCAAATGTTTGGCAGATGCAGTATAATGTGGATAAATGTGAGGTTATCCACTTTGGTGGCAAAAACAGGAAAGCAGACTATTATTTAAATGGTGGCCGATTAGGAAAAGGGGAGATTGCAGCGAGACCTGGGTGTCATTGTACACCAGTCATTAAAAGTAGGCATGCAGGTGCAGCAGGCAGTGAAAAAAGCGAATGGTATGTTAGCTTTCATAGCAAAAGGATTTGAGTACAGGAGCTAGGGAGGTTCTACTTCAGTTGTACAGGGTCTTGGTGAGACCACACCTGGAATATTGCGTACAGTTTTGGTCTCCAAATCTGAGGAAGGACATTATTGCCATAGAGGGAGTGCAGAGAAGGTTCACCAGACTGATTCCTGGGATGTCAGGACTGTCTTATGAAGAAAGACTGGATAGACTCGGTTTATACTCTCTGGAATTTAGGAGATGAGAGGGGATCTTATAGAAACTTACAAAATTTTTAAGGGGTTGGACAGGCTAGATGCAGGAAGATTGTTCCCGATGTTGGGGAAGTCCAGGACAAGGGGTCACAGCTTAAGGATAAGGGGGAAATCCTTTAAGACCGAGATGAGAAAGACTTTTTTCACACAGAGAGTGGTGAGTCTCTGGAACTCTCTGCCACAGAGGGTAGTTGAGGCCAGTTCATTGGCTATATTTAAGAGTGAGTTGGATGTGGCCCTTGTGGCTAAGGGGATCAGAGGGTATGGAGAGAAGGCAGGTACGGGATACTGAGTTGGATGATCAGCCATGATCATATTGAATGGCGGTGCAGGCTCGAAGGGCTGAATGGCCTACTCCTGCACCTAATTTCTATGTTTCTATGTTTCTATGTTTCACGAAGTCACTCACGTGACTCCGAAGTAAAATAGTAAGATTAAACGAGAACTTGCCAGTTTGAAGTTTGGTCCTTATTTTATGAGGAATTATGATGAGGGATTTTGTGCCCTCCTCTCCCAACCCTCTATCATAAGGACAACTGGTATGTTAGTTCTCTTAATCTTACTATCTTCAGTCAATACTTCTATCTGTGATTTCACACCGCTGCTTTGAAGAATGTCACGCATGCGTGCTGGTGGGGTCTTCACAAAATCCCTCATCCTAACTCCTCATAAAATAAGGATCAAACTTCAAACTGGTAAGTTCTCATTTAATCTTACTATTAAAAAAAGATAAACATTGAGTTTGATGGCATTAACCTTGCAAACACCCCGAATCTTCCAGAGTTCAACAAGACCAATTCTGCAGAGATAGATGTGAGCCCCCAACCAATGCTCTTGTCCAGATAGTCATAGAATGATAGTCTTACAGTGTGGAAACAGGCTCTTCGGCCCAACTTACCCACACCGACCAACATGTCCCATCTACATTAGTCCCACTGCCTGCGTTTGGCCCATATCCCTCTCACCTATGACCTACCTGCCTAAATGTTTCTTAAACATTGCAATATCAGCCCCAACTACCTCCTCCGGCAGCTCAATCCATACACCCACCGCCCTTTGTGCGAAAAAGTCACCCCTTAGCTTCATATTAAATCTTTCCTCCCTCACCTTAAACCTATGTCCTCTGGTGCTTGCTTGCTTTTCCTACTCTGGGCAAGAGACTCTGTGCATCTGCCTGTACAAGATTTCATGCTTGTTCTTCATAATTAATAGGCATTGGCAGCATGTATGGTATGTCATGCTACATAAAACAGGATCCCAGAAAGGGAGTATGAGATTCGAAATGAAAGATGTCAACGATTTATCATTTCAGCTTTTCACCTCATATCTCAAACATATCTGCACAGTTTGTGTAGTAAAATACAAACCTTCCATCTGATAATTTTCAAAAACCACTTACACTGCACCATCTTCAGCATTATTGCTCTCTGACACTGCGAGCAGCTAGCAAATGAACACATTTTAATCCTATCATTGTGAAAGGATGCTATAAACTTTAAACATGGAATCATATTCTGATTTTAACATATAAACGTTAGGGTGGCACGGTGGTGTAGCGGTAGAGCTACAGCCTTATGCCCCCGTCCCACTTAGGGAACCTGAACGGAAACCTCTGGAGACTGTGCGCCCCACCCAAGGTTTCCGTGCAGTTCCCGGAGGTTTTTGTCAGTCTCCCTAATGGTCGAAAGTGGTTTCCGTTTTAAAAATCGGCAATTTTTTAGTCAAAGACAATTGCGATGCTAGTTGAAAGTGGTTGCCGAGGACAAAAACCCCCGGGAACCGCACGGAAACCTTGGGTGGGGCGCAAAGTCTCCAAAGGTTACTGTTCAGGTCTCCTAAGTGGGACAGGGGCATAACAGAGCCAGAGACCTGGGTTCATTCCTGACTACGGGTTCTTGTCTGGATGGAGTTTTTCATTTCTCCCCAGGACCTGCGTGGGTTTTATCGGAGATCTTCGGTTTCCTCCCACATTCCAAGGATGTACAGGTTTGTAGGTTAATTGGCTTGGTATAAATGATTTTTAAAAAATGGTCCCCAGTGTGTGTAGGATAGTGTTAGTGTGCGGGGATCGTTGCTCAGTTCGAACTCGATGGGCCGAAGGGCCTATTTCCAGCTGTATCTCTGAACTGAAAAAATATGGCGTTTACCAGAGTTGAGAGACATGGGGCATTAGCCACTGTACCTTTGACGTGTAATAGCACGCAACAAAAGGCTTTTCACTGTGTCTCGGTACATGTGACAATAAACTTTCACACTAGATCTATGTATCTTACTTTCGCATCAGCTCCCTACACACTGGGGGCCAATTAACCTACAAACGCGCATGTCGTTGGGATGTGTGAGGAATTCAGGGTACTTGGTGGAAACCCACACGGTCATAGGAGAACTTTCAAACTCCACAGAGAGAGCACCCTGAGGTCTCTAGCTTCATGAGGCAGCAACTATACCAGCTATGCCACTATGCTGCAGTGACAAATAGTGATAAATGACAAATAATAACCTGAAATTGCACTTGTGTTTTACTGATCAGCTGTAAACCTCACCACGAAGGTCATTCAACTTAATATGCGTGGGATTCATATCATCAAAACTGTAATGGTTTCCGCAGTTGGTTTCAATACAGGAGCAGGGAGGTTCTACTTCAGTTGTACAGGGTCTTGGTGAGACCACACCTGGAGTATTGCGTACAGTTTTGGTCTCCAAATCTGAGGAAGGACATTATTGCCATAGAGGGAGTGCAGAGAAGGTTCACCAGACTGATTCCTGGGATGTCAGGACTGTCTTATGAAGAAAGACTGGATAGACTCGGTTTATACTCTCTGGAATTTAGGAGATTGAGAGGGGATCTTATAGAAACTTACAAAATTCTTAAGGGGTTGGACAGGCTAGATGCAGGAAGATTGTTCCCGATGTTGGGGAAGTCCAGGACAAGGGGTCACAGCTTAAGGATAAGGGGGAAATCCTTTAAGACCGAGATGAGAAAGACTTTTTTCACACAGAGAGTGGTGAGTCTCTGGAACTCTCTGCCACAGAGGGTAGTTGAGGCCAGTTCATTGGCTATATTTAAGAGTGAGTTGGATGTGGCCCTTGTGGCTAAGGGGATCAGAGGGTATGGAAAGAAGGCAGGTACGGGATTCTGAGTTGGATGATCAGCCATGATCATATTGAATGGTGGTGCAGGCTCGAAGGGCTGAATGGCCTACTCCTGCACCTAATTTCTATGTTTCTATGTACTGAAAAAAAGGTGGCACGTAAATTCCTAATGTGTTCATAAGTTCATAAATTCATCCCATCCAGGAGCAGAATTAGGCCATTCGGCCCATCGAGCCTATGCCATTAATCATGCCTGATCTATCTCTCCCTCTCAACTCCGTTCTTCTGCCTTCTCGCTATAACCCGTGCTAATCAAGTGGGAGTTTCTGTTCCATACCCAACAAAACCAAAATTCCATTCAATCCAAAAACAATAGACAATAGACAATAGGTGCAGGAGTAGGCCATTCGGCCCTTCGAGCCAGCACCGCCATTCGATGTGATCACTGCTGATAATCCCCAATCAGTACCCTGTTCCTGCCTTCTCCCCATATCCCCTGACTCCATTATTTTTAAGAGCCCTATCTAGCTCTCTCTTGAAAGCATCCAGAGAACCTGCCTCCACCGCCCTCTGAGGTGGAGAATTCCACAGACTCACCACACTCTGTGAGAAAAAGTGTTTCCTCATCTCCGTTCTAAATGGCTTACTCCTTATTCTTAAACTGTGGCCCCTGGTTCTGGACTCCCCCAACATCGGGAACATGTTTCCTGCCTCTAGCGTGTCCAAGCCCTTAACAATCTTATATGTTTCAATGAGATCTCATCCTTCTAAACTCCAGAGTGTACAAGCCCAGCTGCTCCACACTCTCAGCATATGACAGTCCCGCCATCCCGGGAATTAACCTTGTAAACCTACGCTGCACTCCCTCAATAGCAAGAATAGCAAAAACTAAGCATCAATCTACTCATGTGTTAGCAGTGCCTCATCTAGTGATAGCAGCGACTGAAAAGGTTTCGGATTAGAGTTAGCCTTTAGAAATCCGAGTATAACAACTAGGGCTGATATTCATTTGTTCTGCTGGAACGATGCTAAAATGTAAGAGGCATTTTATGTTGAATGGAAGATAAATCAAGGTCCCTTCAGCTCTCTCATGTAGGTCGAAATCACAGTGTGGAGCTTTGATTTAATAATGCAGGGACGTTGTATCATTATTTATCTCCTAATCAGCATCTTTAAAACATGATATGATTTCATTTGTGTATAGCGCAGGAACAGGACATTTGGGCCCAAATGTCCATACCGAACATGATGCCAAGTTAAACTAATCTCCTCCGCCTGCACATGATCAATATTCCATCATTCCCTGCATATTTGTGCTGGTGAGACTGCATTTAGAGTATTGTTTTCACTTCTGGGCACCACTGGAATAGGAATGATGTTGTCAAGCTGGAAAGGGTGCAGAGAAGATTTACCAGGGTGTTGCCAGGACTCGAGGGCCTGAGCTAAAGGGAGAGGACGAGCAGGCTAGGACTATTCCTTGGAGCGAAAGGAGGATGAGGGGCGACCTTATAGAGGTGTACAAAATCTTGAGAGGAATAGATGGGATAGACGCAAACAGTTGCTCGCCCAGTATAGGGGAATTGAGAACAAAAGGACATACGGTTCGTTTAAGTGAGGGTAGATAGATTTAATAGGAACCTGAGGGATAACTTTTTCACACAAAGGATGGTGTGTGTATGGAATGTCATTCATGCCTATTTATTATGAGGAACAAACACTAAATCTTTTATGGGTAGACGCAGGCAGTGACTGGTGGGGTACCGCAAGGCTCGGTGCTGGGACCGCAGCTATTTACAATATACATCAATGATTTGGATGAAGGGATTCAAAGTAACATTAGCAAATTTGCGGATGACACAAAGCTGGGTGGCAGTGTGAACTGTGAGGAGGATGCTATGAGAATGCAGGGTGACTTGGACAGGTTGGGGGAGTGGGCAGATGCATGGCAGATGAAGTTTAATGCCGATTAATGTGAGGTTATCCACTTTGGTAGCAAAAACAGGAAGGCAGATTACTATCTAAATGGTGTCAAGTTGGGAAAAGGGGAAATACAACAGGATCTGGGGGTCCTTGTTCATCAGTCTATGAAAGTAAGCATGCAGGTACAGCAGGCAGTGAAGAAAGCGAATGGCATGTTGGCCTTTATAACACGAGGAATCGAATATAGGAGCGAAGAGGTCCTTCTGCAGTTGTACAGAGTCCTAGTGAGACCACACCTGGAGTATTGTGTGCAGTTTTGGAGTATTGTGCACAGTTTAAGAATAAGGAGTAAGCCATTTAGAAAGGAGACGAGGAAACATTTTTTCTCACATAGAGTGGTGAGTCTGTGGAATTCTCCGCCTCAGAGGGCAGTGTAGCCAGGTTCTCTGGATGCTTTCAAGAGAGAGCTAGATAGGGCTCTTAAAGATAGCGGAGTCAGGGGATCTGGGGAGAAGGCAGGAACGGGGTACTGGGGATGATCGGCCATGATCACATTGAATGGCGGTGCTGGCTCGAGGGGCCGAATGGCCTACTCCTGCACATATTGTCTATTGTCTATTGTCTATTGTCTTGCCCAGGGAAGGGGAATCAAGAACCAGGGGGTATAGGTTTAAGGTGAGGGGGGGGCAGATTTAATAGGAATCTGAGGGGTAACCTTATCACACAATGGGCAGAACGGGCTGCCAGAGGGGGTAGTTGAGGCAGGTACAATGCAACGTTTAAGAAACATTTAAACAGGTGCATGGATCGGACCGGTTTAGAGGGATATGGGCCAAATGCAAGCAGGTGGGATGAGTGTACAAGGTGGTCGGTGTGAGCAAGTTAGGCTGTGGGGCCTGTTTCCACGCAGTATGACTCTATATTCATGCATTTATCCAGAAGTCTCTTAAATGTCCCTACCGTATCAGCCTCCACCACCACTCATGATAGTATGTTCCAGCCTTTCATCATCCTCTGTACAAAAACGTGCTCCACTTATCTTTTAAATCTTTGTCCCTCTCACCTTAAATCAATGCCCTCTGGTCCTTGACATTTCCACCCTGGGGGGGAAAAAAATGGTTTTAACAGTCCACCCTTTCATAATTTTATAAAATTCTATCAGGGCTCCCTTCCACCTCTGACGCTCCAGAGAAAATAATCCAAAATGTGTCCAGCCTCTCCTTATAGGTAATGAATGAAATTATCACATTTCTGTTTATGGATGAAACAGCAGCTGGATTTGCCAGATTACAACAGACCAGCTATAAAACATTTGCGATGGCCTTATATTGTGAAAGCTTGCCTTGAAGAAGATTTACCCCCTATTTTGCATCCTGAGATATCGTACTTGCAATTGTATATGGAGCAAACGTCACAAGATTTTGAAAAGTGTAAATACCATAAAATAGTAAGATTAAATGAGAACTTACCAGTTCGAAGTTTGATCTGTATTTTATGAGGAGTTACGATGAGGGATTACGTGAAGACCCCGTCCAGCACGCATGCGCGACATTTCTTCAAAGCAGCGGTGTGGATTCACAGAAAACACAACAATTGAAATAAATATAGTAAAGAAAAAATAAGAACTTAATTACCAGTTGATCTGTATAATAGAGGGTGGGAGCGGAGGGCACGTAATCCCTCATCGTAACTCCTCATAAAATACAGATCAAACTTCGAACTGGTAAGTTCTCATTTAATCTTACTATTTTACTTCGGAGTCACGTGAGTGACTACGTGAAGACTTCAAAGCTCTGTGAACCAGCTCATGCTTCACTCACTGCCTGAAGACCTTAGAGGGAGGAAGCATGTTATACAATCAACAATAACCTGTTTGTGAACAAAAAAGGTTTATTAATAACAACAAAAAACAGAGAGCTCCCCCGGGCTTAAATTAAATATTATCTGCAGACTCTAAAATTCTGTCTGCAAATGTAGCAGGCTCCGCCAGCGGCTTATTATAAAACCTTTGGAAAGTTCTCTCCGAGGACCATCCTGCTCTGGCCAGAATATGGTCCATAGGCACATCCATTCGCCTAGCCGCCGACGTAGATGCAGCCCTGGTGGAATGAGATTTGTAAACAATAGTATCGATTCCCGCGGACTTAAGCACCTGCTTGAGCCACCTTGAAATGGTTTGGCTCGTCACCTGACCATGAGGCTTCTTGTGGCTTATCCATAAGGCTTTTTCTCTCCCTCTTAAGTTATATGTTGTGTCTATGTAATTGGCGAGATGGGTCTTGGCACACAACCGTGGGTCAGGTGAATATGCCCGGAACTCCATTACTGGCGGCGTGGGTACCTGGTCTAGATTGTTTGACCAGCCCCTGAATGTGAAATGTGATACAGTCCAATGACTCTGTCATGCTGTCCAGCCTCAGAAGGTGGAGGGACTGTACCCTTTGAGCTGACACTAGTGCCATGAGCATGACTGATTTCAGTGTAAGTTGTTCCAGCGTGAGTGACCTGGGTGGTGGCCATCCCCTGAGGTACGTCAGTACAATGCTGACATCCCAGATCTGAGTGTACCTAGGCCTAGGGGAATTGGTGTTAAAAATGCCCCTCATGATTTTGACCACTAGTGGATGGGACCCCAAAGTCAGTTGTCCTGCTGCTGGAACCAAATAAGCTGACAACGCACTCCTGGCTGTATTAATGGCGCTGTAGCTGAGTCCTTCTCGATGTAATCCAAGCAGAAACTCCACAACACTGGTGGCTGTAGCTGTAGTGTAGGTAGTTCCTGTTTTGGAGCAATACCGTTCCCATTTTCTTATGTTGGTCAGGTATTGTCTCCTGGTGGACTCCCGGTGGGATGCGGCCATCATGTTTATGGCGTCCTCAGACAGTCCCAGGCCCAGTAGAGGTCTTTTTAAAATCTGCAAGCCAGGAGATTGACTCTGTCATGGCACGGGTGACTAATGCCTGACACTGGGTGGATTAATAACTGTCGACTGCTGGGGAATTCCAACGGTGTTTCAACAGCCATATCGAAAGCCACTGGGAACCATGGCTGTGTAGGCCACTCAGGTATTATCAAGATTCCTGAAGCAGAATCCAATTGAATCTTGCGTAATACCCGACTGATGAGGCAGAAAGGAGGGAAAGCATAAAAAGAACATTTTCCCCCAATGCAGCGAGAATGCATCAACTGCTGCTGCCTCAGGGTCTGGTTCCCAAGCGACATACGTTGGTACCTGGTGATTCAGCCTGGATGCAAATAGATCGATATCTGGTGTGCCATATTGCTTAGTAATTTCAGCAAATACTTTGGGATTTAACATCCATTCCATGTTATCATTGAATCTGCGTGACCTGGTGTCTGCCACTGTATTTTGCTTACCTGGTAGGTAAGTTGCTGATAACCAAATATGCCTTTTAACACACCATTGCCAGATTAGGTTGGCCAAATTGTCACACGATATCGACTTTATACCACCCATGTGATTGATATAAGCCACCACCGTGGTATTATCTAATTGCAACCGGACATGTGCATGATGCGTATTAGATGAATATGCTTTTAACCCATAAAACGCACCCAACATTTCTAAGTAGTTGATACCCCGTGTCTGTAGGCAAGATGATTCAAATTTAGTCCATCTGCCCCCTGTGCTGGATTGCATGTTAGTTGCTCCCCAGCCCAAAGCTCTGGCATCCGTTTGAATGGTTAATACTGGGTTGGTGATTATTATGGGACTGGAGCTGAGCCTTACGTTCCTTGCCCACCATTGTAACTCTGGAATGGATTCAGCAGTTAAACTCATAGCTCGGTCAAAGTGACCTGAGTTTTGCTTTAGTGCACGCACTTTTGCTCTTTGCAAATTTTGATAGTGCAAAGGCCCAAATTGTACAGCTGGAAAAGCTGCTACCATTTTGCCAATAACTCTAGCTACCTCCCGTATGGTTGGCTGATGTTTATTCATGAGTTCGTTGCATGATAGCGCCAATTCTGATGCTTTCCCCTTCGGCAGAGTTACAATCATGCGAACAGTATCAATCGTAAATCCAAGATAGTCCATGACAGTGGACGGTGTAAAATTGGATTTATCTGGATGTATGACAAACCCCAAAGTTTCAAACAAACGTTTGGTGGCTGCTACTGCCAGAATGGCTGTCTCCAAGGTTTTTCCCACTATTAAAATGTCGTCCAAATACGCCATGACTATATGCTTTTGTTTCCTCAATAATGCCAAGGCAGGTTTTAAGGTTTTAGTGAACAGCCTTGGAGCAGAGGTTAGCCCATTTGGTAAGGCTTTAAATTGCCATAGCTGTTTCATCCAGATACATTTTAAGTATTTACGATGCTCCTTATGTATGGGTACTGAGTAGTAGGCTTCTTTTAAATCAATGCTTGCTAGAAAGTACCCTCTAGAAACCAATAGTCTGGCTGTTTCAAAAGTATCCATCTTGAAATGTATATACCTGACAGACTTGTTTAAAATAGTTAAGTCAATGCCGATGCGTCGTCCACCATCTTTTTTGATTTTAGTGAAAATATTAGACACAAATTCCAAAGGTTCATGTTTTGTTCTTTCAATGACACCTTTTGCTTGTAACCTCATCAGTTCAGCTTGACCCTCTTGTTTCTCTTTGACTGAGAGGGTGAATACCCTTTGGGGTATATGCTGAACTGGTGGAATGTTTTCATGAACAAAGTCAATTTTGTAGCCATGAACGCTGCTGAGTATATACTTGTCACTAGTGATGGATTCCCATGCATCCAAAAAACAAGTGCAATCTCCCCCCTGTTAGTATAGAGCCCCTACTGCTCATATGCTGAGAGGAACCAGACCCACCTACCTCCATGGTTATTGGTGCTTCTTCTTCTGCCTCTTCGCTGGGCGATGAGGAGTCTGCTGGCCTGTAGAGGGTTGATGTTGATATTGATGTTGTTGGGGGTGGCGCATTTTCCATGGAGTCCCCTCTGGGCCCTGGCCTAAAAAAGGCTTACGGGGAATGGTTGCGGACCCCGAGCTTTCACCAGTCCCATAGTGTGGTCGACGACTGGTGGACGCCATGGGGTACTGCTGCCTGGGTTTGTTAGGTCTGCTCGGTCCTAAACCTGCCCTCACGAGACCAAAGGTCTTGGATTCTTCCTCTAGGTCTTTCACCTTTTTTGGAAGGTCTTTCCCAAAGAGCAGAATAGGAGGTTCTGAACCCGGTGTTTTGCAAAGTCCCGCAAAATTTAGGGTTGAGGGCAGGCTTGATAATTTCCTTCCGTAAATTGTTTATTTCATATTGAGTGGTGCACAGCAGAGCTAATGTGTCTTGCTGATTTGTGGGGATGTCCACACCATCAATGGACCAAGCATAAGATGTTATTCCTGCAGTCAGGAGTTTAAGGATTTTCTGGAGCTTCAACTCCAGGTTCCTGATGTTCTGCCCCAAATGTCCCCAAATTTGGCTGTTTACAGCGGGTACATTCAATGATGTACAATTTACTGGGGCTGTATATAGTTCAAGAGCCTCATTGACCACCTGTTCTTGTAGGGGTTTTGAGGACAGGTGGTTAATGCTGGCTGCAAGTTTCGGCTCTAATGGCCGACCCGCTTGTGGAATGGCCACGTAGCGGTTGACCACACCCAGCAGCTCTTCCTGATCCTGTACACCCTGCGTACTCCCGACATCTTCAGCCAGTGACCCCTCTTCTTGACCAGCCCAGACCTGGTCGCCAACGCTGCCTTCAAAAGAAGGTGAAGCAATGGCCAGTGCCGTAAAGGGCACTGCGGGAGTGCCTGAACTCCCTTGGCGAGGCTGCTGCTGCTCTCTCAGCAGATCTCGCTGGAGCAATTGCTCCATAAGCCGTTCCATGCGGCTTAGGCGGCTGCCTGTGTCGCTCTCGAGCGGTGAGGCATCTTCATCCGAATCGTCGGACACTACCGCCCGGTTCTGGCTGCAGGTACCTCCAGCCCGCTGCTCAGGCAGCACTAGCGGTGCTGGGCTCGGCTCGGTAGTTATACACGCCGCCTCTTTCCCCCCCTCCAAAGAGCATTTCTCAACGGAGGACGAACGGGGGCGAGCTGCAGACTTCTTTCCTCTGGCCTTGCTCATTCTTCCTGGAACACAAGCACCACAGAGAAAAGACACACGGCCACGGTAAAACTTACCTGTCGGCCCGACTTTTCGATTTATAGCGGGAGCGCCTGAACTCCCGTCCTTCGCGGGTGCACTGCATGAACGCTAATGTCGCGCATGCGTGCTGGACGGGGTCTTCACGTAGTCACTCACGTGACTCCGAAGTAAAATAATTTATTTAATTGTGCTGAACATTATAAATTTAAATCGCCTAATGTGCAAAAACTTGAAGTACTATAGTAGAGTCATAGAGTCATACAGCATGGAAACAGGCCCTACGGCCCAACTTGCCCACACCTGCCAACATGTCCCATCTAGTAGACACCTGCCAACATGTCCCGTGCACTAGTCCTACCTGCCAGCATTTGGTCCATATCCCTCCAAACCTGTCCTATCCATTTAGCTGTCTAACTGCTTATAAACGTTGCGATAGTCCCTCCCTCAACTACCTCGTCTGGCAACTTGTTCCAAACACCCACCACCCTCTGTGTGAAAAACCTACACCTCAGATTCCTATTAAATCTTTTCCCCTTCACCTTAAACCTATGTCCTCTGTTCCTCGATTCCCCTACTCTGGGCAACAGACTCTGTGCATCTACCCACTCTATTCCTCCCATGATTTTGTACACTATCCAATTTATACCCTATAAGATCAGTTGTATAACTATGCAGTGGGGTTCTTTTATTCAAAATTATTTTAAAAAAATGCTCATAAGAAGGAAATCTGATGGACACTAATGCACAGCTAGGGATTTTGAAATTACTAGATATCTTTGTTGCTAAATGATTCAGTTTTGATGCTTCTATCATAATAATCACTCTTCTGTCATGTCACCATCCCTTCAAATATATTGGTTTAATTCACATAATGGTTAAGACGAGGTCACAATGACATTGACGCGCTGAAATGATAGGAAAATAGTGCCAGTGGTATTTCATTGAATGCTGGGGATGGACATTTAAGATTGACAATGTCTCAATTACTATCCATCAAATTGTTGCATGTAAGTCGTGTTCAGAAATACATGAGGAGAAGCAGCTTATCATCAAGTTTCATTTAGTTTAGTTTAGAGTTAAAGCACGGAAAAAGGTCCTTCGGCCCACCGAGTCCGCACCGACCAACGTTCCCCCCACATTAACACTACCCTACACACGCTAGGGACAATTTTACATTGTTATACCACGCCAAATAATCTACAAACCTGTACCTCTTTGGAGTGTGGGAGGAAACCGAAGATCTCGGAGAAACCCCACACTGATCATGGGGAGAATGTACAAACTCCGTACAGACAAGCAAGCGTAGTCAGTATCGAACCCGGGTCTCTGGTTCTATAAAGCAGTAGCTCTACTGCTACGCCACCGTGTTCCTGTTCAGGAAAAATTGCGATAAGCAACTTATCTTCAGGTTCTTCAGCCACATTGGAACAATGGTCAAGACAGCACACCACTGCCTCTACTTCTTTAGAAGGCATAGAAAGTGTGTCATGTCCCCAACAACCCTCACCAACCTCTACAGATGGGCTGTAGAAAGCATTTTGTCGGGACGCATCACAGCATGGTTTGGGAACAGCTCCATCCAAGACTGTAAGAAATTGCAGAGAATTGTGGACGCTCCCTAGACCATCACACAAAACTAACATCCCTTCCATTGACACCATCTACACTTCACGCTGCCTCGGCAAGGCCACCAGCGTTATCAAGGGCGAGTCGCTCCCGTCACTTCTTCTTCTCCGCTTTCTCATCAGGCAAGAGGCAAGGAAGTGTGGAAACGCACACCTCCAGATTCAGGGACAGTTTCTTCCCGGCTGTTATCTGGGAACTGAACCATCCTCTGACCAACCAGAGAGTGGTCCTGTCCTCCAATCTACCTCATTGGAGACCTTCGAAATATCTTTCATCGGACTTTACTGGACTTAATCTTGCACTAAATGTTATACCCTTTATCCTGTATCTGTGCACTGTGGATGACTTGATTGTAATCATGTATAATATTTTAGCTGACTGGATAGCCTGCAACAAAAAAACAGTTTGCTCTACCTCGGAACCCATGACAATAATAAACTAAGCTAAACTAAATTCCATCTAGGCATGTTAAAGCCCTCTGGAATTAACAATGAATTCAACAATTTCAGATAACCAACCTTTCCAGTTTATATCAGATCTTGCCCGAACCTTTGACTAAATCCAGCATTCATTTTCTCATTTCAGATTCCCACCATCAGCATTGTTTTCCTTCTCCAATGCTTCTTACACTATCTTACACATGTATCTTATATTTCCAGCATTGTCTTTTCCATTTTAAAAAAAGGACACAAAGTGCTGGAGTAACTCAGCGGGTCAGGCAGCAGCTCTGGAGAATATGGATAGGTGACGTTTCACACTGTGCTGGAGTAACTCAGCGGGTCAGGCAGCATCTCTGGAGAATATGGATAGGTGACGTTACATGTCGGGACCCTTCTTCAGACTGATTGTGGTGGGGTGGGTGGGGGTGGTGCGGGAGAGAAAGCTGGAAGAGTGGAGGAGCAGGACAATGCCTGGTAAGTGATAGGTGGATACAGATGAAGGGGGTGGGGGGGAGGGGGTGATAGGCAATGTCCAGAAATGAGAAGCCAAAGGCGTGAGGTAAGGATAGAAGAAGTGCAAATTGTGAGGCCAGAGGAAGGAAGAGATGAGTTTAACTTGGCATCCTGGACACCGTGGGCCGATGGGCTAGTTCCTGTGCTGCACTGTTCTACGTTTTGTGTGTTACTTTCATGAATGTTACTCTCTCTCCTGGTATCAAAGTGGATTCCAATTTATGTAGTATTTGTTCATAAATTTGTTCATTATTCATGCTGCAATTGGAGAGAAAATCAGAGATATACGGCTGGTATTGTGCACTGGCATGTTGTCCAGGGAGAGAGAGTTAGATAGAGCTCTTAGGGATAGCAGAGTTAAGGGATATGGAGAGAAGGCAGGAACGGGGTACTGATTGTGGATGATCGGGCATGATCACATTGAATGGCGGTGCTGGCTCGAAGGGCTGAATGGCCTACTCCTGCACCTCTTGTCTATTGTCCATTGTCAAAAAACCACAAAATGAACATACGGCTTGGAAATGGACACTGGCCCATTTCACTGTGTTTATGTTAAAGTGCCTTCCTGTTTTATGATTTGAAGGAAGCACTCATTGTCTGTGGTGTGGATGTTGTACTGATTACTGACTCTACAGGCACATTTCCTCAAAGAAAGAGCTTTTGCCAACTATAAAAAAATCAACTTCAATACCAAATGTTTCTCCCAATGGCTCCTGATAATTAACTCCTAAAAGGCGAAAAACACAACAAAAAAAACACCCATCATATAATATGGGCCAGGCATGCGGCAATTGGATAGGAAGGAACTGCAGATGCTGGGTTAAACTGGAGATAGACACAAAGTGCTGGAGTAACTCAGCGGGACAGGCAGCATCTCTGGACAGATGTAATGGGTGACGTTTCGGGTCGAGACCCTTCTTCAGACTGATGTCAGGGGGGAGGGAGATACATAGATAAGGAGGTGGTAAGGTACGAAAACAGTACAAAGGGGATGGAGATCAAGGATAATGTAGAAAAGATCATTGTTAGATGGGAGAAGGCAACAACAAAGCAAACAGAGATAAAATTTAGTTGGACTGGTTGGAGAACTGGGAAGGGGGATGGATGGAGAGAGAGGGAAAGCAAGGGTTACTGGAAGTTAGATAAGTCGATGTTCATACTGTTGGGGTCTAAGCTGCCCAAGTGAAATATGAGATACTATTGGGACTAGCTTAATTTAGTTTATTGCCATGCGTACCGAGGTACAGTGAAATGTTTTTTGTTGCGTGCAATCCAGTCAGTGGAAAGACTATGCATGATTATAATTGAACCATCCACAGTGCACAGATACAGGATAAAGGGAATAACGTATAGCGCAAGATTGTCCAGTGAAGTCCGATTAAAGATAGTCCGAGGGTCTCCGATGAGGTAGCTAGTAGCACAGGACTGCTCTCTGTTTGTTGGACAGATGGCTCAGTTGCCTGATGACAGCTGGGAAGAAACTGTCGCTGAATCTGGAGATATGTGTTTTCTCACTTCTGTACCTATTCTTTGGAGCGCAGAAGGTTAAGGGGGGACTTGATTGAGGTCTTTAAAATGATGAGAGGGATCGACAGAGTTGACGTGGATAAGCTTTTTCCATTGAGAGTAGGGAAGATTCAAACAAGAGGACATGATTTCAGAATTAAAGGACAGAAGTTTAGGGGTAACATGAGGGGGAACGTCTTTACTCAGAGGGTGGTGGCTGTGTGGAATGAGCTTCCAGTGAAAGTGATGGAGGCAGGTTCGATTTTATCATTTAAAAATAAATTGGATAGGTATATGGATGGGAAAGGAACGGAGGGTTATGGTCTGAGTGCAGGTAGATGGGACTAGGTGAGAATAAGTGTTCGGCACGGACGAGAAGAGCCGAGATGGCCTGTTTCCATGCTGTAATTGTTATATGGTTATATGTAACGCTTGCCTGACAGTAGAGGGGAGAAGAGGGAGTGGCCGGGATGCGATTGTCCTTGATTATGCTGCTGGCCTTGCCAAGGCAGCGTGAAGTGGAGTCAATGAAAGGAAGGTTGGTTTGCCTGATGGTCTGGGATGCGTCCACAAATCTCTGCAATTTCTTGCACCTTGGATGGAGCTGTTCCCAAACCATGCTGTGATGCATCCCGAAAAAATGCTTTCATGTTTGGACGGGGAATAATAGGTCGGCGTAGATGAGTTGGGTCGAAGTGCCTGATTTTATGCTGCATGGCGCTATGATTCTATTATGTCGCATTTTCAGTCTGAAGAAGAGCCCTGACCCGAAAGGTCACCCACCCACATTGTCCAGAGATGCTCCCTGGCCTGCCTAACTTACCCCTTGGCTTTGTGTCCTTTTGTGAATGAACCGGATTCTGCAGTTCCAGTTCCAAGTGAGCGCAGCGCGTAGAGTCGTGGCACAGTCCTTCACATGGCTAAGCCTCTCGCCTCCCATGATGAAGATTGGTGGCAGGAGTGAAGCTGATCTATGTGATGGGACTGGGCTACCTCCCCAACTCTCTGCAATTTCTTGCCAGCTTGGGCAGAGCAGTTCCCAAGCCAAGCTGCAATACGACCCAATGGATGGACACAAAATGCTGGAGTAACTCAGCAGGACAGGCAGCGTCTCTGGAGAGAAGACCCTGTTGAGATCCTGAGGGGAGGTTCTCAACCCGAAATGTCACCCATCCCTTCTCTCCAGAGATGCTGCCTGTTCCGCTGAGTTACTCCAGCATGTTGTGTCTATCTTCGGTGTAAACCAGCATCTGCAGTTCCTGCACGTGCATCTCACCGCTGTGCTTTTTAAGTGATGTGCTGTCCAAGGATACTTTCAGTTGGCAGTGCAGTAAAACTTACAATGAACCAGGAGGTCTAACGATGAGAGGAAATCAGTGGATCAATCTTATAGACAGAATGCAATCTTCCAGGAATTAAAATACCGTAGATGTCCGAAGGAGATATTTTTAAAGAGTCGAGTTCCCATGAATCAAGATGCGGAGATATCTCGCTTTGATAAAGGTAGACAGGAATTTAGTTTAATTTAGAGGTGCAGCGCGGAACAGGCCCTTCGGCCCACCGAGTCCGCGCCGACCAGTGATCCCCGAACACTAACACTATCCTACACACGCAAGGGACAATCTTTACACTCACTCCAAGCCAAATTAACCTACATACCTGTACGTCTTTGGAAACAGAGGATCTCGGAGAAAACCCATGTGTGTCACGGGGAGAACGTACAAACTCTGTACAGACAACACCCGTAGTCAAGATCGAACTGCGGTCTCAAGAGCTGTAAGGCAGCCACTCTACCGCTGCGCCACCATGCTGCCCTCCTAATTATTGTGGGAGAACACGTAACTGCATTAATTATGTGGAGCCTTGGTGTATTGTCAAGCCTCAGTATTCATCACGAGTCTTGAAACACCTTTGTATTCTACAAGGCCTATTGATTTTAACGGCCAAAGGAAATTGGAAATATATTGTTTGAATTCCAGGAGTAAAATTCATCATCAAAATGAAATATTTTAATAAGTCGACGATAAATTATCAAAATTTACATCCTGCTTTTCAGTCTGTCTTGTTAAAGTTGATATAATTGCACTGAAGAATTGCTTCCTTTAGTCAATGCTGTCTAATCCATTGCAAAATAATGCTATGTAACACAGATAGAAAATGGATATTTGCTTGCACGTGAAGCATGCAAGTACATTACATTTATAAATGTGTTAAACCGTCGGAAAATAAACTGTTAGGGACAAAACAGAGAGGGAAATCACGTGGGCTATCAAAATGGGCAATGCAATTTCTAAAGAAGGATTTCAGCTTAGAAAAACAAAACACCACCAGTACCATGGGAACTAGTTAACTCTGGTCAGACATACCTCTGGACTCTGATCTCCAAGACACACATACTGAGATAAATACAAATGTAGTCAGAATCTCAATGTCTGTAGCATCGAGACACGGGAACATGGACAGGATACCATAATAAGTGGTTAGATGCAGTAAGCTGAATAATTTGGTGTGTGTCTGAGTTAAAGGCAAACATCATAGTTGCTTATTTTCCCAACAGTCAGGAGTGAAAACACAAAGTGCAATGGTGATGACGAAGCTGATTTTAATCCTCTTCACAGTCATAGAGTCATACAGCATAGAGTCATTCGACGTGGAAACTGGCCCTTTGGCCCAACTTGCCCACAACGTTCCATCTACACTAGTCCCACCTGCACTTGGCCCTCAGAAACCTACCCTAACCATGTACTTGTCCAAATGTTTCTTAAATGTTCTGATAGTACCTGCCTCAACTACCTCCTCCGGCAGCTCGTTCCATACGCCCCTCGTCCCACGTGGACGGACATTGCAACAGCAATGCCACACTAGGAGCAATTTCTTGCTTCTTTGAGACATGTAAGACCATTTGATCCTGTGGACCATGGAGGAGGGATCTCATTGCAACCTACCAGATGCCGCCAGCAATGGCTGCCTCGCCAACAGTCTGTCAGTCCCTTCTCTTCTTTGTGTTTAATAATATGTGTTAAATGTATGTTATTAGTGTTCTTTAGTTTGTTTTATGTGGAGGTTGGGGGAAACTCAACGGAGATGCAATTTTTTTGTATCATATCTCCGTCCGCACTGCGGCCTAACATCAAGGAATTGGCGGCCTTTGCTGGAGATCGACGAGAGCTCTGCCGCAGAGCCTGAGGACTTACCATCACAGAGCCCGCGATCCCTTTGCAGGGGATCACCTCGGAGCTCCAACCGTGAGCGCTTGCGGACTTTAACATCACAGAGGCCGACTTCGGGGACTCTATGCCGGGGGAGTTTCGACCGCCCCGATGCAGAGGTTTTGATCGCCCCAACGCGGGGCTTTGATCGGATGGTTCAACTGCCCTAACCGTGGTTGAATAAAGAGGAAGAAGATTGGACTTTTTGGCCTTCCATCACAATGAGAAACGTGGGGAATCCACTATGGTGGATATTTATGTCAACTTTTATGTGTATCTTGCTTTTTTTTCATATGGCTGTATGGTAATTCGCATATCACCGTACGGTTGCCAGTCCTGCAGCTGTCCGTTTTTTTCACTTCTTTTCTTTATTTTTAGTATGTTAAAAGTGTTAGTTGGGGGTCTAATCTTTTTATGTGTGGGGGGGGTGGTGGGGGGGAAGGGGGAAACTGCTTTCTCAAGTCCCTACCTGCTTGGAGAGGCGGCTTTCCTCGAGCAGCAACTTCGACCCGTCCTCGCGGCCTACCAGCGGGGTCTACAGCGGCGTTTTCCTGAGGGGACCTGGCCAGAACCTCAGCTTCAGAGGCGGCGCAGCGCTGGGGCTCTATCGCGGAGCGGAGCGGGCGAAGCCTTGCCTGGGTCGCCGCGCTGGAACTCCGGTATGCTGCGACCGCCGATAAAAACATCGCGGAGCCGCGGGTCTGGGGAGCGGCCGGCAGCGGGCGGCGGCGCTGAACTTTACACTTCTGGAGCCTGGGATCTCTCGCCGAGATCGCCAGTGTGTGGAGCTCCGTCCAGCACGGCCTGTTGGCTTGGAAGCCGCGGTCTCCGGTAAAGAGGCGGCTGTTCCTGGCACCCCAAGCCACCGAGAGGGTCTACCGACGCCGGAGTACCATCACCCGGTGAGAACAGCCGGAAACATCGGGCCTCCGTAGCGGCGACTGTGGAGGCCTCACTAGGCCCGACTACTTAGGGTGGGGATGGGGGTATGGGGACTGGACTTTGTGCCTTCCCCCACAGTGGGAACCATTGTGGGGGGATGTTTTTAATGTTTTATGTTAAATTCTTTACTGTTGTGTTTTATCTTTATCAGTGTGCTGCAGATGGCTCTGGGGGCGAGAGTGAACGCTGGGGCGATTGGTTGCCTCTGCTCTCTCTCCGAATCGTGTATTGTTGCTGCATATGTGTTTTTGTTTTATGCTTGTGTTAATTGTCAAGTGTCCTTGAGAGTCTTGAAAGGAGCCCTATAAATAAAATGTATTATTATTATTATTATTATTATTACTACTGTGCCTTAATTGGTACATGTGACAATAAAAGTTCTTAGAATCCTTTGAATCCTTTGGATAAGGAAAGGCCTAGACAGAGTGGACGTGGAAAGGATGTTTCAAGTCATGGTAGAGTCTAAGACCAGAGGACACAGCCTCTCAGGATAAAAGTTTGTACCTTTTAGAATGGAGATGATGAGGAATTTGTTCAGCCAGAGGTTGGTGAATCTGTGCTACAGATGGCAGTGGAGGCCAAGATGTTAGGTATTTTTAAAGTGGAGACTGAGAGTTTCTGGATGGATTCTTGATTAGTAAGGGATTCAAAGGTTATGGGAAGAAAGCAAGACAATGGGGTAGAGAGGAAAAAATAGATCAGCCATGGTTGAAGATAGACACAAAACGCTGGAGTAACTCAGCGGGACAAGCAGCATCTCTGGAGAGAAGGAATGGGGCCGAACGGCCTAATTCTGCTGTCATAACTTATTTCAGAAGAGCTGTGTGAACTTAAGAACTCATGAACATCTTCAATCTATTACCAGGTGGCACACAGCACAAAATCGAGCAGGGGACTGAATGTGCGTTTGGTATCATTGGCTTTTCATCTCAAATTCTCAGAATGACTTTGGGATTATTGAAACCAAGGAGATGCTTTTAAATTACATTTTTTTGAAATGCAAAGTCTCATCTTCTGTTTACTGGTAAAGCACAGTTATCAAAGTCCTTGTTAGCCACTGAATGCTTCTTTCTAAGGCAAAGAGTCACTTTAAATTAGTGCTCCGAAGGTTGCCAAGCAACAGAGCACTAAGGCACTGCGACTAAAACTATGCGTTCCATTTGTTGCTCATTTAGAGCCAGGCTGACCTAATCAGAAGGATGGAATTTAAACCGCAAAGTTTCAGTAAAACTAATCCCCCATCTCCTGTACCCCAACCCCTCACCCACAACACCATTTTTGTTTAAGAAAGAACTGCAGATGCTGGATAAAATCCAAGGTAGACACAAAATGCTGGAGTAACTGCGGAGAGAATGAATGGGTGGCGTTTTGGGTCGAGACCCTTCTTCAGACTGATGTCGGGGGAGGGGGTGGGAGAAAGATAGAAAGTAGGCGGAGACAGTAGGACTAGTAGGAGAACTGGGAAGGGTGACGGGAAGGAGAGAGAAAGCAAGGGCTATCCGGTTCGAGAAGTCAACGTTCATACCGCTGGGGTGCATGACTTCTCTAACTTCAGATTACACCCCAGCGGTATGAACATTGACTTCTCTAACTTCAGATACAGCACGGAAACAGGCCCTTCGGCCCACCGAGTCCGCGCCGACCAGCGATCCCCGCACGTTAACACTATCCTACACATATTAGGGACAATTTACGCATATACCAAGCCAATTAACCTACAAACCTGTACGTCTTTGGAATGTGGGAGGAAACAGAAGATCTCGGCGAAAACCCACGCAGGTCACAGGGAGAACGTACAAACTCCGTACAGACAGCACCCGTAGTCAGGATTGAACCCGGGTTTCTGGCGCTGTGAGGCAGCAACTCTACCGCTGCTCCACAGTGCCGCTTTAGGAGAATTGACTTTGAGTATCACCAGATCCAACATGTCAGACTGCCCTGGCTCGGGCCATTTCAGATGAACTGGTATAGCTGGTACAATTTCACAGCGTTGTAACTCGTCTTTTGAAAGTCGGCTCAGGGAACCATATGACTTCTGCTAGGTGCAAAACTGGTGCTGGGAGACTGCCAACAAGAAGTGGAAGAAAAGACCTTGATAAATCTGAAAGAGATGCTCCACGCACACAGACAGGCTGGACGGAAATGCCAGTACTCAGAAGAGCTGTGTTTTGACTGCTCCACTGCAAAATCTCCTCAAGGTATGCTTTCTTTGAAGAATTTTTCTCTTCTCTCTGACAGTGGATCAGTGAGGCCCTCTCAAGAGAGAAGGAATGGGTGACGTTTCGGGTCAAGACCCTTCTTCTTTCAGAGTTACTCCAGCATTTTGTGTCTACCTGGTGATTTAAACCAGCATCTGCAGTTCTTTCCCAGACGTATTTAGTTTCAGGAACCTGCACTCAATCCATTGCTTCTCACATCAGTTCCAGTCAGAGGAACGGTCCCGACCTGAAATGCCACCCATCCATGTCCTCTGGAGATGCTGCCTGACCCGCTGAGTTACTCCAGCACTTGCGGCTACATTTTTTTCTGTCGCTGCTTTTCTCGGAAATCTGTGTCCCTTGTGAATAAACCCTTTTCAATATTTTCTTGCAAATGTGCATTTGTGAACTCTGAATCTCTGGTCAAATGGCAGCATGGTGGAGCAGGGGTAAAGTTACTGGCTTTCAGTGCTTACAGATCCAGAGTCCTGGGTTCGATCCCGACTACGGGTGCTGTCGGTATGGAGTTTGCACGTTCTCCCCGTGACCTACCTGGGTTGTCTCCGAGATCTTCTGTTTCCTCCCACATTACAAAGACGCGCAGGTTTGTAGGTTAATTGGATCGGTATCATTGTAAATTGCCCTAGGATGGTGTTAATGTGCGGGGATCGCTGGTCGGCACGGACTCCGTGGGCCGAAGGGTCTGTTTGCGCGCTGTATCTTTAAACTAAGCTAAACTAAGGATGGTCATGGAGTGGAGTAGAGAGCAGCAGGAATGACTGAGGGGTGAAAAATGAGAGAGGGTCTCACTGAACTCTCGTCAGAGGGAAGAGAAAAATTCTTCAAAGAAGGCATACCTTGAGGAGATTTTGCAGTGGAGCAGTCAAAACGTCGCCTATCACACAGCTCTTCTGAGTACCGGCATTTCCGTCCAGCCTGTCTGTGTGCGTGGAGCAGCTCTTCCAGATTTATCAAGGTCTTTTCTTCCACTTCTTGTTGGCAGTCTCCCAGCACCAGTTTTGCACCTAGCAGAAGTCGTATGGTTCCCTGAGCCGTCTTTCAAAAGACGGGTTACAACGCTGTGAAATTGTACCAGCAATTCCAGTTCATCTGAAATGGCCCGAGCCAAGTCTGTAGAAACCAAGCCAGGTTGTGGAAAATGTCCAAGTCAGGGCAACCTGACATGTTGGATCTGATGATAAAGTCAGTTGTCCTAAAGCAGCACAGTGGAGCAGTGGTAGAGTTGCTGCCTTAGAACGCCAGAGGCCCCGGTTCGATCCTGACCATGGGTGCTGTCTGTATAGAGTTTGTATCTTCGCCCTGTGACTGCTTGGGTTTTCTCCGGGTACTCCGGTTTCCTCCCACACTTCAAAGATGTACAGGTTTGTAAATTAATTGGTTTGGTATAAATGTAAATTTTCTCTAGTGTGTGTAGGATAGTGTTAATGTGCGGGGACCGCTGGTTGGTGCGGACTCGGTGGGCCGATGAGCCTGTTTCTGCGCTGCATCTCTGAAACCCAAACTAGCTCTGGTGGGACCCAGGAGACAGTCATGCTTTCATCCATCTGTTCTGATTCCAGCCCAGCGAAAACCACATTGGGTGAAAAAGCTGGGGGGAAAAAAAGCTTATGTTTAAGCTGTAAATCCTTTCATCTGTATGAGAACATCAGACACAGAGCACATTTGGATCCTTTTGTACTTACTCCCAATTCAACAGGATCAGCGCCAACCTCCTGCAATCTCCCCATTTCATGTCATTTCTTTAATATCTAAAGATTCTATCAATATCAGAATGTTCTCAGCTGCTGAACTCCAAAGCTCTTTTCCGGCAGACGCCTCAGATAACTCACTACTCTCTGCGTGAAGACATTTCTTCTCATTTCAAGCCGGAACGGTTGGACTCATAGTATCATATTACATGGAGAGGTGCCCTTCGGCCCACCATGCCCAATGCCGACCTAAATGACCCAACTAAGCTGGTCCCATTCGCCCGCATTTGGCCCATATCCCTCCAAATCGCTCCGATCCAAGTTAATTGCCGTGCGATGTTTTAGCGACATTTCGTGAAATATTCGGAACCTTCTTTCTGAATTCAGACAGAAGAAATTTATTGTCAATGGACGTCTGTGTCTTCCGAACACAATTTCTCCTGGAACTGGAATCGCGAGCAAAAGCTGGAGGAACTCAGCAAGTCAGCCAGCATCTGTGGAGGAAGTGGACTGAAGATGTTTGGGTTAGGACCCTTCTTCAGACTGATTGAGTCGGGGAGGGGTGAAATCTGAAAAGGAGAGGAGGGGCCAGGATAAAGTCTGTCAATTGAAAGATGATACAGATATGGGGGGAGGGGGGGGGTCATTGACAGATGGGTAGAGTAGGAGAGAAAGGTTGGAGGTGAAATGGAGACAAAGAATGATCCCAGGAATGAGTGGGTTAGCATATGATGTGCATTCAACAACAAAGGGCCTCTACTCGCTGGAGTTTAGAAGGTTGAGGAGGACCTCATTGAAACTTACAGAATAATGAAAGGCATAGTTAGAGTGGATGTGGAAAGGATGTTTCCACAGGTGGGAGAGTCTAGGACCAGAGGTCACAGCCTCAGAATTAAAGGGCGCTCTTTTAGAAAGGAGGTGAGGAGGAACTTCTTTAGTCAGAGGGTAGTTAATCTGTGGAACTCATTGCCACAGAGGGCTGTGGAGGCCAAGTCAGTGGATATTTTTAAGGCAAGTTCTTGATTAGAACAAGTGTTAAGGGTAGAAGGCAGGAAAGTGGGATTAGGAGGCAGAGATCAGCCAAGATTGAATGGCGGAGTGGACTCGATGGGCCGAATGGCCTGATTCTACTCCTATAACTTGCGAACAAAAGTGTATTGGTTAAGGAGGGAAGTGGAGGAGTGAAATCTAAAGCCAATGAAGCGTTATAGGTGGAAGGGGAAGAGGAAGGGGGGGAACGGGAAAGAGAGAGGATAAAATTAAAATGAGGGACATTTCTATCTCAGTTTGTATATCAAACTTTACATCAAACTTTACAGCTCCTCTCCCCGGCTATCAAACTTTACAACTCCTCCCTCTTTTGTCGTGGGGTAGACTGATACTGACTCCCCATCAACCCCCACCTCCTCAATCTTTGCACATCCCCCAAGCCTTTCCACTCGTCACTTTAATTTCATGTTTCATGTATTTTGTGTTTTTATAACTGTTGGCAGATCAATTTTCCTCCTGGGATAAATAAAGTTCTATCGTATCATAGAAACATAGAAATTAGGTGCAGGAATAGGCCATTCGGCCCTTTGAGCCTGCACCGCCATTCAATATGATCATGGCTGATCATCCAACTCAGTATCCCGTACCTGCCTTCTCTCCATACCCTCTGATCCCCTTAACCACAAGGGCCACATCTAACTCCCTCTTAAATATAGCCAATGAACTGGCCTCAACTACCCTCTGTGGCAGAGAGTTCCAGAGACTCACCACTCTCTGTGTGAAAAAAGTTCTTCCTCATCTCGGTCTTAAAGGATTTCCCCCTTATCCTTAAGTTGTGAACCCTTGTCCTGGACTTCCCCAACATCGGGAACAATCTTCCTGCATCTAGCCTGTCCAACCCCTTAAGAATTTTGTAAGTTTCTATAAGATCCCCTCTCAATCTCCAAAATTCTAGAGAGTATAAACGAGTCTATCCTGTCTTTCTTCATAAGACAGTCCTGACATCCCAGCAATCAGTCTGGTGAACCTTCTCTGTACTCCCTCTATGGCAATAATGTCCTTCCTCAGATTTGGAGACCAAAACTGTACACAATACTCCAGGTGTGGTCTCACCAAGACCCTGTACAACTGAAGTAGAACCTCCCTGCTCCTATACTCAAATCCTTTTGATGAACGCTAACATACCATTCGCTTTTTCACTGTGCTGCTGCACCTGCATGCCTACTTTCAATGACTGGTGTACCATGACACCCAGGTCTCGCTGCATCTCCCCTTTTCCTAATCGGCCACCATTTAGATAATAGTCTGCTTTCCTGTTTTTCCCACCAAAGTGGATAACCTCTCATTTATCCACATTATACTGCATCTGCCAAATCATTTTGCCCACTCACCCAGCCTAACCAAAACACCTTGCAGTCTCCTAGCATCCTCCTCACAGCTAACACTGCCCCCCAGCTTAGTGTCATCCGCAAACTTGGAGATATTGCCTTCAATTCCCTCATCCAGATCATTAATTATATTGTAAATAGCCGGGGTCTCAGCACTGAGCCCTGCAGTACCCCACTAGTCACTGCCTGCCATTGTGAAAAGGACCGTTTACTCTCTTTGCTTCCTGTTTGCCAGCCATTCTCTATCCACATCAATACTGAACCCCTAATGCCATTTGCTTTAAGTTTGTATACTAATCTCTTATGTGGGACCTTGTCGAAAGCCTTTCTGGAAGTCCAGATATACCACATCCACTGGTTCTCCCTTATCCACGCTACTAGTTACATTCTCGAAAAATTCCTCAACAAGATTCGTCAGACATGGATTTACCTTTCGTAAATCCATGCTGACTTTGTCCAATGATTTCACCACTTTCCAAATGTGCTGCTATCCCTATCTTTAATACCTGACTCTAGCAGTTTCCTCCACTACCGATGTTAGATTAACTGGTCTGTAATTTCCCGCTTTCTCTCTCCCTCCTTCTTAAAAAGTGGGGTTACGTTTGCTACCCGCCAATCCTCAGGAACTTACTCCAGAATCTAAAGTTGTTTTGAAAGATTATCACTAAATACATCCACTATTTCCTGAGCTACTTCCTTAAGTACTCTGGGATGCAGCCTATCTGGCCCTGGGGATTTATCGGCCTTTAATCTATTCAAATTTACCCAACACCACTTCCCGACTAACCTGGATTTCACCTCAATTCCTCCTTTGACCCACGGGTCCCCTGTATTTCCGGCGATTATTATGTCTTCCTTAGTGAAGACGGAACCAAAGTAGTTATTCAATTGGTCCGCCATATGCCTTGTTCCCCCATGATCAACTCACCTGTTTCTGACTGCAAGGGACCTACATTTATTTTAACTAATCTCTTTCTCTTCACATATCTATAAAAACATTTTGCAGTCAGTTTTTTATGTTCCCTGCCAGTTTTCTTTCATATCTATTTTTCCTTTCCTAATTAAGCCCTTTGTCCTCCTCTGGCTGGTCTCTGAATTTCTCCCAGTCCTCTGGTATGGCTGCTTTTTCTGGCTACTTTGTATGCATCATCCTTTGCTTTGATACTATCCCTGATTTCCCTTGTTATCCACGGATGCACTACCTTCCCCCGATTTGTTCTTTTGCCAAACCGGATGAACAATTTTTGTAGTTCATCCATGCAGTCTTTAAATGTCTTCCATTTGTATATCCACCATCAAACATTTTAGAATTAATTGCGGTCAAATCTTGGCCAATTCATGTCTCATTCCCTCAAAGCTACCCTTTCTTTCAAGTTCAGAAACCATTGTTTCTGAATTAACAATGTCACTCTCCATCCTAATGAAGAACTCAACCATATTATGGTCGCTCTTTGCCCAAGGGGGCACGTACAACAAGACGGTAATTACCCCTTCCTCATTACTCAAAAACCCAGTCTAAAATAGCCTGCTCTCTCGTTGGTTCCTCTACATGTTGATTTAGATAACTATCCCGCATACATTCCAAAAAAATCCTCTTCTCAGCACCCCTGCAAATTTGATTCACCCAATCTATATGTAGATTGAAGTCACCCATTATAACTGTTTTGCCTTTGTCGCACGCATTTCTAATTTCCTGTTTGATACCATCCCCAACTTAACTGCTACTGTTAGGTGGCCTGTACACTACACCCACCAGCGTTTTCTGCCCCTTAGTGTTTTGCAGCTCTACCCATACCGATTCCACATCCTCCAAGCTAATGTCCTTCCTTTCCATTGCGTTAATCTCCTCTCTAACCTGCAACGCGACCCCACCTCCTTTTCCTTTCTCTCTATCCCTCCTGAATATTGAATATCCCTGGATGTTCAGCTCCCAGCCTACGTCACCCTGGAGCCATGTCTCCGTGATCCCAACTATATCATAATCGTTAATAGCTTTCAACTCGTCCACCTTATTACGAATACTCCTTGCATTGAGACACAAAGCCTTCAGGCTTGTCTTTACAACGCTCTTACCCTTATACAATATAATGTTGAAAAGTGGCCCTTGGGAAGGATGTAGAAGAGAATGGAGACCGTTGTTGAAAGGAAATAGATAAAAAATTGGAAAGTGCCCTGGTTTTCAAGGGAAATTGGACACTTTGTTTCGCAAAAAGAGAGTTTATCTACATAATTATAGGAGGCATGGAGTACCTTAAGAAAGAAATTAGGGAAGGCTAAAAGAAGATATGAGGTTGCTTTGGCAAGAAAAGGTGAAAAGTAAACCCAAAGGGTTTCTACAGCTATATTAATAGCAAAAGGATACTTTACCATTTGGAGGAGATATTGAACATGCTTCCTCATACTGACACTTTGAAAAATATAAAAGTGGATAAGTCCAGGTTCCTGAGGATTTCCCTAGGACATTGACTTCCCTGCCTCTCATGGCTCTTGCCTCATCTGCTTTTTGAAAGCACACCATTTCCCCAATCCAGAGAGTTAATGGTGAATGGTGTTGTCAGGTTGGAGCCCACAGCACTATTGCATAATAATCATGATGGGCCTCCAGAGAGATTTGGGCCTGGGCAAAGATGGCAGATTGGAGTTTTAATGCTGATGTGAATGTGCTACATCTTGGCAACTGTGGTACAGACCTGTGCAGTTCCCATGTAGATAGGGTGGGTAATGTCCCTTTAAGGAGTTATAGGAAGGATGTCATAGAGAGAGTCCTAGAATGTGCCAGGGTTCTATGGTTACAGAGATTTGAAACAGTCCAGCCCATCCGTCCCTGACAGAGAATTTTTTGGCGGGGTTGGTAAGTGGTACGGGTGGTGGCCGGAGTCCTGAGTGCTGGAAGGGACGAGGGGCTAAATATGGTGATATGGTTATACAATTATGTTGAAAAGTGGCTTTTTTGATTTTTGCCCTGGTTTTGTTGCCTGCGCTACCTATTGCTTCTACCCTCATTTTACACCCACTGTACTGCTCTTGTAATCCCCTGCCACATTAGTTTACCCTCCCCGACAGCATAGCAAACACTCCCAAGGACATTGGTTCCATTCCAGCCCAGGTGCAGACCGTCCATGTTCAGGTCCCGAACTGTTGCCCTAAAAATTAGAATCCCTCCCCTTGCACATTTTTCAAGCACGTATTCATCTGCAATATCTCTCCTATTTCTACTCTGACTGGCCCGTGGTAACTGGTAATAATCCAGAGTTTTTTACCTTTGGTAGGTCCTATCTTTTAAGTTTAACTCCTACTTTTAAGTTCACCTTGTAGGACCTCATCCATTTTTTTTACCTATAATCGTTGGTGCCAATATGCACCACGACAACTGGCTGTTCACCCTCCCCCCCTCCAGAATGTTCTGCAGCCGTTCAGTGACATCCCTGACCCTTGCACCAGGGAGGCAACATACCATCCTGGAGTCTCGTTTGCGGCCGCAGAAACGCCTATCTATTCCCCTGACAATTGAATCCCCTATTACTATTGCCCTTCCCCTCTTTTTACCCCCCCTCATGTGCCGCAGAGTATCGTATCGTAAGATGCTGTGGAGGAAATGGACAGAAGATCTTTTGGGTCAGGATCGTTCTGGCGTGAAGCAATAGAAGTTTGAAACAACCTGAAACGTCACCTATTCCTTTTCTCCAGAGATGCTGCCTGACCCGCTGAGTTACTCCAGCACCTTTTGTCTAACTTCGGTGTAAACCAGCATCTGCAGTTCCTTCCTACAGCAATCATAACTTTCTCTGCTAGAGTTTAAGGTGGAATTTTTGCAGTATACAGTGTAATACCCCATAAATTCTTGATACATTGGAATGTGAAGTGGATTCTCTTGTGGAAGAATCTAGGAGCAAGGTCAGTATTAAAAAATAAAGAGATAAAATTCTTGTATCCTCCTACTATTGCCTCTTTGGCATAGTTTGAAACCGAGTGCTGATTTAATGTTCCACTATCTTTGATTTTATGGTTCCCTTCAACAGATGTCCTATTCTGTTGCTTTTTATTCTTGAAATTATTTGCCTGTTGGATTTTTGTAAATTATTTGTTGATAGTATAGATTAGTTTCGAGATACAGCGCGGATATAGGCTCTTCATCGCACTGACCAGCGATCCCCGCACATTAACACTATCCTACACACACATTTAGAGCCAATTTACCGTTAAACAATGCCAATAAACCTACAAACCTGTACGTCTTTGTAGTGCGGGAGGAAACCAATCTCGGAGAAAACCCACGCAGGTCACGGGGAGAACCTACAAACTCCGTACAGACACACAGCACCATCCGAGGTCACCCAGATGAATCTGGGACTCGGTCTCTACAACCTGCTACGCGACTCACCGAATTCTGCCACCAATAATTTCAGATATGCTGGCCTCTTTTGTCTTCCCTAAAGAGCCTGTCCACCAGCATGCAATCCATGCAAATGAGCGCGACCTAATACGTGGTCGCTTGAGCGTCCGGCGTCGCGGGGCCAGGTCCCACTTCGATCGCCGGAGCCGTGCGGAATTGTGCAGGAGTTCGTCCCGACATTGCACGGGGCTCCGAAAAAAACTGACCATGTTCAAAAAATTCCGCGCTTGCAACGGCTTGTCGGCCGGCAGTCGCCTCTGACACATTACACTCACCGCCTCGAATTCGTGCCTCCGTGACCCTCTCTGGTGTGTGCCTCCGTGACCCCTCTCTTGTGTGCCTCTGTGCCCCTCTCTGTGCGGTCCCCTCTGTCCTGGCGAACTAACCTTTAAGACTTCGCTCCAAGTTCGCCTCACTTCGCGCCGCGTTGCACTCACCCCACCTCTGTGCGGCCCCCGTGCGGTTTGGTCGCGCCTTCGCACGCAGGCGCTTGCTGTGGGAACGGCCCTGTTACATACCCGACTCCGCGCGGCCCCTGCTGCCGGTTTGATCGCGCACTCACCGCATGGAGTCCGGATGCTGGTAGGACAGGCCCTTAATTTCTTTAAAGACCTTCTGTCTTGACCTTTTTTTTGTTATCCTCACTATGCCTAACTCTCTTTTCCCTGGTGTGCATTAATCTTTACCTTCATTAATTTTACTGATCTGTGAGGTCCCATTAGTGTTTTGCTCGTTTTCACTTTTTAACAGAATACATTGTAAATACTTAACCATACTTTAAAATGCTTGCCATTGCTTGTTCCACATAGCTGTCCGATCATCACAGATTGTATCATAACCCCCGCCCTTAATGTCTCTGTTCCAATAATACCTTTTTCTCTTCACACTCATGATTATTATCCTTTTGATAAGGGTCCCATATAGGAGACCAAAAAGCAATAAGGTCCCACATAGGGATTAGGGGCAAAATTAGGGCACACGGTTATTGGGGTAAAGTGCTGACATGGATAGAGAAGTGGGTGGCTGACAAAACAAAGAGTAGGGATTAAACGTGTCCCTTGCCTCAGAATGGCAGGCAGTGACTAGTGGGTTACCGCAAGGCTCGGTGCTGGGACCACAGCAATTTTTACAATATACATCAATGATTTGGATGAAGGGATTCAAAGTAACATTAGCAAATTTGCGGATGACACAAAGCTGGGTGGCAGTGTGCACTGTAAGGAGGATGCTATGAGAATGCAGGGTGACTTGGACAGGTTGGGGGAGTGGGCAGATGCATGGCAGATGAAGTTTAATAATTGCGGATAAATGTGAGGTTATCCACTTTGGTAGCAAAAAACAGGAAGGCAGATTGCTATCTAAATGGTTCAAGTGGGAAAAGGGGAAGTACAACGGGATCATGGGGGGTCCTTGTACATCAGTCTATAAAAGAAAGTAAGCATGCAGGTACAGCAGGCAGTGAAGGAAGCGATATGGCGATGTTGGCCTTTATAACAAGAGGAATCGAATATAGGAGCAAAGAGGTCCTTCTGCAGTTGTACAGAGCCCTAGTGAGACCACACCTGGGATGTAGTTTGCAGTTTTTGTCCCCTAATTTGAGGAAGACATTCTTGCTATTGAGGGAGTGCAGCGTAGGTTTACAAGGTTAATTCCCGGGATGGCGGGGCTGTCATATACTGAGAGAATGGAGCAGCTGGGCTTGTACCACTCTGGAGTTTAGAAGGATGAGAGGTTTCTCATTGAAACATATATGATTGTTAAGGCTTGGACACGCTGGAGGCATAAAACATGTTCCCGATGTTGGGGAGTCCAGAATCAGGGCCACAGTTTAAGAATAAGGAGTAAGCCATTTTGAATGGAGACGAGGAAACACTTTTTCTCACAGAGAGTGGTGAAGAGTCTGTGGGATTATATAGCCTCAGAGGATGGTGGAAGCAGGTTTCTCTGGATATTTTCAAGAGAGAGCTAGATAGGGCTCTTGAAGATAGTGGAATCAGGGATATGGGGAGAAGGCAGGAACTGGGCACTGATTGGGGATGATCAGCCATGATCACATTGAATGGCGGTACTGGTCGAAGGGCCGGATGGCCTACTCCTGCACCTACTGTCTATTGTCTATTGTCTATTATCATAATTATTATCAGAATTTCTTCCTAATTCCTCATATTATTATCATCATAATAATAATTTCCATTTTAGGAACTCAATTTCTTGACATCCCTTTGCCCATTTTCTGGCCATTTATCCTCTAGGTTGTTTGGGCTCCACGGTGGCACAGCGGTAGAATTGCTGCCTTACAGCGAAAGCAGCGCCAGAGATCACGGTTCGATCCCGACAACGGGCGCTGTCTGTACAAAGGAGTGTGCACGTTCTCCCCCGTGACCTGCGGGGTTTTCTCCAAAGATCTTGGTTTCCTCCCCACACTCCAAAGAGGTACAGGTTTGTAGGTTAATTGCGTTTGGTAAATGTAAAGAAATTGTGTCTAATTTGTGTCGGATAGTGTTAATAGAAATTAGGTGAAGGTGTAGGCATTCAGCCCTTCGAGCCTGCACCGCCATTTCAATATGATCATGGCTGCTCACCAATCTCAGTATCCGTCCCTGCCTTATCTCCATACCTCTGATCCCTTAGCCAAGGGCCACATCACTCTTATATCATAGCCAATGGCTCTCAACTACCCTCTGTGGCAGAGAGTTCCAGAGACTCACCACCCTCTGTGTGAAGAAAGTCTTTCTCATCACGGTCTTAAGGTTCCCCCTTATCCTTAAGCTGTGACCCCTTGTCTGGACTTCTCGGGAAACTTCCTGCATCAAGCCATGTCCAACCCCTAAGAATTTTGTAAGTTTCTATAAGATCCCCTCTTAATCTCCTAAATTCCAGTGAGTATAAACCGAGTCTATCCAGTCATTCCTGGACATCCCAGGAATTCAGTCTGGTGCTCAGTTAATGTGCTGGAAGTTAAGTGGGAATCGCTGGTCGGCAAGGACCTGGTGGGCCAAATGCCTGTTTCCACGCTGTATCTCTATACTGAACTAAATTAAATCATGCTAATGCTACTTGTTTTTCACTCAAATTGTTTGCTCATTTTTCCTCCCATTGTGTGGACCCACACTTAATGTGCTTGACTCTATTTATGTTTAATCTCTGTGAACAAGCTTTCTGTTTCTTGTTACCGACACCTATTTTATGCATGTTATCTCAACCACTCTAATTCCCTATCTCCTTCTCGATTATTTCTGAACATGTATATCCCGCAGTGTTTGATACCCAGTCCTTATTTTTATACAACTGTATCTCAATAATCCCCACTATCTCTGTTCCATGCAGTGTACTATTACCTCAGTTCTCCTTATCTAATTTAAACACCATGTCTGTTGCTGCTGAATCATTTCTAACAGTTGATCCTCCAGCAGTATTTTGAGCTCTACATTTACCGTCCAGTTCCGTAACTTTATTCAAGTTCAAGTTCACATTTATTGTCACATGCACCAATTAAAAGTCCCTGTCCCACTTACGTGTCCTTGGCATGCTAATTATGCCGACCTCGATGGTCGCCTTCGAGGCGCGACGGTCCTCCGCGAAGGTCGCCGAGCGGCGACTTCATAATTTCATGCGTCCCGCACAGCTGTCTGGAGCGCGTGACGTCATTGAAGATGGAGACAAAATGCAGGAGTAACAGAGTGGGATTGGCAGCATCTCTGGAGAGAAGCAATGGGTGATGTCATGGTCGAGTCACTTATTCAGTCTGAAAGAAGGGTCTTGACCCGAATCGCACCCATTGCTTCTCTCCAGAGATGTTGCCGGTCCCGCTGAGTTTTACTCCAGCATTTTGTGTCTATCTTCAATTTTTCTTGGCCCCGCTCTGGGAGTAGAAGTGGGGGCGGAATCCGGGGGGGGGGAGGGGGGATAGGGGAGGGGGGACCGCAACGGCCGTGAGCCCCAGGCCGTGTTCGGTGATCGAATGCTTGCTGATTCTGCCACTGTTGGAGGTAAGACGTTGAGTTCGCGCCAGGGTCTTGGGCCTGTCCCCACTTTGGTCCTCATCCTGTTACGCGTTATAGGCTGGTTGCGCGCAAAGATTTGTTCGCTAAAAAATTTCGGAGCGCCGCGCGATACCACGCACAACTCCATACCCCTCCGCGCTTCTCAGTGGAACCGGCCCCGCGCGGCCACACGATGCCCGTACGCCTCAACGTGACGACGAGGTTGCGTAATTTGCATACCAAGGACACGTAAGTGGGACAGGGTCTTAAGGTACAGTGATATTTGAGTTACCATACAGCCATACAAGTAAAAAATAACAAAATACACAATACATTTAACATTAAACATCCACCACAGTGGAACCAACAATTTTCCTCACTGTGATGGAAGCCAATAAAGTTCAGTCATCCTGCTCCTTTGTTCACACCCATGGCTGGTCGGGTCAGGGCCTTGAACCCTCAGCGCTCCCTCTGCCGACGGTCCTGATGTGTTAAAGCCCTCTCTTGTCTAGACGGATGGATGGCATCTCTGTCGAGGCAGTGAAAAACGGTTTCTCCCCTATTCCCCCCCCCACCCCCCACATATAAACATACCAAGAAACATTAAAACATGCATTTGGACACACTAAAAATAACAAAAAATGCGAAATGCCATTTCGGTGCCACCAGATGACGTATTCTCTGCTCATTGATGTCTTTCTTCCATTCAATTAAATCTCTTGGATTTCTCAAATACTAGTTTTTCTTGATTATGTTCAACCTTGTTTTATTTTTAGGGGCTTTCTTCAAGGGCATCTAACTATCATTTACACCTTAATAATACTCCATTTACCCCAATTTAAACACGGACTCTTTTCATGTAGCTTACATGTAGGCATCTTATGATCGTTTTTTATTTCAGTACTGCTGCTGAATCCACCAATATTTGTACTGTGTGAAATGTGATACAAAATACAATATTCCGTTCTTCTTTTCCCAAGGGACAGAACAATAATCTCTGTGTATATAATGTTCTTCCATTTGATGTTTTGCTAGGGGGGATGAATGTTTAGAGATACAGTGCGGAAACAGGCCCTTAGGCCACCGAGTCCACATCGACCAGCGATCCCCGAACTTTAACACTATCCTACACACACTAGGGACAATTTAAACTTATTCCAAGCCAAATAACCTACAAACCCTGTACATCTTAGGAGTGTGGGAGGAAACAGAAGATCTCAGAGAAAACCCACGCGGTCATGGGGAGAACGTACAAACTCCATACAGACAGCACCCGTAGTTGGGATCGAACCCAGGTCTCCAGCACTGCAAGCGCCGTGATGCAACAACTCTACAACTCTACCCTAATTCTACCGCTGCACCACTGTGCCGCCCTAATTTCTCCCCTTGCTATTGGCTTGGGAGCACGGTTTGGGAACAACTCCATCCAAAACCGCAAGAAAATTGCAGGGCGTTTATCTACCTTTGCCTTAAACATCTCTACTTCCTTGGAAGGTTTAGGAAGTTTGGCATGTTCCTAACTACTCTCACCAATTTCTACAGAGGCTAGGAATGCCATAGAAAGCATTTTATCAGGATGCATCACAACTTGGTTTGAGAACGGCTCCACCCAAGACTGCAAGAAATTGCTACGAGAAAATTGTGAACGCAGCCCAGACCATCACACAAACCAACCTCCCTTCCATTGACTCTGTCTACTCTTCATGTTGCATCGGCAAGGCCAGCAACATGGCCCTGGACACTCCCCATTTCGCCTCTCCCATCATGCAAAAGGTACACAAAGTGTGCAAACGCAACTCACAATTCAAAGATAGTTTTGTTCCCAGCTTATCAGGCAACTGACCATACCCTCTCTCCAGTTAGAGTGCTGTCCGGCCTCCCATCTTCCTCATTGGAGATCCGCCACTAATCTTTTAATCAGACTATCCACATAGAGGTTAGAACTTTACATTGGATGAATAAATTGTTCTATTGTATATTCCATAAAAGGCTAACCAACAAAATTAGCATCTAAGTCTCTTGTGCTTCATGTCAAGTCTAGTTTGCCTTCTCAAAAGCTGGAGCCCATTCAGGCCTCAGCGTTTGCATAGGCCAGAGGTGATTCTCTTCCAGTTGCTGGTGTTAAGACAATCTTAGTTACCACCTTAATATAGTTTCAAGAGTTAGTAGATAGTGATACATTTTTTTAGTGTCTGTTCCATAGAATTGCTGGGAGTTCCCCTGTGTCACCCGCAACCCTGCTCGGAATCCCAGGGCCTTCCTTGCCTAAGCGCACCAGGGATCTTATCGGGATCCAGCAGAACTTGTGCGGGATCTTGACCATGGGTACTGCCTGTACATAGTTTTAAAAACGCTCTTCCCGTGATCAGCATGGGTGTTCTCCAGAAGATCTCCCCGCTTCCGCTCGCACTGCAAAACTGCAGGTACTGTAGGTCAATTGGCTTGGCATTATTGTAAATTCCTCTAGCATATGTCGAATAAGTGCAATTGTGCGTGATCCGCTGGTCGTTAGGGACCGGTAGGCCGTAGGCCTGTTTTCCGCGTTGTGTTTCAAAAGGGGCACATAAATGCCTGATCGGGCCAACACTCCTATCTACATTCATGACGGAAAATGAACAAATACTCCATGAGCCTCGTAATTAGTTGATTGACATGTTCTAATCGACATCAACATTATATTGATTATGCTAACATCTGTTTTACACCAACCATAAATTGAGAGATAACTTATCATTACAACACTATCACCTTACCTGCATCTGTTTGTGTGTGTAATAAGAATTAGACGAGAATTATGTCCTGTGATCATGGATACCATATCCGTTGGTGTATAACATTATCATTTAAATGGATTTAAGAATGTTGATGACCTTGAAAATAAGTACAACACTGTAAATTTACAATGCGCCTGAGTTACTCCCGCACTTTGAGTCCCTTTGTGGAATTAACCAGCTCTGTATTCCGCGCGTTCTACAGGCTAATTAAAATTATGTCAGATGTTAAATTACAATGTGTTACAAATTTGCAATAAATTTTCCATAGATAACAACTTTGGCAGTTCATTAAAAGATTTTCGACACTCCACTCGCCGTAACAGTGAAAATTTGACGGAACCAGTGTGAAACAGTCCCTTCGGCCCACCAAGTCTATGCCAACCACTGATGGTCCCTTACATTAAGTTCATTGCTATCTCACTTTTCCAACCACCTCTATCCACACAAGGTTTTAAAAAGGAACTGCAGATCTGGAAAATCCGAAGAAAGCGAAAACTCACCCTCCATTGCCAACACTTCAACTCCCTTTTCCCATTCGAGAAACTTCAACTCCCCCTCCCATTCCGACAGCACTTCAACTCCCCCTCCCCCCCCCCATTCCGAACAACACTTCAACTCCCCTCCTATTCCGAAAGTGCTCAGCACTTCAACTCACACTCCATTCCGAACCAACCTATCCTCCCAGTGCTCAGCGACTTTTTCAAACTCCCCTCCCATTTCCGAATTCCGACCTTTCTGTCTTGGCTCCTCCATGAGCCAAGTGAGTACCACCGAAATTGGAGAGCATCGCCTCGTATCCGCTTGGGCAGTCTGCAACCTAGCGCATAAACAATTGAATTCTCCAATTTCCCGGTGACCTGCTGCCTCCTCCCTCTTCTCACTCTCCCAACAAGCCCTCGGGCTCCTCCTCTTTTTCCGTTCTCCTTTCTTCTCCTGCTCCCTCCCCCCCCCCCCCCCCCCCCCCCCCTCTCCCCATTCCATTCCCACCCTACATCCAGTCGAAGAAGGGTTTTCGTGGCCTGAAACGTTCGATCCATAATCTAGCACGCAACCCCCGCGCTGAGTTTCTCCACATTTTTTCCACCTAAACAACACTAGGTCTTTTGCCGGGGTTACGTCTGGCCCAGGTGGTTTTAGAGAGGAACTACAACTACAACGCTGTCGCAATGGGCACCCTGGGGGATTTTCCGACCCGGGAGCCGCGGGGGGGGTGACCAATCCTTAATAAGGACGTTGATGTTGAAGTTGAGTGTATTTGACATTTAAGAATAATTTTTGATAATTGGGTGACATTGTAGACATGGTGGCTGGGTTTGGTTTGGTATTGTTTTGGTATTGTAATAATATTCTTACAATAATTGAGTAAATTAAACTTTTGGTTAAAAAAAAAATGGGTCCAATATACAGAGTGACAAGTAATTACAAACTCACACGTCTTTTGGGACGTGGGAGAACACCAGAGCACCGGGAGAAAAACCTATACGATCCCAAGGAGAATATGTAATCTGCACACAGGCAAGGATTGAATCCTGGTCTTTGCTCAACTGAGGCACAGCTCAACCACCGTCACACTGCAACCACACCCAAATACCAACACAATCATTGTCAATTATTTTTGTTAAACCGACAATACTTAAAACGTGTACGACTCAAATTGAGCGCTTTGCTTGCTCCTGCCCATTTTTTTCTTTCCTTTAGTTTAGTCCTTAGTTAAGAGATACAGCACAGAAACAGCACATCGAGTCCGGTCCGTGCCAGCCCAGCGATCTCCCATACTCCAGCACTATACCCCGCACTGGGGACAATTTACAATCGTTACCGGAGTCAATAACCTGCAAACCTGTACGCCTCGGAGTGTGGAGAAATCGGAGCTCCCATCAGTCACAGGGAGAATGTACCAACTCTGTGCAGAGTCAGGATCGAACCCGTGTCCCTGGTGCTGTGAGGGGCAACTCAAACGCTGCACCACTAGTGCGTCAGACACGGACGAATAGAAATAATTCTAGTTTAAATTACCAGATGGAAACATAATCCTCGTTGGTCTTTAGAATGACACCTCCATTAAGCCAACACGAAAAATAAAAGTTTTTTTCCATGTCTTATACAAGCTCTTGGCTTCTGAAATTTCCCAAGCCAAACGTGTCTATACACAGGCACAACCATGCTTGTTATTTCCTGTGGCCTGGCAAGCACTAAGTAACATTCTTGTTAGGTCTGGGAGCATTATCTTCCTCGATTACACTCTGTTGCGATGCCACCTAAATTACACAAGACCAAAAAAAAAATATGCTAAATACAATTTCTTTTGAATGTCTTTTTCCTTTCAAAACAGCAGTGAAATCTTTTGAGAGTTGATGCCACTTTGCATAAGGTGTACGGTAATATTTCCACGTTATGTGGCCTGTTCCTGCAGTATTGCCTTGCAGCCAGGACATACCTCATTTATTATAGTCCTGGGTTTAACTGACCCTTTCTTACATGAAGAATGACTTGCGCCTTTCAGATTTTAAGCAGGCTATCTCTCCTCTAGCCCAGTTTGAATTACTTCGAGACTGTGGGCAATGGAGTTTCGGTTTCTTTGCGAGCGCTTCATTCTAACATCGCCGTGGCGCAGCGGTAGAGTTGCTGCCTCACAGCGTCCAGAGACCCCGGTGCTGCTGTGCAGCGTTTTACTCTCCCCATGACGCGGCGGGTTTTCTCCGGTGCTCCGGGAGTTCCTCCCACACCCAAAGACGTGCGGGTTTTGCAAGTTAATTGGCCCCAGTAAATTGCCCTTGGTGAGTAGGATGCGGAAAAGTGAGATAACTAGAACTAGTGTACGGCAATCGATGGTTGCAGGGACTCGCGGGCCGAAGGGCCTGTTTTCCACACTGTATCTCTAAACTAAAACATAGCTATGCCTGCAGCGAGCCTACAGAACCGCTACACCATCACTTCCAACACACCCTATTGGGGGACATGACCTTACTGTAACAGGCATGTCAGATACGATCCCTTTAAACCACAACAATCTGCGCACATTGTGCTAATGGACCAAGTATTCTGGCCGCACGTGGCGCAGCGGTAGAGCTACTGCCTTACAGCGCCAGAGACTCCGGGTCCCGATCCTGCCTATGGGTGCTGTCGGAACGGAGTTCAGCACCTTGATCAGGCGGATTTCTCGCGAGATCTCGTTTCCCCTCCCACACACCAGAGACGTACAGTATGTAGGTAATTGGCATGGTGTAAGGGTAAATTGTCCCCTAGTGTGTGTATGGATAGAGTTAGTGTGTCGGATTGCGGGACGGTGCGGACTCGGTGGGCCGAAGGCCTGCTTCTGTTCTGCGCTGCATCTCTGAACTAACTAAACAATTACAGGAAAGGAATGAAGGCGTTGAGAGGGTGCGAAAATGGCCTGAAGTTAAGTTTAGGTTTTACTATTAGGCCAAGTCAGATATATCTAGATATACTCTGAAGATTCTTTCCTGTCCAGAACCCTGATGCAATCATCAGAAAGCAACATCAGCGCCTCTAACTTTCCTGAGAAGATTCGGGAGAGTCGGTTTGTCAAGGAGGCCTCTCTCTAACTTCTACAGGTGCACAGTAGAAGCTTGCTGACCGGTTTGCATCGTGCTTGGTTCGGTCAACTTGAAGAGCCTGTAAGGAAAAGACGACAAAACGTATAAATCACTGCCCAGTTCCATCATCGGCGCTGACCTTCCTTCCATCGAGGGGGATCTACAACAGGGCGCTGCTCAAAAAGGCTGGCAGCATCATCAGACCCACACCATCCTGGTCACACACTCATCTCCCGCTACCCCTCAGGTAGAAGGTACAGAGCCTGAAGACTGCAACGACCAGTTCAGAAATTACTACTTCCCCACAGTCATCAGGCTATTAAACCGGCTCGGAACAAAACTCTGATTATTAATAACGCATTATCTGTCATTTGCACGTTAATCAGTTTATTTATTCATGTGTGCAATAGTTTATATTATGTGTATAAGGACAACACTGATCTGTTCTGTAGTAAATTGCCTACTATGTTCTGTGTGCTGAAGCAAAGCAAGACTCCATTGTCCCTATCAGGGACACACGACAATAAACTCCTTGAAACTTGAAGCTTGACTCGTGATTGTGCAGCACCGGAGACCCAGGTTCGATCCCGACTACGGGTGCTGTCTGTACGAGTTTGGTACGCTCTCCATGACCAAGTGGGTTTTCTCCGAGACTTTCAGCTGCCCCCACACTCCAAAGGTGTGGGAGGTTCATTTGCTTGTAAATGCAAACAGTTCCCTGGTGTTGTGTAGGATAGTTTTAATGTGCAGGGAGTGCTGGTTGGTCCTGCTATCGGCGTGCTGAGGGGCTGTTTCCTGCGCTGTGTCCTCTAAACTAAAACACGGCTGCAAATGTATTGCTACACAATACATTTCCCTTGACCTGTTTAATGACTTTTAACTGCATCAGAAATTTAGCATCAATCTTCATGTACCCTTTCCTGCATACCGCTACGCAAAGTATTGGATGCCTTAAATTTGTTTCACATAGAAACAGAAATAGAGAAACTAGAAAATAGGGGTGCGGGAGTATTATTTGCCCTTCGAGCCAAGCACCACCCTCACTGTGATCATGGTTGATCATCCACTACTCAGTAACCTGTGCCTCCTTCTCGCCGCATAATCCGGATTTCCTTTAGCTCCTAGAGCTCGTCCTAACTCCTCTTTTCAATCATCCAGTGAATTGAGCCTCTACTGCCTTCTGTGGCACCGGAATTCCACAAAATCACGAGTTTTCTCTCATGGGTGAAAACGTTTTTTTCTCAGTTTTAAATGGCCTCACCTTTATTCTGAACTGTGCCCCCCCCCCCCCCCCCAACATGCAAACATTTTTCCTTGCATCTAGCTTGTCCAGTCCCTTTTATTATTTATATGGTTCTATAAGATTCCCCTCTCAACCTTTCAAAATCCCCAGGAAGACAAGCCCAGTCTTTTTCAATCTTACTCCTCATATGACAATCCTGCCATCTCAGGATTAAGTTGCTAATGGAGGCATGGCTCCACATAAGGAGATCAAAACGCTCACAATACTCCTACATGTGGTATCACAAAGGGCCCTGTAAACGCAGAAGGAACCTCTTTACTCCTGTACTCAAATCCTCTTGTGTATGAAAGGTGCGAACATTGCCATGTAGCCTTCTTCACTTGCCTGCTGTACCTGCAGGGTTACTAGCAGTGACTGGTGACAAGAACCCTCCAGATCCCGTTGGAAACTTCCCCTTTTCCCAACTAGACAACATTGAGATATCTCCTCCATGTTCTTGCTGCCAAAGTGGAATTAACCTCACATTTATCTACATTAACTGCATCTGCCTTCATATCCAGCCCTTCACTCAACCTGTCCAGACATCCTGCAACCTCCTCCTAGCATCCTCTCGCAGTTCACACTGCCACCCAGCCTTATTTTCATTTGCAATCCGTACTTATTCAATCCCATCATCTAAATCATTAATAGTCATAATTGTAAATAAGAGTATTAAGAGGGCCCCAGCACCGAGCCTTGCGGCACTCCACTCGCCACTGCCTTGCCATTCCGACCAGAACCTGTTTATTCCCACTCTTGTTTCCTCTGCCAACCAAACCCAACCCCCAAAACCATTTCTCTAATTTTAGTGGCCCGCTAATATCTCCTGTGTGGGACCGTATCAAGGCTTTCTGGAAGTCCCCAGATCAACTACATCGACCGCTCCCTACATCCATTTTATTTGTTACATCATCAAAAAAATCCCAGAAGATTTAGTCCAAGCAGATTTCCCCTTCAATAATTCCATGCTGAACTTGGACCAATCTTTTATGCTATCCATCGTCGGTTATAACTGCGTTAAATAATTGCCCTCAGCATCTCCCCCAACCGATATCAAGCTGACAGGTCTATAATTCCCCACGTTTTCTCTCTCGCTCCTTTCATGAAAAGTTGATAACATTAGCTACCCTCCAAACCAACAGTAACTGAATTCCCCCTTGGGGAAATAAAAATAAATCTATAGATCATGGTGAAAAATCACCAATGCTCCATCTTCTTTAGCTACCACCTAAGTACCCTGGGATATAGACCACCAGGCCCTGGGGAATATATCAGCCTTCAGTCCCATCTTCTACCCAATTCTATTTCTCGCCAAGATGCAACTTTCCCCATAATACGTTTTTTATTTCCATCCCTGACTACCCTTGTCAGCCATGGTTGCCTCTTACTCCCCGTGAATCTTTCTTCCTCTTTGGAATGAAATATCCTGCATTTTTCTCGATTATGCCATGCAATTCCTGCCATTTTGCTGTTCCACCATTATTCCTGTTAGATCCTTTTCCAGTCGGCCCTATCCATCTTTGTCTCATGCCTTCATATCCCCTTTGTTCAACTGCAACACTGACACTTCTGATTTAAAACCTTCTCGCCTCTCAAATTAGCAGAGTAAAACTTCCAATTGAATTAGAAGCAGGACACCATCTTGATTAACTTATTAGGTTGAGTTTATTTTAGTTAGTTAAAATACAGTGTGGAAACAGGCACCTTTCGCCACCGAGCCCCTGCCAACCATCGGTCACCGATCACACTAGTTCCTATGGATTTATCCCACTTTTTACAACCCTCCCTAAACACCAGGGGCAATTTACAAATGGCCAATTAACCTAACAACCCACCTTGTCCTTGGGGACTGAGCACCTGGAGGAAACCAATGCGGTCACAGGGAAACGTTGCAAACTCCACACAGACTGCGCCCGAGGGCAGGATTGAACCCGGGTCTCTGGCGCGGTGAGACAGCAGCTCTACCAGCCTTGTCCACGGTGCAATATTATGTGTAATTTTGCAAACCGTACATAGCCAAGCGACTTCCGAGCTGTAAGTTTAAAAACTCATCGCGGGGCTTGTTGCCACAGAGGCCCGGGAGCGTTTGCAGTGGGAGGAGCACAAATCCTAACGTTTCGTTGTTGCGTGTTTTGTTGTTCTTTTTTTTGATCTTGTTCCTTTTTTTGTGTTTTTTTTAACCCTCTTCTCATTCACAGCTCGCAACAAGTGGGCTTGAGAAGCCGCTGATTGGTGGAAGACGACTCGAGGGACAGCTGATTGGCGTCAGATCCCTGCTGGATCTTCTTTCAGCAAAAATCCTTGCTTTGTACTGTATTGTATCCCAGGTGAGGGGAGATGAGTGCCAGGGCAGTTTACCTGCTCTGGATGTCAGATGTGGGAGGTCATGCAGTCAGATAGCTCTCCAACGTCCACCATCCGCGCCAGGTGCGTCAATATGGCGCTCCAAATGGACCGTATTCGGTACCTGGAGCACAGCTCGATGACCGCCGTCTGTCAGGGGAGATGAGTAAGCCATAGGAGAGAGCTACAACAGGTGTCACCGTACTCAGGGGGGGGGGGGGGGGGGTGGGGGGGGTGAAAAACCACAGAGCAGAAAAGTGGGTCACGTTAGGAGAGGCAAGGGGCAAGGCAGGGACATCTAGAGAGTACCCCCCGGTGGCTGTACAAACCTTGCAATAAGTACTCCTGTTTTGAGTAATGTTGGGGGCCCACAGCCTACCTGGGTAGCAACACGACCGTCCCATCCGGTACAAAGACCGGCCCTGTTGCGCATGAAGGGTAAGGAAAAGAAGAGGAGGGCAGCAGTAATAGGGGACTCTATAGTTTTGGGGGTCAGATATGCGATTCTGTAGACGCGGTCAGGAGACCCGGATGGTAGTTTGGCCTCCCTGGTGCCAGGGTCCGGGATGTGACAGAAACATGACCAGATATCTTGAAAATTGGGAGGGAGAGGAGCCAAGCGTGGGACATATAGGTACCAATGACATTGGTAGAAAAAGTGAGGACGGTCCTGAAAGGAAGAATTTAGGGAGTTTTAGGAAAGTGTTAAGTAGAAGACCGCAAAGGTAACAATCTCAGGATTACTGCCTGTAAAACCACCGACAGTGGAGAGTAGATGGAGCAAGGTGGAGATAAATGCGTGGCTTAAAGACTGGGCATAAGCGCAGAGATTCAAGTTTCTGGATCTTGACCTCTTTTGGGAAGGTGTGACCTGTACCAAAAAGGACGGGTTCACTTGAACCGAGGGGAAACCAATAACCTGGCGGGGAGTTGCAAAGGCTACTGGGGAGACGTTAAACTAGATCGGTTGGTGGGAGGGACTCAAATAGAGAGGCAATAGTCCATTTGTGTGAGGCAGGAGGCAGAGAAGAGAAGCAATCAGACGCACACGTAGGGAGGAAATGAAGAAAAAAATACAAACGGAGAATAAGAACGTGAGGGTTATTTCGTAAAATGTGTGAAGCAGAGGGACAAGAGGTGTAAAATGATGATAGGAGCATAGGTAGCAAGGTGGAAAAGTGCAGGAAAAACAAATCCAGGGCCAAAAATCTAAAAGGCACTGTTCAACATAATTGTAAAAGGGCCAAGAATGTTGTAAAAACAAGCCTGAAGGCTTGTGTCTCAATGCGAGGAGCATTTGTAATAAGGTGGGAATGAGTTAATTTGCAGATGAGCTATTAAAATATGATATAGGCAGGGATCCACGGAGACATGGCTCCAGGTGAACCAAGGCTGGAGCTGAACATCTAGGATTATGCAATATTCAAGAGGATAGACCGAGACAAATGAGGTGGGGTAGCATTGCTGGTTAGTAGCGGGATTAACAGCAATAGAAATAATGACATTTAGCTTGGAGGATGTGGAAGCGATATGGGTGGAGCTGCAAAAACACTCAAAGGTGACAGGAAAACGCTAGTGGAGTTTGAGTAGTGAGTTGGGGAGTTAATCAAACAGAAATTAGAAAGCGCGTGCAACGAAGGTAAAACCCGTTATAAGGTGACTTTCAATCGTACATATACATTGGGTGATTCAATTGGCAGGGGTGCTGAGAGAGATTTCTTGAATGTATGCGGATAGTTTTTCTAAAACAACATGTGAGGACCAACGAGAGAGCAAGGCTATTCTAGACTGGATATGATTAAACGAGGAAGGGTTAGTTAGCAGCTTGTTGTACGTGGCCCCTTGGAAAGAGTGACCATAATATGGGTTTCTTCATTAAGGATGGAGAAGTGAACATTGTTAATTCAGAAACCCGGACCCAGAACTTAAAGAAAGGAAACTTTGAGGTATGAGACGTGAATGGACAAGAATTGACTGGCAATTGAGTCTGTGAAGGGTTGACGGTGGATATGCAATGAGTGAAGCATTTAAACACCTGCATGGATGAACGCCAACAATTGTTCATCCAGTATGGCAAAAGAATAAATCAGGTAAGTGGCGCATCCCCATGATAACGAGGAAATCAAGGATACATCAAAGAAAAAATGAAGCGTACATTACCAAAAAAGCAGCCTACCAGAGGACTGAGAGAAATTCAGAGACCAGCAGATGAGACAAAGGCCTTCATTTAGGAAAGGAAAAAGAGGGG